>JASVEL010000801.1:0-461635 GCA_032618575.1 Nicotiana noctiflora | reverse complement strand
GTTGGATCAAATCTTAGACGGGCGGCTGAGATCAAGTCCCCGCATTATTTATTAATCAATAATATGGCCAATTACTTGAGCCGTTGGATCACCTCTCATGAACGGCCTGGATTGATTACTTCATGGATCAGACGGGGCCGTCTCTTGGGCCAATGGACTGGGCCACCAATTAACTATTATTTTGGCCCAACTTAATTATACCTCTATATTTTTTGTATTTTTTCTGATTTTAATGATTTTTTTATGTATTTTCTTTTATACTTTTTTTTTCTTTTTCTTTTATGAAAAATTATAAATCCTAATTTACTATTTACTCTAATTTTCTAATATTTTTTGCAATTTTTCTGCTATTTTTCTTTATTTTCTCCTATTTAAGCTATTTTTAATTTTCTTAGAATCTAACTAATTAAACTAACAAACTATTTACTTAGCCTATTTTTTTTTGATTTACTTCTAATTTCTACTTATTCAAACTCAAAAGTATAGCTAATTTCAAACAAATCAAGTAATTGCACTCAAAAACATTTTATTTTAATTTTGGAATTAAATGCTTAGTGCAAAAATCATGTGCTCACAGTATGCATATATAAGCATGCCCAAGAGTTTTGGTATTTGTTTCCTAATTTTTAAGATTTTTAAAAATCAATTTATATTTTAGTAGTATAAAATCCAATAATTATTGTCAAAATTATCATCTTGTAAATAGTTTGTTTTCATCCTCATATTTTCACCAAAATATATTAAGGTAATTTTTGCATATTTTTTACTAATTTACTTGGTATTTTAAAAATAAATTGCATATAATTGCAATCATAGTGTATCTTACGATTAGCAGCATTTTACGATCAAATATAAGTCGCAGTATTTTTAGATTAATATTTATATATTATTAATTAGTTCAGTACTTTTAATTTATTTTTAAAATTATTTTAACTATTTTTATAAAACAAAAGGGGGGAAATTGGCTATTTAAAACATAGCCATTTCTATTTCAATTGTAGCCCCAATTTAACCCCCAATTCCACCCAATTAAAACGACCCAATTCCATTTTTTCAACCCAACCCACGACCCGTTTTCGGACCTGCCTGGCTTCCCCTTTAATCCTGGTCGTTGATCACTTTGATCAAAGGCTGTGATCTATTTTTTCCTTTTTTTAATTCTCATACCCTTTAATCCTAACTCATTCGTACCAAAGATGCCGCCTTTGAACTCCCATCTTCTCCCAAATCCTCTCTAGCCCTCCCCGAAACCCTAATCAATTCCTACCTACTTCTGTCCTATTTTCATTGGAATCCATGGTATTCTTGGCTAGAGGTGGCCTATACTCACTCTCCCTCACCATTGAACCTAGGACAATCGAAGTTTGGAGGCCGATTTCAATGGTTTCCTTTAGATCTGTCTCAGATGTGTAAGATTTATGGCCTCTCCGGCCATTTTCCAACATACTCGAGCAATATGAGTCTTTTCGACTCAGGATCTGACTTTCCTCAAGACCTTCTCATTCTAGGGTCTTCTATACTATTTTTAAGCCATCTAAGGTTCTCTACTTACTTATTTTTCTTAGATTTGTACCATGCTTGGTCTTTACTTGACATTTTAAGATTTTTTCCCAAATTTCCTTTCCAAAATTGTTCAAATATGATTTTTAGGGTTTCTGGAAAAGGTTTCTTTAAATATTTTTTTGACTCTTTTTGCTCTCTCTTCATGTGTGATATCCACATGTGTTCTTCTTCTTACTGTGCTCGAGTTTGCTCGTTTGTTTCTTTTCTGATTATGCAAGACTTTTTCTATTCTTTGTTCACATGTTAACTCGGGTTGTTGTTCCTCACTCTTTGCTATATGTGTTTAAGTTTGTGCTTTTTGATCTTGTTTCACCTTAATGAGTTTTGTTGATGTTCCTGCTTATCATGTTTTTACCTAGTTTGTTCAAAACTTCTAAAATTTGTTTGAATTTTAAGTTTTTATCAAGCATGAGTTTGAATCAATGTTTTTGCTATCGCGTATGTTTGCCTCTCAGAGGTCTTTGAAAAGGATCTCTGAGCCTCTCTCAATGACCTTGATATATCACCTCTAATTCTATTTGAAACCCTATAGATTTGGGGATTTTCTTTGATAAGTGGCACCAGGGTTTCACTTTGGGACCCTAGGTTTTCTGACTCGCTGTGAGTCTGTAATTGAAACTTGAAATCCTATTTGCTTGTGACTGAAACTGTTGGACTTTTTTTTTTTTGAACTGTATGCTTTATATAAGAAAAACTCTTCTCTCAAAAGGTTCTTACCAACCGAGTGATTGACCTTGTTTATGCCCTATGTGATTTCTTTGCCCTAATCAACCTTATTAAGCTAGTTCATTTCCCTTATTCTACCTTGACTAGTAGCTTGAACTAGACTCCTTAATTAAAGGAGTCCAGTTGTCTTAATTGATACTAATTGATTGTTATTTCCATATTTGTGTACTCTTTGCCTATGTACTGCTTGTTTTCAAAAACTATATAAAAACCTGTCTTCCCTCTTTGCAAACACACTGAAAGACACACGAACAAAAACACTTTTGAATACTTACTTTATTGCAATACTATTTGAATTCAATACTTGGATTTGCTTGAGATCTTTTGGGACTACTTTGTTTGCAACTTGGCTCTCTCAAGGCTGCGGTTTTATTACTTATTTTCCTTTGAAACTGGTATGTCTTTTATTTATTTTTCTACCTCACCCATATGTGTTCACTCTATAATTTCATACTTTGTTTATTTTACTGCTCATGTTGAGTAATTTGTGCCAAATATTTCTATTTTTTTCTTCTATTTTTATTCTGAATCCCTAATCCTATTCCCTTCTATATGCCTAAGTTAAGGTCTTGGCCTGACAGTATCCTAATTACTGCCTAGGCCATAACCTGATCCACAATGCGCCCTAACTCTCAATGTTTGGCTAGCAGGCAGGTTAGGGGTGTGCCAGCATCCCAATTGTTGGGCATGACCACTAGCCTTCAATGGCTCTCCTTGATTCCCTCCCCCTTATGCACTTACACTTATTCTTAGGCTTTTAAGTTCTGCCCCTCTCTTATAAGCCTTGCTTTGTGACCTTGAGTTCCTTCTGAACTTGGACATCTGGGCGCTGGCATTTCCACACTACACTATGTTCTTAACTCTGTGATGTTTTGGGGTGTAAGCAGTGCCCGGAGTCCCTTTAGACTCTTGGGAACTTTAGCACACTCTAAATATGAGAATGTCTTTTGGAAATCTGATCTTGGAAGTTGGTTTATCTCATATTATTGGACTTCGAGTCTGATTTGGGCTATTTAGATGTAGCTTGAACTTCTGATGTAATTTTACTTTTCTTTCTGATTCATTCGGGTCTATAATAATTTGGAATAACAATAGGGTGTATAGTATAAATGGGGGAGGGTCTCTCATGTTATACATATGGGGTAGATATCGTGCTTTAGGTTTTATTTCTGCAATCACAACATTTTTCGTTTATATATCTGCATTTAGAAATTCTGCCTATAAGATTGTCTCATCATGCATTTAGAAATTCTGCCTATAAGATTGCTTCATCATGCATCTAGAAATCCTGCCTATAAGTTTTCCTACACTTTTGCATTTCTACGTTTTTAGAAAACATGCTTGTAAGTTCTGCATCTTAGAGATTATGCCTATAGGTTCTGCATATAGAAAACATGCCTATAAGTTTTCTGCACTTCAGCATGTACCCGCCATTAGGCAAACAATCTTAGGCTTAATAATAACCAATCCATTCTAAATATTATGGCTATAGGGTTCTTGCATTTATGTAACTTTTTTTTAAACCAATGACACTTAGAGATCATGCGTATAGGAGTAAATCAACTAAACTAGTCCCGTTTTGTATCTAAAACCAGTCTTAAAGTCCTGAGATCCTTTTATTATAAAACCAGCAAATTTTTTCCTTAAAATCCATACAACTCTACTAGATGTCATGCCTATAGGCCTCACTTAGGCAAACTATTAGGTGATTAATTAACTGTGTCAGTTTTGATAACATATCTAGACAAGGCTAATTCGGACTCCTCATCTGAAAAATATGTGATGAATCAGCCTATCCTATGCCTTAAGTCTAATTCAGACTAAACTAGTACTTGTAATTCATGCTAAATAATTTGCTGTTTTGAATGAGGAGGCCTACTTAAGCTTTAACCGTTATTTATTCCCCCTTTAATTGATATTTGTTATTACTTGTCGCCTAGATTTTTATCCTTTTGAAAACTCTGGAAAATCCCCCCAACTCTCTACCCTTTAGGATTAGTAGTCTCAATGCCTTCGAGGCTGATAGGACCGGGACGGGTAATAGCATGCAATAAGCTACGATACCATTCCGCGCTTTAATACCTTAATGGGCTGGGAAGGGTAGATATGAAGATGATGAACGATGCGGTAATATCTCATGTAGCCCCTCTTCCGAGGAATGCTTACTGGATATTGCATTAACGTGATCCATATTAATCATAAACCTAGGACCCCCTCCATTTACCTATCTTTATCTGCTTTCTCTAGAATTGCTTAAATCTTTTTCATAAATTTCTGTCCTCTTTACTGTTCCTCAAAAGTTTTCAACTGATTTTCAATATTATATGCAAGTCCCTATTTTGAGCCCTTAATTGCTTACTTGATTATGTGAAGTCACAATTATAACATGGCCAGGAACCACACTAGTGGATATTAAGGGGTTCCTGACACCTTCCCCTCGAGATAATTTCTAGCCTTACCCAAACTCTAGTTTCTTCAAACTCAAATACTTCTTAGTGTCCTAATGCACTTAATCATTAAGTGGTGACTCTTCAATTCCAAAACCCATTCACTCATCTGAGGACATCAACTCTGCCAAAGGCTCGGATACTGAGGAGGAGGATGGCAATGGTGCTACAGGGCCCATGGCTTTGGTGCCTTTCAGATCGGCTGATGATGGCCCCGGTACTACTTGGGGGAGTGGACTCTGATTGACAGGGAGTTTTTTTCACCCTACTCAATTTTCAATTTTTTTTGCATCGAGGGCTATGCATAGTTCAAGTGTGGGATGGGAGAAATACTACCTGCATTGTATTTGTATATTGTGTATTAATTATTTTAATATTTCTAGTATAGTTAGTCTAGTTTAAAATTAGTATTAGTTGTTTTAATCGAAAAAAGCATAAAAACACAAAAAAGAACAAAAACTTTAATAAAGCTAGGACTTTTCCCGACGATGTATCTTTTGGACAATTTTCTTGAGGGATAAAAGTCCGATTTAAAAACACTAAAAAAATTTATTTTTTTTGGTTTTTTTGTAGAATAGATAGGTAGGTTTTCTTGGTTTTTCTTTAGGCACCGGTTCTTTTCCAAGGATGTAGCTCGAACCGGGCACTTTAATTTCTTTTTAGGAGTAGTTTAGGAAGAAACCGAGTCGTTCTGAGATACTCATTGACATGATTGATGTTGACATATTAGGCTATGACATACATTCCGTTTTCCCGTGTACTTGGTTTGAATTGTGAAGCCTAAGTAAAGTAAATTGCCTATTTTGTGACGCCCTTTCTCAGATTTTTAACTTGTAGGCTACATAGTGCAACATTGATTAATTCTCTCATATAGTTGTGCTTGCTTGACTTGAGAGTTGAATTGAACCGTCTTGATTGAGTCATGTGCACTGTGTGTATGAGGATTCGTGATTTTCTATGCTATCCTGTATAGTCTAGAACTTGCCCCGTGTGTTAATTAAAGTGAAATTATAAGTTTTGCTAATCTAGGAGATGACGTAGGAATTTCTTTCTTGATCATGGATGTGCTTGTCACATAAAAATAATTTTTCCGTTGCTAGACCCTTTGAGCCTATAGACCATTTTTTGGCACCCACATTACAAGCCATATCCCTATTTTGTTCTTAATTTGATATTGATTGAACCTTTAGCTCCTAAGGCACTTAATCTCTAAAAAAAGTAAGGTTAGAGATTAGGGAGTAGCTTTTGAGTGGAACCATAAAAGGGCCCGTTGATGCACTAAATTTGAATTCAAAAGTCACCGGTCGGTAAATTATAATGTAAGGAGTGTGTGAAGAAAAGAAAACAAAAAGAGAAAAAGGAAAAGAAAAATTGCAAAAAAAAAAAGAAAATATATATATATATATATATGATAGTTTGAATAATGTAGAAAAAAAAACACACACCTCCAATTCCTATTAATTTTTGCTAGTGAAAATATAGAAGTGCTTAATTGAAAAGAGGGTTATGTTGCATATGGTTTGGGGCAAGTGAAATGTTTGAGAAGAAGATGTGCTTGAATTGTGAATGTAGTGTATCAAAGTGCTTAGGAGGGTTAGCCACTATTCCTAAATATATCATACCCGTCCCTTAGCCTACATTACAACCTTAAAGGTCTTAATTGATCCTAGATTTGGCTAGCTTAAATTAGTAGAGATATACACTACGGGCAAGCTTATAGTACGACCACGGGATGCATATGAAAGAGAGTGAATTTTGTTCAATTGTGTGATGTCCTTAATCTATATTCGAAAGCATATTTGAATGTGTGGATTAATTTATATTCACTCTTTTGTTTGATGGTGAGAGCACATGGCTCATAAATGATTGGTAGTATTGTAAACTTTCTTGTTGGGTAAGTGCATAAATTGAGGGTGCTTAGTGGTTGCAAGTCGATTGTTGAGGTTGGGTAGTGACGAATAGGTTGTTGGAATTTATTAAATTGAAATATTGCACTTGGGTATGCTTAAACGGGAAGAATGTGAAATTTTGTGTGTTCATGCTTGTATGTCGGTATTGATTATAGTCAAGAGTATAGTGTGTGGTTAAAAGTTAAGGTGCTCCTCTATGATTGAACTTTGTACGTAGTTGGGGGTAGTAGATTATCCAATTGCTCGAGGACGAGCAAGAACCTAAGTGTGGGGTAATGATATTTAGCTTAAAGTATATATTGTTATGTATATCGCCTCATATTTTACTCTTGTTTCGTGAATTTGGGATGTTAAATGATATTAATTATATTAATTTAAAGTATTTTTACTTGTAGGAATGATTCAATAGCAAGTGTGAGCAAAACGTGCAAGATTTGTAGCTAAAACGGACAAAATAAAAAAAGAAGCCAGCTGGGGAGCTACAGGTAGTGCCTGGCGCCACCTGTGGCGCCAAAAATAGCGTGCTTAAAATATGGGCACTAGGGACGGTGCCAGGCGCCGGGCTGGGTGCCGGTTACAAGAATTTTATCCTATTTCGTCCGAGACAAGGTTATTTTGGTCCTAAACCTATCCAACACGTATAGAAGCATCCTAAAACATATTTTGAAGGAAGAGACGGATTTTGGAGCAAAAACACACGCTAGAAACGTTGAGGAGCAAGAACAACTCGGATTTTTTCATCTTTTTAAGTATTTTTTAATTAATCAAAACTTATGAATTTGTTTGATTACATCATGAGTGGCTAAAAACCCAATGTTCTGGGGTTGTGATTTAGCCATGAATATTGTCGTTTGATATTCAATTATGGTTGTTTCTTCAATTCTGTGTTTAATTGCTTAATTATCTGGCCAACAGTTAGGTTCTATTTACTATCTATGCTATGCTTTGGAAAGTCGTGTTTAGATTAGAGAAGAATTGAAGAGAGCATGATTTTAACCCATAGGTGGAGTAGATTTGTGCTTAGGATAGGAACATACCTAATCACCGCACTTAATTAAATATCGTAATCTTAATACATTCTTAATAGATTAATTCCATAGGAATATATGCGTTAATCTATTGAGGATAGGTGAGTAGTACTTCGAGAGAAGGCTATGAGACCACTTATCGATTAATTAGCAATCATGAGTGAATTATATAAAAAGGAAGAGTTAATTAGGGCACAATACTATCGGTGAATCGATCACAACTCTGAAATACTTGTATCTGTTGAATACATAACAGTCAACTGGTTACTTAATAATTTTGTTGTTACTTAGAATTATAGTTAGTATAATTAAACTCTTGAACTCGAATTTAGCTTGAAAGAACAACAATATTGGTGTGTTAGTGACTAGTTGATATATGTCTCTGTGGGTTTGACACTCAACCTATCATTTATTACTTGTACGATCACGTATACTTGCGTGTGCGTTTGGGAGCAACAGAAACCTCTTTGAGAATGCGAACCCCTGGTCCAGAGTAAGGACCAGAACCAGAAGGAGGTGTTGAAGTGCAACCACCATGAGTGGAGCTTAAATTATGTACCCTGCCTCCTCTTCTATGTCTAACAGGAGCGTTAGGGAAATTATCTAAAATTGAAATTTTCCTAGGGTTAGGATTTGATGAAGCCATAGATGCAGGAGTTGAATTAAAGTAGGGGATAATGAAGAAGATTAATAAGGTAGAAGTCTTCAAATCAATTTATGAGAAGCAAGATAAAAAGGGAAGCTATATTTATACTATTGGAAAAAGCACGATAATGGAATAACATCAATAATGACAACTGATACTTCGTGGAAAGTGAAGGCGAAAAGATAGCCTAAAAAAGTGATGCGAGACAGTATGACCAATGAGGGAGCAACACGTGTCTGGAGCATTAAAAGAAAGTGACAGTTGAAGCGTCAACTTTATCAGCATATTAATGGTGACAAAATACTTCTTTTATGAAATACACTTCGCAAATATTCAAACTGGTGAATAAATGAAAAGTGGGGGGACTATCTGTATTGGAAAAAAATATATACATAAATGAACGGTGATAAAGCATGACACGTGCAACTACCAGAAAGGTTACAATTGGTAAAAGAGTCATAAACTGGTACGAAAAGGTGCGGGGGCAAAAGGATAAAAAGAGATACGAGATTAAAAAAGGAGATACGGGGTAAGTGATTCGGAAGCCCCGTCCCTATTTAAAGCGTAATTATGTACGAGATACGGAAAGGACAATGAACTTGGTCATATAAGAGGATGAAGATACGTCATTTCTAGAGAAACAGATACCGGAACCGTTAAGGGATATTTGTATTCAATGTAATGGTTACGTAACGTAGCATTTAATGTCATTAAATATTCATAATGACTTCAGTATGACTTAGATGTAACGTACATTTATAGAGAGACCTATAAAAGGAGAAATATGTAATCGATAGAAACACAAGGCACTAAAGGAATATATTTTTTATTTACAAGCTTTCATATCTGAATACTTGGAGATTCTTTTCTTTACTTATTTTTCGATTATCAGTAACCTGATTCTTCTATATTTTTAAATTTGACTAAAAATCTATTTTTTGGTTACGTAGTTACACTCCTCATAATATAGCTTCTAACATTTTAAAGGATTCTATTCCCATTAGAACGGTGTTTTTCTTGTTTGTAATATTAATTCTTTGAAGCAACATGCTTATGATTTTGACTTTCAGATTATATGTAATTCAAATCTCCACAAACAGCCAGATATAAGCATTTTATTGCCAGATGTAAACAATTATCTGAAAAAAAATACAGTTCAATGGTCAAAGCTACCTCAGTAATTTATGAGATTTTAACATATACACAAATTACCCAGCTAAGACTTACCATATATTCCCAATGCAACTCAACGGTAATCTCATACATTCTCTCAATAAATACTGCTAAATCCTTCACTCATCAAACCTCAGGATTATTCTCTCTTTGTGGTCATTTTTGCAAATTTCTTCTTTTGGCTTTTTGACTTTCTGTTTTTCCTAATGGGGTCTCTTTTTTCACTTAGCACTTTCTGTTTGATTTTTATTGGCTTTATGTGCTCATGTGAAGCTTATACATTCTATGCTGGTGGCAAAAGTGGCTGGGTTTTAAATCCTGCTGAATCCTACAGTCATTGGTCTGACAGAAATCGCTTTCAAATCAATGATACCATTAGTAAATAATCCTTTCCTCTTCCTTTTCTTCTTTAAAATAATAATAATAATATAAATACCTCTATTTGCAGAGTTGCATGTTATTCTTGAATTGAATCCACTTTGTAAGTAAATTATACTGTAAAAATTGGTTAAAATCAAATAACATATATATATATATATATATATATATATATATATATATATATATATATTTTTTTTTTTTTTTTTTAAATTTCTCTAACATACCACAACAACCAGAGGGGTACATGGAGGCTAAGGTGTATGCAACCTTACCCCTACCCTCATTTGGTATGAGAGACAAGGAATAATTAATCTCTGGAATAAATTTACGAAGAGTTTATCTCATGTATGGTTGGGAGAAAATTGCGATATAATTCCCGGATTAATTGTCTCCACATTGTAGTATTTTTTTATCCCAATAGAAATGTGGAATAATTAATTTGGGGATAACATATTTCCAACCAAACGACCCCTTAGTGTAGGGTAAAAATGGATCGGAAATTGTTTTAGATTGCTGGTTTACCGGACATTCTTCTGTTAATCTGTTTTCTTAAAAGGATATTTACACAAATAGCCTATTTGATTCACTATTTACTTTTCATAGTTCATATACATCTATTATATATATATTATATTATATATCTGTCGAATTATTTTTAGTTTAAGCCGTTGAGTGAATGACTATTTATACTAATACTTTTAAAAAAAAAATCTTCTTGTTAGAATTTCTGACTCTGTTACTGTCTGGGTGTTTTTAATGATTTGACACTTGGTATTTCTTTTCCTTTTTTCAAACTTGCAGTTTTCAAGTTCAAACTTGGGTCAGATTCTGTTGTTATAGTTGACAAAGATGATTATTCCAAGTGCAACAAGGACAAGCCAATCCGTGAACTAAAACATGGTGATTCAAAAGTCAAGTTTTACAGATCGGGCCCATTCTATTTCATCAGTGGACATGGAGATAATTGTGAGAAGGGCCAAAAGCTGAATGTTGTTGTGTTATCTCCCAACCATAAAGCCCACAATGCTTTGAGCCCAGTCTCTGAGCCCATTGGGTCAGTTTCACTAGCCCCTGCTCCGGCCCAATCGGCTGCAGGATTTACTGCTAGTCCTAGTGGTTTCCTTTGGGGCTTTTAGTTTGATGATAGCAGCATATTTCTGTATCTTGGTTTAATTCTTCCAGTTTTTTTTTTTAATTAATTCTTCAATTAAATGTGATTTAATTGCTTTTGATTGAACAAAATGGTATATTGAAGCGTCATTGGCAAAAACTGAAAAAGGGAAAATTCGAATTTTTTATTCAAACAAATATCAGTGCTCAGTTTTGACACAAACTAAAAGAATCCTGTAATATTTTTTTTATTAACCTATTCGTATAAAATGAATTATCTTCGCACTGCTTCTAGCTACTAGTGTTTGTTTCTACAACTTAAACTAAATTATTACGTAGTCATAATAATCGCCGTTAGCTATAAAAATGCATGAAAGATCTCCATGAAGTACTTTCAACTTTGAGTTTAATGAAAAAATTAGATTATATGTTTATTATCTTAAAGTAACAAAAGTAAAAGAATATAAGTCAACCAAATATCAAGCCACCCTAATAGTAAATTGATAGCCAATGGCATTTTAAATTTTAATTTCTTAGGATTATGAAATTGTTGGTCTTTACTTACTTTATATGCTTACCAAAATTGCATTAATTTTTATTTGACTAGTTTTTTGGATAAATATAATCATCTTAATGAAATTTTCATGAATGCATGCAAATGAAACATGATGACCAAACGATAAATATATTTATCTGTATATGAATATATTTACACCCAACTAAATATTAATTAATCATAAGAATTAGTACATCAAACAAAATACATACACTTAACCATAATCAGATGGTAAATTTTTAAATTATATGCAAAAGATGCTTACAAAATAAGCCGATAAACTGCACCAACCCGATAATTCAAGTCAAACCGAGAAAAAAGACTCGACTATGGTTTGGTGTTGGAAAAAAACCCGACCATAATTGATTTGGTTTGGTTTTAACTAAAGAAAATCAATCTCAAACCAAACCAACCCCAACTTAAAACATATAGAAATTTTAGATATACTTATTGTGATGTAATTTATGAATATTTCTTAAATTTTTTGTAATTTATCTTTTAAGGTATTATTTCAATGTTGGACTTACTCTTTAATGTTCCAATAACTGTTATAGCCATTAATATTAGTAAATTTACTAATACTAAGAAAATTAAAACAAACCAAATCAAAACAATATTAATGCTAACAAAAGACATTCAATTCAATACTTTGAACGGAAATCTTTTGAACATCTATTTTTCGTTTTGCAGTAATTTAGATAAAACTGCATAACCTATTTTTATTTTTCCTTTAGCGTTTAGTCATGTAATTAATATTCCCTTATTAGTCTACTTATTTTAGCAAGATTTAGTACTTTTAAATTATATTTATTTTTATTATGGCTTTTTAATTAGAAATATCTATATTACATATTTTTATTGTCTTTATTGTTGAATATTAAGTATAATAATGCAATGACGCATCTAATATTTTGTATTATTTTCTTGAAAAATACTTTATATAGTTGTTTCTTATTAGGATTAAAGAAATATTTTTAGCACAAGTTATATGTTTTGTTCTACGAAGATTATACAGGAAAAAAACCCGAAAAGATTCGAATAACCCGAAAACCCAAGAAAACACGAAAACATCAAAATTAAAAAACTCGAGTTTTATTGGATTGGTTTGGTCTTTAGATTAAATTACCCGACACAATGATAATTTTAAAATCCGAACCAATCCGACCTAATACACCTCTGATCTAACGTGAACAAATAACAGTCTTCGCCTTTTTTTTTAAAAAAAAAAACCATGCCTAAGCCGAAGAAATGGAAAAATAGTAGTTTGTTGAGTGAGAAGTAATTTTGTGGACGTCAGGGAGGTTGAAGGCTCTGAAAAACATAGCATGTATAGAGGAAATTGTCAATGGTGGTGTGTTATGTTGAGTTGATTCGCCATTACGAAAAATTTGAAGAAGCCATGAGCTTTGCCCCTATAACATGCATGAAAGCCTCTTTTTTCTTTCTTTTTGTTTTTTCTTCAAAAAGATGAAACCCCGTGTTAGGCTAAACCACTATCAGTATTCGTTTGGTCCATAATAGTAAAAAATAACACGGGATGTCATATTTAATCGCCCCCATTTAACCTAGCTATATTTATTTTTTTTAATGGCTTTTAATTTATATTTACTTTTTAAATAACTTCATCCCTTTTCTCCTCCTCTTTCTTTTCGTTCATTTTCTTTTTCTTCTTCTAGCAATGTAGTTAATGTTAATGAATGGCTATGTACTTGTTTGTATGGATTTCAGTTCCTCTTCTCCATCTCAACAACAAATACAGATTGTTTCACCTTCTATCAACGACACCATTCTTCTTTCTTTAGCAACTAATTTGCAAAAATTGGTCGAAAGACTAATGTCATGTTACGAAATCTTGAAGCAATTCACAAGACAGATTGCCTCCTACAAATGCTTCGATGTTTTTACCTTTCTGTTTACACACTCTATGTACGTACCTGATTTGATCTTCTCAAACGCTTCATATAATGTATTTTTGTGTTTAGACTTCAATACACTATATATTTTTTGTTGGATATTAGTGTACATTACAAATAAACTAAATAACTTCAGCTTTCGACAGTTACAAAACAAAAATTGCTTCGGCTCTAGAGCTGAAGTTCGATAGTTAAAGAACAAAAACTTCAGCTTTAGAGCTGAGGCTTACAAAAAAAAAATTTCAGTTCTAGAGCTGAAGTTCGTCAGTTACAAATAAAAATTTCAGCTCTAGAGCTGAACTTCAAGCACGACTACTAGAATGTTGAAGTTTTGCGCGATTGAATTTGCTACTTCAGCCCCGTATGCTGAAGTTATGCGAAAAAGCGGGTACGCTTGCAATTCTTTTTGCAAAGCGGACACAAGCTAAAACATGACACGGAAAGTGAGTATAGGTGCAAATCCCCCTCCATAATATGTGAACCAATTGCTTTTTTATTTGGTCCAATATATGTGTCCATTTATATAATAAAAATATATTAAATTTATTTTTCCAAAATTACCTTACATATCCCTAAAAAGCCAATTACTCCTCGATCCTCACATTTGAGAAGAGAAGTGCTACTATGACTATGATGCAACATTTAATAGTTTAGTCAAACTATCTATTTTCGTCTAGAATTTAGTATTTACTTAATGAGTATGCCAAATATAAATTTGTCACTTATTGTGGATCGAAGGGTGTATAATTAAAAAGGGTGTCATCTGGAGAAAACTTAGCACGAAATAAATGTAGTAGTTCAGATTTATTTATAATAACTATTACGGTAATACACTTATAATAATATCTAACATTTAAATCTCATTTGATTAGTTGTTATTATATACATAAATTATCCAAAAAGGCAATATTAAATATTTCAACACATTTGATCAAAATACCAGATCTATTATGGCTAACATAGACCTAAAGATTCTATTTCAATATTTGATTTTATGACAACAAAGCATTACTAGTGTTTTTTTAATTATTATGAAAATAAATGACTAGGAACAGAAGAGAGGTAACTTTTACAAAGAATGAACTGTTACTTAATCCTAACTTATTATTGTCAAGACATTTTCTGTGACTTGATAGAAAATCTAATGTTGAAAAACTTTATCTTTCATACCGCAGAGTTATACCATCCGTACATGGATAATTCAGATGGGAGCTAGAGGTAAAAAATTAAGGGGTTGAATAATTTCACCTTGAATATGCCTAACGCTGTAAATTATTGTCGTATTAATTGACTATGTGAACGTTTCTTTATTATAATTTTCTATTTTCAGAGTTTATATTTTACCAACATAGACGGCAAAAGTCCAGAAGTAGAGGTTTCACGCCAGCCCTAACTAGTTAGGATGTTTATCAATCGTTACGGTTCGGTATTTTGATATTTCAGTTCCGTATTTTCGGGGTTTGATTTCTTAAAATGCTATACGAATACTATACTTAATTAAATTTAATATGAATCAGTTTTTCTCCTTTCGATTTTGATTTATTCGGTTCGGTAACTTCGATTTATTCGGTTTAAATACTAATTACTACATAGAGTCACATGCTGTAATAATCTTAATTGAAGTACTCAAAAGTACAAAACGAAAAATGTTTATTGACAAAAGTTTTATCTAAAACTAGAAAATATCAACATAAAGAGAGAAAACTATACATAAAAGAATAAATTTGATAATTAGAAATATCTTGTTACTTGCTTAGAGTTAATTGAATAAAAGAAAGTAAAATTTAGATTTTTTATATTTCCGTTAATACGTACATTGTGTAATATAATATATATTTCGGTACGGTATTGGTATTTTGATATTTTGTTTTAAAATATCAAATACCATACTTAATACCAATTTTTTTAAAGCTTAAACCAAATACCATACCAAAAAAATAATTTTTTAAATTTTGATACGGTAATTCGATATTTACCAAATTATGTACAACCTTACTAACTAGGATAATAATTAAGCAATGCATTGTGGATCTGAGATTTCAGATATGAGTTTGTAGCGAATAAGCAGAATAAAAATCTTACGAGATTGATAAGAAAATTAAACCAAAAATACATGATACGTTCATATTTCTCTATAACAATCTATATATAAATATAAAGTTGGGAATTGGCAAGATGATGTGGCAATCCTCTAAAGCTATCATTCTTATTTATCTTTTTTCTTGGTTTATTGGACATTCATCCTAATTTTAGTACAATTTCTATCATAAAATGTTTTTCCTATATAATTACTGTTATGAGTTTAAATAAGGGAAGAAGAGAAAATTTTGGAATTGAATTACATCTTTCATTATACACACTAATTATGAATATTAAATAAGGGAAAGGAAGGGATTCAATTTCATTGGGCAAAATAAGTACTTTAATCACTTAAAGTAGAAAATAAAGTTGGTAAGTGAGTATTAGCACTCTAATCCGAAACGGCTATTGCCCACTCCTCTTATTTTT
Source organism: Nicotiana noctiflora (assembly GCA_032618575.1). NCBI lineage: Eukaryota > Viridiplantae > Streptophyta > Magnoliopsida > Solanales > Solanaceae > Nicotiana > Nicotiana noctiflora. The sequence goes on along the minus strand of JASVEL010000801.1, from coordinate 445,674 downwards.
CTTCACAAATCCAATGAAAGCTCTTCGTTTTATTTTTTTCCAATCGTTATTAGAACTAATTATACAATTATTAGTATTAAATTGTATTTAATTTGTTATTTATATTTTGATCTTTTCAACGATCTACTTGACCATCCATTTTCAATCCACCTATATATTATGGTCTCTCATTTTTCTTAAACTACATGGTTAGTGATTCAAATTCTTTTTCGTATTAACAATATATTTTATATTACATATTGCTAAAATAGAGGAAAATCACATATTTTTGCAAATGCTTATTCATCTACACTTATATATATCAAACTATGTTTATGTATATAGAGTAGACCAAGGTGAGGAAGAAGATGATGCTAAAATATCTTTCTATCAGTTTTCGGGAGCTGGCGAAGAAATTTGGCAAGCTTTTATTTTAATGATACACGATTTGCAAGCTTTTCTATAAATTTTCATTACTTTTGTAGTTTGTTTGTATGCAACTTCTATTTTCAGTCACTTTTATTGTTTTGTTTTTGTGTGTGTATATAGATCATGGTGTCACAATGGTGACTCTGGTGTTACAAGCAGTTTTTTGATTTTTTTTTTAATATTAAAAAATATATGGTGTAGAAGTTCTTATATTTTAGTGGATTTTACTAATAGATTATTGGTCATTATGTGAAGAATACAAATTGTATCTGACTTATAGAGATTAACATGACACTTCTCCAGTACTAAACTGACCAATTATTTTTCATCACTTTTGTTGGCATTTTTCTCTTATCTGCCCAATTAGAAGTGTAACAATTAAATTATTTTCAATTCTTTTATTTAAGGTTTTGAATCAATTGTAACTCCAAGAATTACATTGGATGTGGTAAAAAAAAAATCCAATTTTAACTATTTTTGAAATGATAGATTACCAAAATATTAAATTAATGAGGTAGATTGAAAGAGCAATTGTAGGGAAATAAAAAGGAAAGAAAAGAAAAATAATTTGTAGGCACATCATAAGACAGGAATAGAGAGAAAAAGGAAAGAAAAAATAGTAGAGAGATTAGGCAATTGAAAAGGAGAGAAAAAGAAGAATAGTAAAAAAAATTAGAGAGATTTTCTTTTTTACTTTTCACTTTATTTTTATTAAATGTTTTACCATCTAGTGAAAAGAACAAATCAAATGCATATAGTATATTCATGTATTTAATACATATAACTAAACTAAGAATTACATATTTATTTTGTATTTTATCATATTTATTATAACTGCGCGAAGCGCGGATAAATTCTCTAGTATTTCTATATATATATAACAACACTTCACTATAAAAATAAAACTTTTCTTAGAACCAATTTTCATGTTGTGTTATAATATATGTTTTCTATAATAACACTTCACTATAATATTTAAAAATATTCGAAACAAACGAAGTTGTTATAGATATGTTTGATTGTACACAAAAAGTATAAATTAAATTTCAAATCGCTCGTCTTAACGAAATTTACATTTCATGAGAAAAAAAAACATTAATTAACAAAAGCACACACTTCGAATAAACACTATGACTACGCCTCAGATCTATCAATCCTGGGCGCAACAAAAGGAAATAAAAACACAAAATCAAAAATACAAAGTTATCGAGAGATTCAAGAGTTGCTCCTACCGCAGCGTGTAATTTGATTGCAACCACGGCGATAAGGATTAACTCTCTGTTGAGAATGACAATTGTAATAAGACGCACCTCGTACATTACAAGGAATATTGTTTCTGGACAATGCTGCATAGCTAATATGGCCTCTTTGTCCTCGTAAAACTCGACGACTAATATCAGATTCCATCATCATTTCTTCTTCCTCCTTTATACAATTTCCAATAAGGCCATTGCATTTCCTCGTCGAAGCTGCTGTTGCATGGCCGCCATGCATGATCGATAACTGATCGAAGTTCTTGTACAGATTCTTGAAATCATTATATGATGATATTGGATTAATTATCATGGTTAGTGAGAAAAAGAAAAGTATACACAGACGGAAATTCATAATTTTTTTTTGTTTTGGATGGGGGGGGGGGGGGGGGGGACTAGGGTTGTGGGAAGAGAAAATGAAGTTGTGTCTCAGGCTCTAGGTATATATATATATAATTGGTTTCTTGTTATGTGGGGCGGAAAGTGAAAAAAAATGGAAATTATTTAGTGGTAGGATAGGGTTATGGTTTTAGATAATTTTGGTTCATCTCATGTTATACGTGATTTGAAGTGATTTACGCATAGTAGTAGAGTAACGTCTGTTTAGAAATGCCCGGGTCTTGCTCATTATCTTGCTTGGATTCAGGACTTTATATAGCTCATCCATTACTTCTATTTTTGGTATGGCTGATGGGGAGGGGCCGAGGGGGTGGTCAGTGGTGGAAGGGTAAAAATAATTAGAACCTAGTGTTTAAGCAATACCAAAACTAATTACCATGGTTAAGTTATAAATGCAGGGGCAGAGAGAGGCAGAGTGCAAGATGCGAGTTATATTCAATAGTTTTTGTTCAAACTATATATTTGTCTTAAGAAATTCGTTGAATACATATAACTTATTAATTTAAAATATAATAACTTAAAAGTATTACAATTCCGAACTCACAATGTTCAAATCCTAGCTCCGCCTCTCTCTCTCTCTATATATATATTAATTCACTACGGTACGTGTCATGTATTTACAACTGATATAAATAAATGGTGCACATAAATTTTTATCATGGTGTAAGTGTACATAATGATAATGTACACTAAAAAACCCGGTGACACAACCCTTATTAACAACGTTTAGAAATCTGTTTTCTGACTCAAATCGTTGTTTTATCGAAAGTGTAGATTTTTCTCTTATAAATTAATTATAATAATAAGAACGGATTACCTTCAAATTAGGATAACAATTAATTTTTTAAGTTATTTTAATTGTACGTGGATTAATTTGACACAAAGCTATAAATTGAATTAGATCAAACAAAGAAAGATAAAATGAATTCAAACCATACAAATAGGGCAGTTCAGCCTTAGTGAAATTGTTCACCCTCAATCTGGGCTCGCTATAGTCAACAATGATGAACAAGTGAAAACAACTAAATAATAGAGAAAATGATAATATATTGCCTTGGAACACATGTTACAATGTATTTCATGAATTATCAGACTCCCTTTATATAGTAGGGAGTCTTACCTTAGGTACAACTCTATAAAAGTTAAAAAAATCTTCTTATTAGCTGATTGTTAGCTCCTTATCCATACGTGCCGAGATCCCCGCCATGATATCGGGCCGGTCACAGATATTTTGGCCTTTTGTATGCTATGTTTTATTGTCCGATAATGTTTTCCAAAGTTGTTCGAGGTGAAGACCAATCCGGAACTCTAACCCCGATATTCTCGAGGCCAAGCGTCATGCCCCCGGATTCCGATTTGACAAGACTTTTGCCTCAATGTCGGCCCCTTGTCATCATGTCTCGAGCCTGTCATATCTTGTCGGAGGCCGAGGTACACAATGAGCTCGATTTTACCGGTATACAAATACCCCTCCTTTCTCGGAGAATAAGTTGACGAGAAACGATATTAGCTTCCCGATTCCTTCTTCGATATGTCGTATCAGTAACGACGAAAATAAGAAACGTCTTGTCAGTCATGTCATAATGGCATTAAATGCATATCAGCCGCCGGTCGGCTATCCCTGAATGCGAAATATCATCGAGTTCCTATAAATACTGTCTTCTTTGTTCATTTTCACTTTGCACCAAACCTTCAAGATTTCTACACTCTTCTAGCGCATTTACCTCAGTTACTCAGTGTCCGTTGCAAAAAATTTCACTTATCTTCTTCCCAAGCCAACAACTCTAATTCTTCAACTTCCTTTCTTCATCTTTTCTAGATTTTTCCTCCATTTTAACTTTCTAAAGGAATGGCAAAGACTTCCAAAATCGTTCCCCAAATAGAAGCTCCTTCTACTTCATGGTCGGTCACTGAGGTTGAGGTGACTGCTCCGAGCGTAACAATTGATGAACCAGAGCCGAACCTCCCTTGAAAATGTTCATCCCCGGGGGATGCTCGGTGAATAACAATTTCAAATTTGAAAAACCTTCTTCTGTACAGGGTCGGTGCGAATAGGTCTCGAGATACATCTGTTCGATTAGTGAAGATATCCTCCCTATGGTTTGGAAAGATTGAAATTGTGCCAATAAAAACATAGTGGTCCCCGACACCGAGGAGGCCATTACCACCCATGTCGAGGGATATCTAAGTGTTTACATATATCCTTTGACATTGGGACCGGTGAACCTAATCATAATAAACTTCTACAAGAGGTACGAGGTATGCATCGGTTAGATTCACCCTTCCTTTTGGAGAATTATGATCCTTCTACGGTTTTTTGTGAAAAATATTGATTCATGTCGGTTCACTATGGATCACCTACTACATTTGTACATTTCCCGAATATTTCAGAGAGGATGATAAATCTTGTGTTTCGGGTCAGCAAAACCCCGTTCTCTAGTATCGATGAGGACCGGGATCGAGGATGGAAAGGCTATTAAGTCCTAGTGAGGGCTTTAGACTTGATACAAGATAAGTGGAACTTTCCTTCTAATGTTGATTTTATGTTTACTTCTCTTTTTCTTGTTGGTTGTGGTGGTGCAGCCGTCGCTTGGGTTCCAAATGTTGTTCCTCGACTCAAGAAGTAGGTCTAGGGTATCATTTCATATATTCCCTACTCCGAGCGCTTGTGGCGTGAACTCTAAAAGGGCCATTGAGAGGCCCATTCCCATTATAAGATCTCTTTCTCAATCAGGTTGTGTTAGGCCACTCTTTTTATTATCAAGTCCTTATTTTTTTATTCTTTGTTACATACATGCCTAATGTCGAGCTTAGGACTCGGTTAGTAGTAAGCACTTGCCTGTGGAGTCTCCTTCTCCGAGGCGGTCCAGAGAGAAGAAAATAAAGAGGGATTTGAGTTCTCCGAGCTCAGAGAAATAGAAAACGAGAAGAAGGCTGGTGCATAAGACAAAGGAGAGCACTAGCTCCCAAGTTCTCAATTCGGACTCACTCCTCTATCTCAAGGACAAGTCCAAGGAGGACGACCTTTTTCTGGCCCATGTGTCGTCTGTGCCCAAGGAACGGGTGGCAGGCGAGGGGAAACAATGGAGGCCAACCCCCTTAAGTTCAAGAGGAGATGCAGTAGTAAGGCCCGAGAACCCCTAAAATGTCAGTTCTGCCCCACCCGATTTCATTGACATAACGAGATCACCTTCGTTCACAAAATCGGTATTCGGTGAAACTCAAACGACAAAGGAGCAATCAAATGAGGAGGTCCATGGGCGGATCATCCCCTCAAAAGAATTTTCGATGGCGTGAATTACACCATCACGGAGGACCCCATCGAATTAGGTAACTTAGAATTACTGAGGAATAGTTCGTCCTGGGGGGCAGGTGGTCCTAATTCGAGCCCAAGATTAGTCAACCGGTTCCCTTCCCTACGTACGGATCCTGGTCAGAAGCGATCAATTATCATCACCATTTTGGAGGATGCCCGAGTTCTTTATGCACCCGTTGGGGTAGCTAGTTACCTTCGGTTCTTGGTGACATAAGAAGATAAGGAAAAAATGAAGGAGGTGGATTCTCTATGCCTGTTCAACGAAGCACAACAGGCACTGAACAGCGTAAGGTGTCACTGAACCTTTTCATATTTTAGATTTGGTTATTTGTGATGACTTAAAGGGTTATCACCTATTTTCTTATCCATTCTATGCTCCCGAGGCCTCGAAAACCCTATTTACAGTCACCTCAATTTGTGTGCATAGTCCGAGCATGTAGATAGAAAGCTTAAATATGAAATTATGTGAAAATGCTAAGTTTTGATATTAAAATGAATAAATTTGACTTTGGTCGATTTTATGGATAAGCGGACTCGGACCCATAATTTGACGGTCCCGAAAGGTCCGTAGGAAAATATGGGACTTAGGCGTATACCCGAAATCGAATTCCGAGGTCCCGAGCCCGATAAAAGAATTTTTAAAGGAAATTATTTTCTAAATTTTTTAAGGAGAATTGAAATGAAAATTGGTTAGAACATGTTGTTATCGGGCCCGTATTTTGGTTTTGGCACCTAGTACAGGACTTATATCTAATTTAAGATGTTTCTGTAAAGTTTGGTTGAAATCAGACGTTGCTTGACGTGTTTCAGGCTTAAAGTTCTAAATTTGAAACTTATTGAATTTTGAAGAAAAACTCTTGATTTTGAAGTTTGATTCATTGTTTTCGATGTTATTTTGGTGATTTGATTGCACGGTCAAGTTGTAGGATGTTGTTGAGTTAGTGCATGTATTTGGTTTGGAGCCCCGAGGGCTCAGGAGTGTTTCAGAGGTGTTTCGGAATGGTTTTTGGAATTAGGACTATTGTAGATTTTCTATTGTTGTGCCCAGGGATTTTGCTCTTCGCATTCGCGTGGGCACTCTCGCGAATGCGTAAGGAAATTTTCCCAGGAGCCTAGTTTCTTCATCGTGAATGCGATATATGGGACGCTCGAACGTGAAGCTCAGAGGGGAAGGTCCTTCGCGAACGCGGCCCATTACTCGCGAACGCGTAGGTTGAGGGGGTGGGTCTATAATTTTATACAATGCGAATGTGACCTTAGGGACGCGAACGCGAGCTGCTGTGTCACGAACGCAAAGGTCTTCAGACCTGGACCATTGAGAATGCGTGATGCCCATCGCGAACACGAAGGGAAATTTTGCCCAGTTATTTTAAAACCCAAAAACAGAACTAGTGACGTGATTTTCATAACACTTCTTGAACTCCTTCTTCTCCAAGGTTCTAGGGTGACTTTTGGAGCATTTCTTCACCAAAGTTTCTTGGGTAAACATTGTTTAACTCATTTTCTTAATTTTCCATCATCATCTATTGAAATCCTATGCCTAATATATGTAATTAAGGTTAGAAATTGGGAATTTGGGTAGAGTTAGGGCTTTTTGATTTTTCTTGATTTAGACCTTATTTTGGGGTCGAATTTGAAAACAAATTATATGTTCGGGCTCGTGGGTGGATGGGTGATATGATTTTGGTCCAAACCTCATATTTTGATCAAGCGGGCTCGGGGATTTTTGGGATTTTGGGAAGAATGCTTGGAAAGCTATAATTAGGCGTTGGATTCGATTTGTTTAGCATGTATTAATGTTATGAAGTCATTTATGTATAGATTTGATTGATTTGGAGCCGAAATTGAAAGGAAAGGCGGTTATTGAGGATTGATTTGGTCGGTCTAACCCTAGATTGAAGGATTAGAAGTTGAGTCCTATTTGCTACGTGGTAATTGTCGAGTATGACGTATAGGCATGGTAACGAGTATCTATACATTGATGTCTAGCATGACCGTGAGTCTTTAAATTATGAATATCTTGATTTTGTTGTATTTCTCTTGCCTTGGTGATGATTCCTATTTGTTGTGAAGAGCTTGTGAAAGAAAATTGTGACCTACGAACATCGAGGAGCCCTGGCTCAAGTTATATTACAGTTGTGAACGTTTATGAAATGGTTGAACCCTTTGGAGCATTGGCTCAAGTGGTAAAGTGAGATATGAAATAAAAGTGAAAGAAAGAGAAATAGTATTTAAATTTTTCCCTTGCCGGGATTTCTATCAGTATTTTATTTATTCCTTTAGCCTTGTTTGTGATTGTTGTTTGGGTAAGGAAAAAGTGTAAAACACAAAGGGTGATGTCGTGCATTGTTTGTTTATTGTGAGGAACGAGTATAACAAATGAAGGGTGATGCCGTGCATTATTTGCTTATTGTGATGAAAGAGAGTAAAGCACGAAGGGTGCTGCCGTGCCACGCGATGTACCATTCCGTGCCAATTCTATTGATTATACTTGAGGAAGAGAGTAAAAGCATGAAGGATGATGCCGTGCACATTATTATTATATCATTGCTTGGTGAGGATGAGAATAAAAGTACGAAGGGTGATATCATGCACTTATTGATTTCTGATGCTTTGTTTATGATTGAGCTATGTTATTTTATTCGGATGTTGTTATTTTCCTCACATCATGCTTCCCCTCCCATATTGATTGGTTATCCCTGTATCTCTATTTTTGCTATATATATATATGTATGTATGTATATAACTGCACAGGTTTATGTGGTGGTCTGGTCTAGCCTCGTCACTACTTCGCCGGGGTTAGGCTGGGAACTTACCAGCACATGGGGTCAGTTGTGCTGATACTACACTCTCTACTCCTTTGCATAGATTCAGGCATTGGACAGCCGCAATAGCATGGGAGTTAGCCTTCTGTCCAGTGAGAAACCGAGGTACCCTTGCAGGCGTCTGTAGTCCCGACGTCTCCTCTTACTTTTACTTTAGTCTGTTATCTTATTATTCGAGACAAACAGTTTGTACTTTCTTTCAAACGGTTTTATATAGTACTCTTAGTGGTTCGTGAGTATGTGACACCAGTTCTTGGGTAGAGATTATGTTGATTTTTCGTATTATTGTTTAGATACTTTAATTTAAGACTTTCGCTTATTTGCTTTATTCCATTTCTTCATAATATTACTAATAATTGTTAAAAGAAGTAAATCAGTTAATAAAAAAGGTAGTTAAGGGTTGGCTTTCCTAGCTCCCATTAGTAGGTGCCATTGACAATCGTGAATTATGCATGTTTTATACCCATTCTTACCTAAGCTTTGTACATTAATTGGTCTTGATTAGTCCTGAATTGCTTATAAGTTGTGTTTGATTGCAAGTTTGAGTGACTAGATGATGAATATCACAAAATCGGCTAAAAAGGAGTGAAACCTGTCAAGCGCCAAAAGATAACTGATACTTGGGAAAAAGAGACGTGTGCGGACCGCATTTTTTTGTCATGCGACCGCACAGGAAAGTTCAGAGAATAGACAAGCGCCAGCCTAAGCTGCACGATCCGTATTGTTTTGTCATGCGGCCGCATAGAAAAATTCAGAGAACCAGTTTATGAAGAAGATCCATGCGGACCGCAATCCATTTCCACGCGGTCCGCAAAGAAGATGATTAGAGGCTAAATTTTCTAAGGAAAAATTCCACGCAACCGCATACCAAATCAGTGCGGTCCGCGTGGATGAATGATCAGAGAGCCATTGCAAGGATAATTTACACAGTGCAGCCGCAACTCAAGGTTACGCGGTCCGCATCAATTGCCTTGTGCGGTCGCACACAATTCTACGCGGTCCGCATCACTTGCCACATGCGGCCGCGTGACATTTTTACGCGGTCTGCATCCTCAAGTCCAGAAGCCAGAAATTGAAGACCAATTACCTTACGTGGCCGCATGTCATTTCTATGTGATCCGCAACAGATTCTCAGGGGTATTTTTGTCCAGTTTTGCCTGTGTAGTATAAATAGAACATTTTACTTTTTAGGTCATGAATGAGATTCTATCTGAGCAGTTGAGCACAAGACAAATTATATTAGCCTATTTTGGGCAATTTTCTCATATATTAATGTGGATTCAAGTGGTTTAACACTGTAGTTCATTATTATATCAATTTCTTCTATTTCTACTATTTCCATGTCTAGCTAAACCCATTAGCTAGGGTTGTGGCTCAGCCCTAGTGTGGATAATTAATGGGTATTTTTTCTTAGTGTTTGGATGATTGTGGGAGTTTGGTATTTGGGTTAATTGTATGTTTTCACTTGGATTTGGTGGTTGCAAATACTAAGTCTAGCTTAGTGGGTCTTGACTCTACTTGAGAAAGAGAGTCTATGACCTCTTAGTTAACCCAACAAAGATTTGGGACGGACCCATGAGAATGGTAGTCCCGAGTAATCGGTTAAATCTTGAGAGAGTAATTACCCTACTTGAACCATTAGTTGCTTGAGAAAATTAGCCTACCCAATTGGTCTCGAGAGAGTCAATTGGGAAAAATCACTCTCTCTACCGAGAGATGTGAGAGTGAGTGCTAAGTGCAATTGTTATCCATATATCCCATATTGTCATCCTTACATTGAAATTATATACCCATTAATTAGTCACCTAGGCGAGTGCTACGACCCTAGTGCTTTCTCCATTATTGCATACAACTAGCATCATTATCTAGTATACTTTAGCTTATAAATGTAGTTGATAAAATTTAGTGGTTAAACAATAGAAAAACCCAAAAATGTTAGAAGAAAAATTAGGAGCTAAATCACTTTCCTAGACTTCGCAAATACTCGACTCCCATAACTAGCTTCCTGAGAAAATTGACCCTAAATCCACTATTGGGTAAAAGTGGTTAGCGCCCACTTTTCCCAAGGGTTGAGTCTGCACCGATCAGCCATCATGACTTCCGAGGGTGGGAAATCCGGGTCTTAACATTATTGATGATCTTAATATTTCATATTTGCAGCCTCGGTGCTTCACCACGAGACCTTTCTCCGATACTGAGATGAGCTGATCCTTCTCGAGGACAAAACCAAAGAGCTCGCTGAGAAGAAAGACATGTACAAACTCCTCGGTAAGCAACGTGAAGGAAATTCTAAGAGTCTTCGAGCTGAGTTGGACGCGACTCAGAAAGAACATGCTGACCTGGTGGAACATGTAAAAATCTTTGAAGTTAGTGACGATGAGCTAGACTCGGTGACTAATAGTCAGAACCCGCAGTTCCAATAGATGATTAATTGGATTGACCAGCTCCGGACCGAGATGGACATAATCAAGGTCGATGCCGAAGAGTCAAAAGGCAAAATGGACTGCTTGGCCTCAAAAAAGGAGACTGCCATCACGCAATTGGCTTTGGCAGAGGATCAACTTCGAGTGATGAGGGAAAAGGTTGAGGCATGATCCCATAAAATTTAAGGAGTTCGGCTCACCTCAACTCAGTTGTTGCCAATCGAGAGAACCTTGCCAAGGAACTTAAAGCGGCCAAGTTGGTGGCTGAAATAACCAAGGCCGATGCTGGCAAGATGGTGGACCAGTATAGAGTCGATGTCGAGGCAGCCCAATACCGCTTGACAGAAATTTTGGAGTATGAGAAGCGGAAGTCCTGAAGGGAGACCTCAAAGAAGTTCAGGCTCAAGGATTTGATTTATGAGCCAAGATCAAAATAGCGAAGAGACTCGAGGCCGAGGCTAAAACGTTGGCGTACCTCAAGGACGAAGGAGACTCCGAGGGCTTGATGTCACCCAAACTCACACCATAAATATATGTATTTAGGTGGTCGATGCAATAACAAAAACCCATCGCAAGTTGGGATCGAATCCACATAGAGCCAGAATTTGAATTAGGTATACACCTAGTGTGAATGTATGATTTGCCTCAAATTACACATCCACTTTCTTGTTTGTTGTTTCTACTTATACTTTGAGCTATTGATTGCAATTATAAAACTAGGAGACAATATTTATGGTTGTGGTTGTTTGAAAATAATATAAGATCTAGGGTCGTGACTTCCACCTATGTGGTTACCTAACAAGTTGTAAACTCTAGGGTTTGATTGGTCAGGGTTGTAATATAGCAATCACACATAACTACCTACTCTATACCTCTCGGTAGTTTGAGTGTCAAAAGAAAATGGGTATTGCACTACTAAACAAGTTATAAATGTTCAAGTCGGGTCTTACTATCTTTAGATTCAGGCCTTTAATTGGGGCTATCACTTTTTTGAGTTCACCCCAATTTCTCATTAGCCAAGTTTTCCTAGACTTACTCTCAACCTTCTTAAGTAACCAAGTCAGTTAGGCATGAATCATTGCAACCATTAATTCTTGAATTCAAGTAAAAACTAGGCTAAATATCACTAACCCAATCACAAACATGCCATAAATCACAAGTGCTCTTCCGAAACAAAACTTAACCAAAATGACAAAAAAGTTCTATTTATACTAAGCTGAAACTATCTGACAAAAATATCCATGCGGCAGTTGTGCGACCGCACAATTCTGTGTGCAGTCCGCACTCTAAGGTTGACTGGTCAACTGGGCCTTATACGGTCACATAGAAGTGGGATGTGGCCGCACTTCTTTTGAATGCGTGAACCGCATAATTCTGAGTGCGGCCACACACTTGAACTTGGACGGGAACATGGCTCTCTGATTCTTCTCTTCTGCAGACCGCATAATTGTAAATACGGCCGCACTTGTCATCCTGTCTGCACAATTATGATGCGGTCCGTATATCATCAGCCTGCCTAAAAACCAACTCTCTAAATCTCCTCTTCTAGCCACACAATAATTGTGCGGTCCGCATACTCTGAAGGAAAGGTGATAGTGCTCTTTTATTGTTTGCGGCCGCACACAGTATTGTGCGATCCGCATTGTCGGCCCTTTTTTCTTGTTTTGGTCCTTGTCCAATTTTTACTCCTTTCTGAGTTGATTTTAACTTCTTTGACTTGCTTCTCAATATTTATGTACAAAAGAACATTTCATTAGTTCTCAGGGATACCTTTAAGCATTTTTGAGCTAAAATACAAGTAAAAGAGAGCAACTAAGGGGTGGAAATACCTACTTATCAACTCTCCCAAACTTAAGCTTTTGCTGGTCCTCAAGTAATTAAGGCAATTCCCACCTCCACTAGAAAAAAGGATATTTCAGCTGGTCTAAGATGAATTATTCACACATCAATTGTGACCAACAATTACCTACAACACGTAAATTAACAACAATTCAATTATTTGACTTTTTGAGTACAATAGTTCTAATGTGACACTAGAGCATCAAAAGTTGAATTTATTCATTAAGGAAGCTTGCTCTTTCATGTAGGTCATTGTGGATCCCAAACTCCTCCTCCTTTACTTTGCATTAGCATATCTCATTTTAGAATGTAACACTCAAATCGAGGATTCTGAAAAGTTCGCCCATCTCCCTCAAAAGAATATCACAAGTACGGACTAAGTACCATAAGTTTGTCCCCTCATGTAAATCACTACTAATGCAAGCTCACTCAACTTGAAATCTTGTAGGGCTTTTTCAGAATGTGATAAAGGCTTTCTGAATCAAGGTAGGAATTGATGGAATAGAATGAGTTCTTCTTTTCTTAAGCACTCCATTTTCTCTTTTTGGCTCATACTTTTTCAACTCGTTGAGTCAATTTCTTTTTTCTCGAGGAAACTAGAGAGACGTAATGTCACACTTTCTTGGTCATGACATTCATTTTTTTCTCCCTTTCTATTTACTCCATGCCTTTCATCATTGTTTTCTTTGAATCCCTTCAACTTTCTACCTTATTCGCTTTTTTGGCATTTTTCTTTTCAAATTGGATCATAGAGAGCTTACAATCATTTCCCAAGCCAATCTACACTTAGAATTTCACCTAGAATAATATTCGGGGCAAGTTCAAAACTATTAGCAAGGGTACTTGGACTTACAATTAAATACCTCACCTATCACGTTGTTGGATTGCTAAAGAGAGTGGAGTCGAGGGCCTACAACAACCCTAGTCGATATTGAGAATCAAAAATGGCTCGACTGAACCAGACGATGTCTGTATAAGTCAACTCAAGAGTCAAAAGGTCATAACGAGCTATTTTATGCCATCAACTTTGTTTTTAACAATAAGGCCAAAGGTAAATATGGTGGTACCAAGTGAAGCATGCTTGAGACTCTTTTATTCATTTCTACTATATTTTCCTAAACATAAAAGAAAATGGACTCAATCACTTAAGAAGGTTGTCACGCCATCCATCATTTGGAAGAGTCACCCGGTTAATAAAAAATCCATCTTTGGAAAGAACTGTGGCATTAAGAGAACAACCAGGAGATAGCGAAGAGCAGGCTGAGGGAGGTGAGCCTCAAGTAGGGGGTATTGAATGTACTAGAAAGCCAAAAGTGTGGGAAGATAGATTCGTCAGTGAAATTGCTTTCCACCGATTTAGGGAATGGTGGCCTAAAAGAAAACTCATCTTAGAAAGGCGATTTATTGATGCAGACCTACTCCCTCACAACCCTCATGTACAAGCTCAATTCGTACGGGGGCGGGTTGGGGCTTCTTCAAGGAACGGGTGGATATGGCAAATGAGCATATGGTCAAGGAATTCTACACCAATATCTACCATGTCTTTCGGGGGTCTACAGCTACTAAAGTGAGGGATAAGGTAGTACTCTTTGACGGGAAATCTCTGAATGATTTTTTGGGGTTCGCGGATGAAGATGAGTCACAATACCTGGAGAAGTTGGCACTAAAGGGAGAAGCTCGCCCATGGTTAGCTAAAATTTTAGCACCTCCAGGTATAGTGCCAGTGTTGCTTAGGGCTCAAAAGAAGATATATAGGAACACCCTTAGTTTTGAAGAAAAAGGGTGGTTGACATTTGTGTGCAATCGGCTTAATCCGACCACACATAACCATTCTGTTCCCATTGATCGTGTTGTCCTAGTTGCTTCTATCATGGCGGGGTTCCCATTGAATGTGGGAAACATTATTGAGAGGGTGATTTCAACAGTAGGAAATGAGACCAAAACCAACTACCCCTTCCCAAACACATTGACTATGTATTTCTGAGATTTAGGGGCACAAAAGAAGAAATTTGATGTGAAGGTCCATCCGGTGAGCCCCTACTATTGGTATGATCAAAAGGGCCCTGACAACCCGAAGAGCACAAAGAAAGGTCAAGCCTCCACTTCCTCCACAGTTGGCTAGTCTGAAGAGCCAACTGTTTTGGAGCATCCCATTGGTACTAGTTTGTTGCCCCCATGGTCTTCTACAACACCATATTCTTCTTCAGCTGAGCTAGTAGTTCCAGTTTCCAAGAGTCATAGGTTCACGGCCAACCATCTCACTCATTTACTAACCAGTTTGAACAACTGGATGTCGGCAGCGACATCCAAGTTGTCCACCTTGACAGCAGCCGTTTAGGCCGAGAGAGCACTAGTGACGGTTGAGGTACCTGCTTCAATTGAAGACACCTTGAAGAAAATCCCGGAAAACCAGGAAGAAATGATGAAGAAGCAAGATCCTTAGCCAAGTTAGTTGGCGAGCACATCAAGGCATTGAAGAGCTTGGCAAAGGAACACAGGAAGATCAGGAAAACAAAAGCCTCAAAGGAGGAGGTAGCAGCATTGAGGACACATGTGGACAAGCTAGTGGGGGATCAACTGCCACTAGAATTGTTATTTGAGGAGCCTGTTATTGAGACCCCCGCCGAGCACCCACCAGCTGAGGAGCTTAGGCCCAGGAAGAAGAGGAAACTCCCCAACACTGAGGGAGTTGTGATTACTTTAGCCACCGAGCGTGAGGATCCTCCTTTGAAACACTTGATGACTGTATATATTTTTATTTTTCTTTCTTATTAGTACACTCGTAGATATAATTGGTTTGTAATTAAAATATTAACTCTGAATCTCTTTAGTGTATATTCTACTATCTTGGTGTACATATTCATTTAGTTATCAATTGATAGTTTCTTTTAGTTTTGTTAATTTGTGTTAGTGCAAGGTTAGGCTCGTAGCCTTGTTTGGTTTCATTTCGGATATTGAAATAAGCCCTTGGTTTTCTTTATGCCACGATTCTTTCCAAGAGTAGAGTGTTGTGTGAACCGGGTGACTCTTCCCAATGATAGATAGCGTGACAACTTTCTTAAGGGTCGAGTCAGTTTTTCTTGTCTTCTTTAGTTTTGAGTATTTGGTAGTTAAGGGTACCTCAAGAAAAGCTTCACTTGGGCCTAACACATTTTCCCTTGATCTCATGGTCAGGACATTGAGTTGTGTTTAGAAAGGTGAAAGTCGTGGCCTTGAGACTCTTGCGTTGACCAAACAATCATCATATGGCTATGTTGAACCGTTGTGCGCTTGAATTGAACTAAAGGTTATTGTGGGCCCTCGACTCCATCTTTGGAAATCTTTGAGTGCATGTGTGATGAAGATTTGATTTGTGAGCCCAAGTACCATGCCAATGGTCTAGAACTTGCCCCGAATATTTGTTGAGGAAAAATCATGGGTGGAATTTGACTCGTGAAGTGATTGTAGGCTATCCTTGATCCAACAATATCATATTGATCCCTTTTCATGAACCATCAATATAATGATCCCTAGTTCACCCCTTTTGATCCTTGAACTTTTTCTTTCATGAACCAAAAGTTACAAGCCTATTCCCATTTTAATGAGACCCTCTCTTGGCACCTGAGTCTTCCCTTAAGTAATGGAAAATATCTAAGTTTGGGGAAGAGGCAAGAAAGGTACCAATGTGATAAAAAGGCATAAAAGCAAAAAGAAAAGAAAGGGCAATGACAAAGAGAATAAGCAAAAGAAAGACAAAAGTGAATGAAACACAAAAAGGGGGAGTCATCAAACAAGTGACAAAGATGTGAAAAAGGTGAACAGAAAGGAGAAAATGTCTTGAAGTGCAAAAAGAAAGAGTGATTTGGTGTCCCTCTATCCCCTTTTAAAGAAGGAATACTCAAATGAGTCAAGAAAGTATGCCAAAACGAACCAAAAGAAGTGCTTAAAGGAAGCGTGAACCCATGTAAAATTAAAGCATATCCTACCATTACCCATAAGCCTTCACAATGACTCCTCAAAAGCCCTATATGATCTTGAGTTAAGGGAAGACCTCATTAGTGGATACTTAGATGAAGGGCAAACATATGGTACTTAGAGTCGAACTTAGGGTATCTTCTTTGTGAGCGATGAACGAGAAGTCCTTCCACCTCAAATTGTGTGCAAATACTTTAAATGGTGAGGTTCACTTAGGGAGAGTCGGGGATGTGTGAGTTTGGGTTCCACAATGACCATAGTACTTGCGAAAGGTTCCTCGATGAAATGTGTCAACTCTTGAGGTTCTTGTGTCACACTTGATCCACAATGTTTTCAAATATTTAAATGTGTTGATGATGCATTTGTATTGAGGGAAATTGTTAGTCCCAATTGATGCAATTGAGGTTACCTTAGGACAAAACATGAATTTCTTGGATGTTTTTCATTAAAGGGTAGGTCTTATCTTGTTTGCTTGAGGACAAGCATATGTTTAAGTTTGGGGGAGTTGATAACTGTGATTTTTACATGATTTATACCCCTCTTTGCCTAAGATTTGTGCATAAATTAATGTAAATCAGTCCTCAATTGCTTACAAGTTACGCTTGATTGCAGGTTTGAGCGACTAGATGTCAAAGATCAAAAATCGGCTCAGAAAGGAGTGAAATCTGCCAAGCATCAAGAGAGGAACTGAAATGCGAGCTGAAAGACTATTGCAGACCGCAACCTTTTGTCATGCGGTCTCACAAGAAGATCATGAAAATTACCCAAGTCAAGAACCATGTAGGGTCCGCACTGATTTGCCATGCGGATGCACATGTGAGGATTAGAGAAGCTGAAAATGGGATACAATCTCACACGGACCGCATCCATTTCTATGCGGTCCGCAATGCTGAAGACAATGAAAATATTCTAAGGCAAAACTTCCACGCGGTCGTATTCCAAAATAGTGCGGTCCGCATGGAAGCAAGATCAGAGAACCAGCACAGAAGGGCAAACAGCAGTGCTGCCGCGCAACATTTCCACGCGGTCCACATCATTCGACAGTGTGGCCGTGCAACATTTCCATGCGGTACGCGTAACTTAAACCACGTGGCCGCGTGACATTTTCAGGCGGTCCGCATCTAAGGTCCAGGAGCTCAACTTTGGCAGACCGTTTACCCTATATGGCCGCATGTCATTTCCATGCGGTCCGCGACAGACCCTCAGGGGTATTTTTGTCCAGATTTTCCTGAGTAATATAAATAGAATATTTTACTTTTTTAGGTTAAGTTTTGGTACGATGTACGAGCAGATGAGCATGATGCAACATATTTGTGCCCATTTTGGGCTATTTTACTTGGTTTTGAACATAGAATTAATTTTAGTAGATTTATAATTCAATATTATGTCAATCTCTACCATTATTTCTTTCTTTTTTCTGTTGATTCTATGAGTATCTAAACCCATTATCTAGGGTTGTGGCTCAACCCTAGTGTGGGTAATTAATGGGTGTTGTTGATTAATGTTTGGATGGTATTGGGTGTATGATATTTGGGTTGATTGTATGTTTTCCCTAAGATTTGGTGGTTGCAAACACTAAGTCTAGCTTAGTGGGTTGAGACTTTGCTTGAGAAAGAGAGCCTAAGACCTCTCAATCAACCCAACAGGGATTTGGAATGTACCCATGAGAATGGTAGTCCCAAATAACGGGTTAAACCTCGAGAGAATAATTACCCTACTTGAGCCGTTAGTTGCTTGGGCAAATTAGCCTACTCTATTGGTCTCGAGAGAGTCAATTGGGAAAAATCACTCTCTCTACCGAGAGGTGTGAGAGTGAGAGTTAAGTGCAACGGTTAACCATGTATTCCATATTATCATCCTTGCATTGAGATTCATTACCCGTTAATTAGTCACCTAGGCAAGTGCTACGACCCTAGTTTTTCTTCTTTATTTTATACATCGTAAAGTTATCATTTAGCAAATCTAGTTATAATTGTAGTTAAAATCATTAGTTGTTAATTGAAGAAAAACCAAAAATGTTAGAAGCCAAATTAGGAGCTGCAACTCTTAATTAGTCTACAAAAATATTTGACTCCAATATCAAGCTCTCTGAGGAATTGACCCCGAAAAATCACTATCGGGTAAAAGTAATTAGAGCCCACTCTTCTTAAGGGTTGAGTTTGCAACGATCACTCGCGGATGAGCGTTTGTTTAAGTTGGGGAGGATGTAACGACCCAACCCGTCGTTAAGGGAGTTTCCACCCTGTTTTCCCTGTTTTACGCTTTAATATGTTTCATTATATGTGTTTGGAGATTATGAAGTAAATCGGGTAGAATTCGGTTAGAAATGAGGCAATAACCCTCTTTATGGGGAGGTTAGTTTGGAAGAGTCAATCGAACATTGATCTATGATTTAGAAGGGTCAGAACAGATTTCTGACGATTCGACTAGTTTCGGGGTATGATTTGTGACTTAGGAGAACAATCAGAATTGAATTCGGAGGTCCTATGTGGATTTAGGCTTGAATTGACTAAGGTTGGATTTTGGCGATTTCCGGATGGTAGGTGAGATTTTGATTCGTGGGTCGAAATGAAATTTCGAGAGTTGCAGTAGCTCCGTTAGGTGATTTTGGATATGCGTGCAAAATTTCAGATCATTCGGAAGTGTTTAGGTCGGGTTTTATATCAAATGCAAGTTTCGGAAATTTTAGTGAAACTTAGGCTTGAATCCATGAGAATTCAATGATTTTGATATTTATGATGATGTTTTTATGTAGCGATCAAGTTTGAATGAAGTAATGTAACATATCTGTGCATTTGGTTGAGGTCCCGAGGGTCTCAGGGTGAATTCGAATGGCCAACGGGCAAATTTTGAACATGTTAATGCAGCAGAAAAATTGCAGACAGTTTTACTCTATGCGATCGCATAGACAGGTTTGCGATCGCGTAGAAGGTTCTGAAGGGGTGGAATTTTTGTTCTATGCAATCGCGTAAAGAAGTGTGTGAATGCATAGGTTGATAAAATAGTTCAGTGCGATCGCGTGAAGGGCTAATGCGATCGCGTAGTGTAAGGGGGCAAAGGTATGCGATCGCGTGGCTAGTTCTGCGATCGCAGAGAAGGATTTCAGGGCTTGGAAATTTTACTCTATGCGATCGTAATGGGCCTAATGCGATCGCATAGAAGGCGTAAGGGCAGAACAATTAAGTTAAAAATTTCAGATGCAAACCCTCATAATTTTACATAATATTTACTCCGCCAAGAGAGGTTTTAAGCGATTTGAACAGAGTTTTCAATGGGTATTGCTTGGAGGTAAGTCTCTTGACTAGAAAATATCATTTTATACAAGAATCAACACTCAAATTCATGAAATTGGGTAGAAATTGTGAAGAACATGGCTTAATTCTTGAAAACGAATTTTTGGAATTTGAAAGGCCATTCGAACTCTATTTTCGATAAATTTTATATGTACGGACTCGTGGCGAGATGAGAAATCCGTTGGTATTATTTTCGGAATTTTTCGAGAAGTGGGCCTGAAGCTCGGGTTTTACCAACTTTGTGAATTATTGTACTTTTTAAGTATTTTTGATTGGGTTATATTTATTTGACCCATATTTATGTATTCGCTGTGGTTTTGACTAGATGCACGAGGAGGTCAATACGAAAGGAAAGAGCATTGCGGACGAGTCCACGACCGGTTAGCGATGAGTAGTTGGTATATATGATGGCATGAGGGTTTGAAACCCCGGCTTATCACATTGTGATGCTATTTAGGGCGTTACTCGCATCCCATGGCAAGTGAGGGATTGATTATGACTGAGAATTGTGACTTGGTCCATCCCAAACAAGAATAATACTATATTGGCGGATTTATGCCATGTTTAGGGCCTTGTGCCGACCTGAAGTATCCTTAGGGGATAGATATCTTTGTGATATCATGATTTGGAAAATCATTAGTCTCAGTCCTGGATTTGAAATCAATATTATGAAATACTAAGTCACATGTTCTTGAAAATTGAGAAACTAAAGTATTTTCCTTATTAATGAATTGAAAACTGGAAATAAATAAATTGAAACTGTTATGTGACTCACATGCATATTGTGGACTGAGAGTGAATTGGGCTGCACGCCGCAGCGAATGATATGAATATTGCCCTTGGGCTGAAGGAGCCCCTCCGGAGTCTGTACACACCCCCAGTGAGCGCCGTCGACGTTAAATGTATCGGGCTATGCACCATAGCGGTCATGTGCATTGCATTGCATTCATGCATTGTTAATTACTTGTGTTATCCGTGGTTTGCTATTGTTGTTAGTTCGTAGTAGGTATCGGACTGTTAGACATAGCTTTACTTTGTGGCATTTCGTGGATTTCTTGCTTTCAGCTATTTTATATGCTCTTTACTCAGTAAGTACTTAGTACTCACCCCTACTCCTTGCACCTTTCTGTGCAGATTCAGGTACGCCTGAGGTTTAGCCGAGCAGTCCCGTTATTCAGAGTTATCCGAGTTGCTGAGGTAGTTGCTGGCGTTCGCAGGACCTGATTTCTCTTCTTATTTCAGTTTATTTTCATATTTATTTTCAGACTTGAGTATTTCGTTCAGATATTCTTATTATCCAGTTTTTGCGTAGAGCCTCTAGACTCGTGACCCCAGAACTTTGGGAGTGTTTTTATCAGTTTTCACACTTCTTAGTACTATCATTCTATTATTATTGTTGGATTATTATTATAAACTCTTATATTCTTCTTATATTGTCATTTCGGGACTTGTTGTCAAATATGAAACGGTTGTTGGTCTGGCTTGTCTAGCTTTAGGATTGGGCGCCATCATGACCGGGTTTAGGTCGTGACAATTATTTTAATAAAAATTACAAATTAATGAAACTAAATGATATAATTTGTTAAATGGAAATTAATAATAAGATAATAATATAGTATAGAAGACACAGAAGAATATTAAAAAGGATATTCTCATTTGGGGAAAAAAATTGGGGAATAGTTGAAGAAAATTGTCCCAAATAAGATAAAGGTTGGAGATGCCCTTAAATACTTCTTCCCATTTCACTATATAAGTAATTCTCCATTCGATTTCCCCATCCCTAATCTCATCTTCGTTACGCCAACTATAGCAATAGTCAGTATTCACCAAAATATGGGTAGCAAATCAATGCCATAGCATATATATTAATCCATTATCGGTATCGATCATTTTGATTTTAACTTTTTTAAAATTGTAAGTTCACTGGCCAAGTTATAATGATCATATCTATAACCAACAGCTGGAAAGACCAAGAATACACATGACGAGACAACCAACAACTTTAATTGGGAAGATGAGTGTAGACCATCAACTACCATTGCTGTTGGCATATTTATTGTATCATGTTCTGTAGCCATCTGTTTTTTAATCTTTTCCCCATTTCCAATAATCATAGACGAGCGTAATTAAATTCTGATGGGGCATAAATATTATGTATAATGATTCCTCATTCAAATAATTAATAAATAGAAGAGTCATTCCATTTTCGGCAAAAGACCCACATCTAATATAAGTTCAATTATTTTTTGGTTCGCTATCCAGATTATGATTTTCTTACCCTAGAAGCAATTAGTTTCGAAAATAAGAATCTTGCACCGACAAATTTAGAAGTTATAGAGAGGATTCGGCGAAGATCAAGTCGAAATGACATCAATAAGATTAGCTTTAGTACCCTATATAGTCTATAATATTTCTTCCGATCCAAAATAAGTAATTTTTTAGTATTTTTCTTGTGATCCAAAATAAGTAATTTTTCCAGATTTCAAGAATGAATAAATTATTTTTTTCCTACATTATTCTTGGAGTAAATAGTGTTAGAATATATATTATGAGTGTTTATATGAGATAGTAAAAGTTAATATGCTCAATCTCATTGCTAATTAATGCTAAAAGATAGATTTTTTAATTTGTGTGAAAACATCTAAAAATAAAAATCACTTATTTTGGTAGGACATATTTCCTTTATTAATGACTCATCCATTGTATTAAAGACCCGTCAGCTGCTAAGGCTAGTTGACAAGAAATCAATGATGAAGATTTTTCCATAATCCACATATATATATATTTTTCTCCAACCAGAAACATTTATCATAACCATGTGAAATACATTTGTCCATATTTCATGCAATAAATATAATGAATCAATAGCCATACTACGTATCTCATAATTTATTCACCGACCTGGTGAGCTTTACCATTATTTATTTATTTATAAGATGAAAGGCTCAAGAGCTGAACGTAATTGTGAAAAAAAATAGAAATTGAAAGCTTTTGGATATAGGAGAGAAAAAAATGATGAAAGTTGACGTTAAACGAATGACAGAGGAAGAAGAAGAAGAAGAAACGTCGTTCCCTGTTAGCCCAACGGGGCAATACTTCACCAGCTCCGCCTTGTCGATTTCAGTCATTTCTGTTTTGGAATCTGAAATTCCTATAGATGATTCTTGTACCATGACATTGCTTAAGGATGTTTTCCTCCCCATTAATCCTCGCTTCTCTTCTATTATGGTACGTTTTTCTTTTCTGCTATTTGTTAGACATATATGTATTGTCTGCATTATATCTCTTGAGGTGCGGTCATTCTTCGAATTCTGTATGATTGTGAGATACTTTGTGCAGTGGGCTGCTCTTTTCATGTGCTAGAATGTCATTAGTTGAGATAATGCAATCGTTATTCTGTGGTAATATGATCAGAGTTGAGTTTGGACCAAAATCTACTTTAAGTTTAAATAAGTATTTATATAGCTGATTTGATTCGGTATTTTCAGTTATTTTTTTTTTGCTTAAAATCAAAATTATACTAAATTTTATTGGTTTTTACAATAAAAAATTAAAATCAAATCAAACCAAAATGTAGTTTTTTTTTATCGGTTTGAATCAATTTTCAATATAGGTTTTTGACTTTTTCTGTTCTGTTGAGCCGAAGGTCTCCCTAAAACAACCTCTCTATCTTTCCGGGGTAGGGTAAAATCTGCGTACATCCTATATTCGTCAAACTCCACTAATGAAATTTTACTGGGTATATTATTATTGCTGTTGTTATTGTTTTTGACTTTTTGTGACCTCCTCTTTCGAGTAGTAATTATGTTGGTGAGTACCTGCAATGCACCTTAATCATAATTAATGCATTTATAAACATAATTATTTAGCTAGCTAGACTTCTAATTAATTAGCAACACATCTTCAAGATTTCTCTTTTAAGTGCTAAAATTAAAGAAAACTAATTACCAAAATTTCTAAAGAAAATTAATTAGAAATATCAACTATTTTTGAATTAATTAGCCATGAAATGCATTCTCCTTTATTGCTCTTTTTTTTTTCTTTAAATATTTCCTTAATTATTTTTCATTTTATTGGAGTAGGTGAGAGACAAAAATGGGGTTAAACAATGGAAGAAAGTGGAAGTGAAGTACAAAGATCACATAAATGTGCCAATTTTCCCAGAAGGAAAATCAAAAGAATTCTATGACAATTGCTTCAACGAATATTTAACCAAGATTGCAATGGAACAATTTTCACAAACAAGACCATTATGGGAAATTCATTTATTCAAATATCCAACAAGTAAATCAGCTGGAAATTTAGTATTTAAACTTCATCATTCACTTGGCGATGGTTTTTCTTTAATGGGAGCACTTCTTTCTTGTTTACAAAGAGCTGATAATCCTTCACTTCCTTTAACATTTCCAGCATTTAATAGTAATCAAAATTCTGAAAATGATTATAAAAAGAGGTTTTGTACTACGGTGGCTCAAATGGTAACTGGGGTTGTTAATACTTTCGTGGATTTTGGTTGGAGTTTAATGAAGAGTACTACACTTGAAGATGAGAGGACACCAATTAGGTCTGGGCATGAAGGTGTGGAATTTCGACCTATTGATATTAGTACAATGGATTTCTCTCTTGATCATCTCAAGCAAATTAAGACCAATCTTAAAGTGGTAAGTTATTTTCTTTATATTTGATGTTTTTTTTTTTAAATGAGTTATGTTATACATCGCCAAGCAATTTTTTACACTATCATGTCATCTTTATCTGTTGGAATTTTTGTGAGTGTTTTGGAATAAAAATTTCGAAAAGTAATTTCGGAAAAGTGAAATTTTTATGGCCCTTATGATTGATACAACTTGAATGCGTTCTTGATTACTCTCTCCGGTCTACTTTAATTGATTTTTAAATTTTTTTTGTGGTTCATAATATCCACTTTTTCAATTATCAAGAAGGAAAAAACTTTTCTTTTTCAAAATTACATTTGAAGTAAAGAGTCTGGAAGTATTTTGTTATATTTTTAATGAATAAATTAAGGTCAATAATATGGTGTGAATTCTTTAATATGTGCGAAAAAATAAAAAATTCAATAAAAGTGGATGGGAAAGAGTATTTGATTCAGAAAAGTTCTTTTGTTTGGGAAAAATGAGTTGATCAAGATTGATGATGACACCGATATATTAGGTTGTGAAATCACGTCTATCCTTAATTTATAAAGCCTTGCAATATGTTATCTTTTTTTTTCTTTTTTCTTTTTTGGTGTTTTCCTTATGATGGTATGTTATTACACTAACCAATGTAGAGAAAGTTTATATAATTATTGACTTGTTGTGATTTAACTTGTTATGACAAATCAGTTAGTATATTTTCTAGGTTCTCAAAATATGTTTATTATAGGCAATTACAAAGGAATTTAGTTCTATATATTTTGATAATCTTGTTAGTTGAAGATGGTAGTGCAATTGAAAGTTAGTAACGTTTAATGCTCCAAGTTGTCAATTCATCAGTTATTGCCCACAAAAGTATGAGCTTAGCCTGCCAAACTTCTTTTTCGCCAAAATATTCTTTTTTGTCAAAAGTATTTTTTGCCAAAAATTAAGGTATTTGGACAAGCTGTTAAAAAAAAATACTTTTGAGGAGAAGCAGAAAAAAGTAATTTATCTCCAAAAGCACTTTTTTGATAATCACTTTTGAAAAAAATACATTTAGAAGTAGTTTTTTTAAAGCTTGGTCAAATAATAATTACTGCTCAGAAGTGTTTTTCAAACTAATTAGCCAAACACAAACTGATTCTCAACAAAAGTACTTTTGAGAAAAGCACTTTTGAAAAAAATACACTTCTCAAAATAAGCTGATTTTTTCAACTTGGCCAAAAGTGCTACTAATATTTAGATTGAGGTATCAATCATTATCTCTCACCTTTTCTAAGCTTTTGAGTTATGGACATTACTTTATTTTTTTATTTTTTGATTTTGTAAAATAAATAATGATGGTGTTCGATTCAGCTACATATCTTTAACTTGACTATATTTTATCGGGTAAGTACCAAGCGCGGAACCAGAATTTTGAAGGTTATAGGTTCTGATCTTATTATCACCAAACTCTAGCTCGTTTTAGTTACTAAAATTTTATATATTTAATGGATTTTCTAAGACAAATATAAATTTTATGCAAAAGCTACTGGCCGCTTCGTCAATATATATATATATATATATATATATATATATATATATATATATATATATATATATATATATATATATATGTGTGTGTGTGTGTGTGTGTGTGTAATAAGTAAAATAAAAATACAAGATAAAATCGTTAAAAATGACATCACTTGCATTAAAATATCTCAGTAATTTGGTGATTAATAATTTCAAATTTGACGTAACTTGGGTTCAAACTCCCTTGACTCTAGAAAACAGTGTTTGACTGTTATGCTTACTTTTATCATGAATGCAAACTAATTATAAGACATTACTTTTATCTTTTTAAGGAGAATACATTGTAGGTAACTTCATCGAACTTTCTTTGCCTAGCAACTCTTGCCTAATAGAATTAACTTCACGAAAAATGGCAATATGGCATTTAAGTTGCGTAGGGTAACCTGAAATTGGAGATATTAATGGTATACAGGACAATTCCATAACAACTTCCATGACTGACATTAACTCAATTCTTTCTTTAGTTGTTGCTCATCTTCAGCACAATGAGAGGTACGATCATCTAAATTCGGAAAGAGTTTCAACTATGTGCATAGATAGTTATGCCATTTTATATCAGTAGGTAATTTTTTTTTATCTATAATAATATGTAACTCAACAAAGTGGCTGTAGTTTAGTGGTGAGAATTTCATATTGTGACAAATATTTTCATGCGCGGAGAGTCTATCGAAAATAGTCTCTCTATGTTAGATGATAGAAGGTAATATTGCGTACTCACTATTCTCCTTGGATCTCACTTATGAGATTATAGTGAATTTTTTATTATTATTATACAATAATATGTAACTCTTTTAATATTAGATGATATACCCGTGCGATGCACGGGCCCAATTAATAATTATTTTTTCTTCTTCTTGTTTTCATCCTTTTAATATTTCTTCATCTATTGTTAATTACATATTTTTACGCCTTTAGGGAAAGAAGAAAGAGAATAGACTTTTGTGTAGTAACGTATAGAACCACAATTACATGTATTATTATCTATCTTTTGCATTATGTGCATTATAATTTTTCTGAAATCGTATTACTATACCAATCAGTTTGAAATACTTGTCGAGTTTAATGCTTTTATATAATGATTAGATAATAATTCAAGTAGAATTTAAATTATTTTGACATAGGGCCTTTTTTGTTTTAAAATTTATTTTTGCATCACTATGCCTTAAAGTAATTATTATTAAATAGTAATTAAAACTTTAGTTGAAAAATAAGTAGTCATGTATTTTTCTCATTTTTAAATTGAATGATATATAATTTATTCTTTTAATATTTTTAGTGTGTTAATGTATTTTTTTTGTACTAATCAAAATTTAAATAATAAAAAATAATAATAATATTCCCAAATAGTTGATGAAAACGTATTTTTTGGTTCTTTGGAATAATAATCATGATTTTAATTATTAAAATTTTTGGCAAGAAAGTTTGTATTTTATTCTAGTTGAATGACATAATATTATAAATTAATTAATATCTCGATCACTCACAAACTAATTAAATTGACTGTAAAGTAAAATATTTCACTTTTTTCTTGTTTTATGTTATATGATTGAAATATTCTACGGTATAATGTAATTTTCATTACAATGGTAGTATTTGTTGAGACTATTTTTAAAATAATTAATTATATATTTATGTATTTTAAAATTTATATAATGTTGAATTCTTATTGAATGGAGTATGTACTTAACTAACTTCGATCATAGAGGGAGAAGTTTAATCTTGTATGACGATACTTCTCATACTTCCTAATGTATAACGATTTTTAAAAGAAAAAAATCACAAATTAATTATCTTAATTTTTACTTCAGATATTCTCAGCTCATATTTTTGAGAAGGGATACTTATTATATAATTTGAACAAATTTTTTATATTCTATAATAATAGGGGGACTTGAGACTATACTTTATTCTTAAATAATTTCTTTATGAATTTTATGAAGAAATTGCAATTTAATGAGTACTTTGTAGAAAATGATATCAACTGATACTGATATAATAATCTTAATTTTCTTTACCTTGAATAGTTAATAAATAAAATAATATTTCTTAAGTAGATAATAGAATTGTAATATGTAAATGTATGTGACCTTGGTTTCTTAATCAGGCGAACATTTGAATTATAAAATTATCAAAAAAATAATTTTTCTAGATAAAAAAACTTATTGAAAAAATATTAATAATCAAGTAATGCATTTAGTGAAGATAGTGAATGTTGAATGGAAAGTATGGTCCGAATTTAATAGTTTATGGCCACGTTAGTTTTAGGCTTTTCTTATATTAATAACCCACACCAAACTTTTAAACCTAGTATACAAACAAATAATGCACTAATATATTTAAAATGACCATTATGGCCTTGGTCAACCTCCTCTTCTCTCTTCTATATAATAGAAAAGAAAATAGTAAATTGAAAGATAACCCGATTGAAAATTTTCTATTACCATTTTTATGCTGATAGTGTAAACATCATCTTTTAGAATGCAAGAATTAGTAACTTCCAAATAACAAAACAAAAATAAACTTCTTCAACTTGTAGATTGGGCTGACTGTATAAAAAATTATATACATTGTCAATGAATATAACTTTGAAATTATGCAGTATGCGCTACAAATTGAGGATTTTGCCTTTTGAAATATACGATATATTTATGGGATTTTTATATAAATAGCCGGTAATATTTACTGTTTATTTTTCTAGTCGGTATATATAGATTCTACACTATATTTTTTTACAGTTATACACATATTATATATAGGTTATACATCCGTTGACTTTTTTAATCCAACCGTTGGGTGGACGCCTATTTGGATTAATTCTTTAATTTATTTGTGTTGACAGACTATCAATGACGTTATATGTGGAGTATTATTCCTGGGAGTAAGATTATATATGGAAGAAATGAAGTATGAGCAGAAAAATGCAAATTCAACAGCATTGGTGCTACTCAATACTAGAAATATTGCAGGATATAAATCGGTAAAAGAGATGTTGCAGCCAAGAACTGAATCCAAATGGGGAAACCAATTTGCATTTTTACATGTATCTGTTCCAAAGCTTGATAAAGGAGAGTTCTCATTTAATCCTCTTAACTTTGTGTTTAAAGCACAAGATGTTATCAAGAGAAAAAGAAACTCTGCTGCTGTTATTCTTACTGGCAAATTGCTTGATACTCTTCAAAAATACAGAGGCCCCGAGGTGAACTCTCCTTCTAATTAATTGACTTTTTCTTCGTCTCCCTTTTTTTTCTAAGAGAGGTGTTTACACATAAGAAGAGCTTTGACGTAACTGGTAAAGTTATTACCATGTGATCACGAGGTCATAGTTTCAAGCTGTGGAAATAATCTCTTGCAGAAATATAAGATAAGGCTGCATATAATAGACCCTTGTGGTCCGGCTCTTCCCCTAAACCCGCACATAGTAAGAGATTAGTGCACCGGACTATCCTAAAGTATTGTCCTCGATCATTAGTCCACTAGGTATTCGCTACCTTCTATAAGTACATGTATCGAGTAGCTCTAATAGCTTAAATTTTTTGATGAGATGGTCAACGGAGAAATGGTAAAGTTATCTCCATGAGACATATATGTTACGAGTTCGAGCCGTAGAAAAAGCCACTAATGCTTGCGTTAGAGTAGACTATCTACATCATACCCCTTAGGGTGCGGCTTTTCCATGGACCCTACACGAACGCGGGATACCTTGTATATCGGACTACTCTTTTAGTTGAGGAAAGAATCAACCCACTTTCGTTTACCTCTGCTGAGATTTGAACTCTGATCTCCCTTGATTTTCGTCCTACTTTATTAACTATTAGGCCATGTTTTTTTTGACATTTTGGGTTGTTGGTTTTATGTTATAGGTAACGGCAAAATACATCCACAGCACGTTAAAGAACTCAAGCATGACAATATCAAACTTGATTGGGCCTATGGAACAAATGGCTTTGGCAAATCATCCATGTATAGGCTTGTACTTCATGGTTGTTGGTGTTCCTGAAGTATAATACATTACTTGTCATTTCACTATGAACAAAATATTTGCACTATCAATGTAATTTAACTCGCTGTAACAAATTATTTGACTTATTTTTCAGATTATGAATTATGTTTATTATATTACATGTAATTACCTTTTAAACGTCGTGATTGCAGAGTTTAACCATAACAATGATGAGCTACATGGGAAGGTTAAGGGTGGCAGTGGGAACAGAGAAGGGACTCGTTGATCCTCACAAGTTCAAGTCTAGCATTGAGAATGCATTTGATAGGATTTTCAAAGCTGCTGTCCCTTCCAAACCTGCAAATTAATCCTTAAAAATGTGAATGTTGTTGTTGTTACACTCGTGTTGTCCATTCCTATGTTGCATAGACTCTCCAAAATATTGTCTTACCAATGTCAAATCTTTCAATAATACATTACTTTTGGACGATCTGACACACACCGGATAATATTTCCGGAGAGTCCGAACAACATAGGTTCTTTCTTCATTTTTCTGTTCTTCAAAATCATTAGTTTATCTGATTCGTAATTTGTCTTTTAAGCATTGGAAATTGCTCTGTAAAGCTTTACAGGCATCTTGTAGTCATTTGTTAACTGTGTAATTTTGTTTTCCATTCTACTTGTATTCTTTTATAGCAAAGAAAAACAATTAATAATATGCATACATACTTTTTTTTTTTCATTCAGAGTTATTCATATCACATTTTCAGCTATAATAAATACGACCTTAAGAAATTTCATACATTTTTTTTGGTAAAATAACATAGTATAGTCGCTTTCAAAATAATAGTTAAAAAAAAATATTTTTTGTAATTATACGAGTTTTGTATGCTATTTTGACAACCGAATATGAATAGTTTCTTACGCGGGCTAAAAATGAAAAAAATCTCCTTTCTTTTCTTCAAATAATATCCATTTTCCTTGAAATGAAACTAGGTTAATCTACAAACGCAGTTAATTTCATATACATTTAAAATATTTATTTTACATTCTATACCTACTTTATAAAACTTTATTTACTTTTTCAATCTTTAATATATTTATATGTCATTAAACAAATTCCACCTTTTAAGGGATTAATTTATCTCACTCCAACTTTATAATCCCTTAAAATAATCCATCATCCTGGTGCATTAGGATTATACATTCCACCAAACACCTGAATATATTTCATGTTCCAACTAAACAACTCTCAAAACCTTTTCTATGGCCCATGGGTGCAAAAGGAGGAAGAATATGAAAGTGAAATATTTATTTTGTACAAGACAATACATCTTTATCATTTATTTGTTAGATGAAGTGTTTTATCTTTTTTATTTTTCTCTTATATCTATGCAATCAAAAGAAAAGTTAAAATAAGGTAAGAATATTTAATTTGTGATACAATATCTAAACTATAGAAATATTAGCATATACTATTCAAACCAATACACCACAATATTCTAATAAAATTATAATATTCAAATTAAAAATATCATAATATTCTAACTTGGAATATAGTATTCAAACCAAACAGACCACACTTTTCGAATAGAATTGAGTATTCAAAACAAACATACCAAAATATTTTAATGTGCGATACATTATCCAAACTAAACATACCAAATTACAATTGATTAATAAAGAATATAGTATTCAAACCAACACACCATAATATTCTAATAAAAAATACAATATACAAAATCAAACATATCACAATATTTTAATTTGGAAAATAATATTCAAAGATATACCATAATAGTCTAATTTGGAATATAGTATTCAAACCATACAAATCACAATATTCTAATTTGGAATATAATAGTCAAATCAAATATAGTTTTATTAATTATCACGATCCGGATTTCCCACATTCGAAAGTCGTGATGATGCCTACTCGTAGAAGCTAGGCAAACCACGAACTTAGAAATCATTAACTCTTTCATTTTAATCCTTTTTACAAATCATATTAACAAGTGATACACATTTAAATAACAACGAACACTTAGATTAAAGTGGAAGATTTAAGAAAAATAAACCAAACAATACGGAAATACACATATGCCTCTACCTAGAAATTGGTGCCACAATATTCACGGACTATCTAAGATCACTATATTCAAATGTCCGAAAGAAAGAAACTACGTCTGTTTTGGTACAAGTGATAACATAATCATAAAAATAGATAGAAGAGATGTCAGGCCTGCGGACGCCTGCAGGACTACCTCGAAATCTCGGTGGACTGAAGGTTGGCTCCCGAACTACTGCCGCTAGCCAAACGCTGCTTCGAAATCTGCACATAAGTGCAGAGTGTAGCATCAGCACAACCGATGCCATGTGCTGGTAAGTGTCTAGCTTAACCCCGGCGAGGTAGTGACGAGGCTGGAACCAGACTCCATATAAACCGGTGCAGTTCTATAATATATGGCTGAAAATAAACAGGAATAAACAATTTTAAATAAAAGGGGGATACATGCTTCGGGGAACATATCAAATCCAACAGAAACTTAGTAAAACACGAAAGGACAATCCAATATCTACAGCAACACAATAACAATATTGTTGCGATGCGGTGAGGTGCGTAACCGAGTCCAATATAATATCTGTTATGACGTGCAAATCCGATCCAATATAATATTTATTGTGACATGCAACCCGATCCAATATAATATCTGTTGCGGCGTACATCTCGATCCAATATAATATCTCTTGCGGCGTGCAACTTGACCAATATAATATGTGTTGTGGCGTGCAACACGATCCATATATATGTATAAATGTTGCGGCGTGCAACCCGTTCTAAATATACAGTCAATATTGATCATGATAATCGTCCCGGAAAGGGATCAATAATAAGCTACACTATCCCGACAAAAGAATTCAACAATACAATATACACGTCCCGGCAAGGGAGAATCAGCTATAACCAATCTTAACTCAACTCCTACTCATCTCAGTTATCACCATTTCTCAATCATAGGTAAGTTCCACGAAAATTAACTAAGTCTTTACTCATTATCAAGAATTCACCCACTAAAGCATTCGTAGAATCATTTAAGAATACAACAAGTATAAATTTAGGACTCACGGTCATGCTCGACACCAACGTATATATACTCATCACCATGTTGATACATCGTACTCAACAAGAAGCAAATAGAAAATATGACTCAACTCCTAATCCCTCAAGCTAAGGTTAGACCGAACACTTATCTCGAACTTCCACGGCCAACTCAATCCTCAAAAACTACTTTTTTTTTTTTTGGAATTTGGCTCCAAAACAATTGTATCTATGCATAACCGATTTAATATCATCAATAAATGCTAGACAATTCAATTCCAAAGCTTAATTATAGCTTTCTAGGCATTCTTCCCAAAAATCCAAAACTTGACCCCGTGTCTGCTTGGTCAAAATACGAGGTCACCCACGGGCCCAAATATATAATTATTTTTAGAATTCAACCCAAAAACGAGGTCTAAATTACAATTAAATAAAAAGTCCTAACTCTACCCAAATCTTTAATTTTCTACCTTTATTCACATAATTTAAGCCTAGAAATCTATTGGGTGTTAATGGAAATTGAAGAAAATGAGTCTAGGATTACTTACCTATGAATTTGTGATGAAATCCTCTTTCAAAAATTGTCCAATTTGGAGTTAAGATGAAGAAGTTATGAAACTTTAAAATGAATCCCATAATGCTACTATTTTAAATCGCTGGGCAGGCCTTCATTGCATTCGCGATGGGTCTGCCGTGTTCGCGAAGAGTAGCCTTCCTCAAGCTTACACAATCGCGAGTCCTCTTAGGCGTAGGCGAAGGGTTATCCCCCCCCCAACCTTCGCCTTCGTGGGCCTATGAAGGCGTTCGTGTAGAGGAATATTCACTTCCCAAACCAGCCGCCATTTACACTATACATTCGAGGGATGTGGGTCGCGTTCGCGTAGAACAATCCCCCAGTGTTCCGCGTTCGCGATCCTTCCCTTGCATTCGCATTGAACAAAATCACCCCTGTCCCTATTTGCCTTACGTAACTGCGAGAGTGACTACGCGATCGCGAACAACAACACGTCTGGGCACCTGTTGTTGATTTTTTACAATTTTTCCTAAGTTCAAAACTTCCCGAAATACATTCGAAATACATCCGAGCCCTCGGGGCTCCTAACCAAACATACTTACTAACTCAACAACATCATACAAACATATACGCGCGATCAAATCGCCAAAATAACTTCAACAACAACGAAGTAAACCTCAAAATCAAAGGATTTTTCTCAAACTTCATAAAACATCAACTTTAGCAATATAGGTCTGAATCACGTCAAACGACGTCCGTTTTTTATCAAATTTTACAGGAATGTCTTAAACCATATATAAGACCTGTACCGGGTGTCGGAACCAAAATACGGGCCCAATACCATCATGTTCTAATCAATTTTAATTTCAAATTTGCATAAATAATTTCAGAAAATAATTTCCTTTAAAAATTTATTTCTCGGGCTTGGGACCTCGGAATTCGATTTCGGGAATACATCCAAGTTCCCTATTTTCTTACGGACCCTCCAGGATCGTTATATTACGGGTCCGGGTCTGTTTACTCAAAATATTGACCGAAGTCAAATTAATTCATTTATTAGCTAAATTTTATCATTTTTCAAAGATTTTCATATTTAAGCTTTCCGGCTACGCATCCGGACTGCACATGCGTATCGAGGTGACTCTAAATAAGGTTTTCAAGACTTCAAAAATATAAAATAATTTAAAGCAAGTGATGACCGTTTGGGTCATCACATTTATGGATATTGTGCATATATTATTTTACTTGGAATATTAACATTCTTTAATATGAGTAGTATATAATGATTAGTATATAATAATTAAAATCTGTAATAGTGATAAGCAAGAGCAGGTGGACATGCCTTTTGATTTTCTTAGAAAATGATGAAGGGGAACTACTCCAACTCTAGATATATAAAAACTACCTTAGCAATTGCGATACTGTGAGGAAAACTTATCAAATTAGAATAAAATTAATTTAAATTTCATGTGTATAAATATATGTACAAGGATTTATACATATATATATATATATATATATATATATATATATATATATATATATATATATATATATATATATATATATGTATATACTATCACTTCGGATCGGATAAACGTAGAGGAAAGACAGAGAAATATGAAGATATGAATGAGATCTAATAAATGAACATGTGAGATAACGAGAGAGTAGAGAGCGATAGTTGTGTGACCTAGAATTGGTGACCGATGGTGTGATAGAAATGAGATGCAGTGGCGGTGATGGTTTCGGCAGCGACAAGATAGGTCGAGTACTTGTGAAGTATTCCCAAATTTTCCAAATTTTATTTTGTTATTTTGAAAATTTGGAAGGAATATCTAAGTGGTGTAAAAAAAAGTGAGGGAAGATAAAATAGTGAGATTTCTTTTGAACTAGTTGCTTTTAGTGGCCAGTCATTTTTAGCCGGTACAAGAGTATCTTTTTCTGGCCAATATCTATTTGCTAGTAATCTTTCTCTATAACTAACTGAATTAGTGGCCATTAAGCTATTGCAACAAAGTAATTGTTGCTAAATACTTATTTTGTTGTAGTGTGTTCACGACACACTAGAGGTTTGGGGACATACCCTTGAGTATAAGGGTTTTAAGTTGAGCAGGACTAAAACGAAATATTTAGAATGCAAGTTGGGCGCTAAGTCGGGGAAGTGGGCATGGACGTTGTCACACCTCCTTTTTACCGCACCCGCGAGGGCGCAAGGGAGTTTTTCCAATTAAAGGACAATCGAGACGGGATCCATTTTATTAAATTCAGAGTCGCCACTTGGGAGAGTAATGGTGTCCCAAGTCACCGGTTTGATCCCGAACCGAGGAAATTTATGACTTTGTAATATAGTCTGCGAAACTAGAAAACCGGATAAGGAACTCTGTTAACCCGGGAGAAGGTGTTAGGCACTCCCGGATTCCGTGGTTTTAGCACGGTCGCTCAACCGTACTTTTGCTTTTATCTGATTTCTTTATATATTTTAACTATGCATTTTTAATGCTCCGCTTTTATTTCTTAGAAGAATTGTGACGTCACGAAAACACATTTCGAGCCGCACCGCAACCAGTACGCCTGCGACTTTAGTGTATTATCAGTTCCGCCGAGAGTAAGATTTGGGTCACATAAATGCGCACCCGCATTTAGGAAAGTAATTTACTTATAAATCGCGCCTAAAGAGTCGATCGTCTTTATTAACTTTGGGAAAGGACCGCGAAATTCACTAAACGGTCCTTCCAAGTCTAAGTTTTTTATAACGACTAATTGAGGGCCCCGCAATTGTGTATTTTTGTGCGGCGAGGCTCATCTCATTCTTTCACTAAGAGGTTATACCTAAAGTGACTAAGTTTCTATTGTTTTATTTTATTTTTTTTTTTTTTTGTATATAAAGGAAAGAGAATCCTAACTAATTGTTATTAAGAAAATTACCTTAGTCTATCAATTTAAACATTAACGGGCCTAATACCAATTCAGCCGTAGGTCCAATGAAACCCAATTCATAACTTATTCTGGAGAATTTTATTTTTAATATTGGGCTTGAGACAGGCCAAAAAATGAAAAAATGCAGAAGCTGGCCATACGGAATTTACAGTAGCCACGCTAGGAGTTTACAGTGAAGCATTGCATCCCTTTTTGTTCAAATAAACAAAAAATTATTAAATATCAAATCCTTATTAGGCTAGTCACCGGAATTCGCAGCACACATAAGTTTTCTTACCAAAAATAGTCGAAATTATTATCAAATTAGTGCTAATTCACATATTTTAACTAATATACTAATTAACTAACAAAACTAACAGATTTTACTAAAACTAACAAATTTTAATAGTTGAATCTAACTACCATAACAGGCGTTAATCTCTAACCTTTTAATCATACATTTACATCCCTGTGAATACAATTCCAAGACCTATGCAGCAGTTAAAACATGTGCAAAAAATAAACTAAACCTTAATTCTACATAAAAACACAAACTGCCGAGACTACTACCTATCACAATTTAAAGATGAAATTCAATAGCTAAATGTTGCAATGCCTAACAAGCTATTGATTCCGAAGAAATAATATTAATTACAGTCCCTAATTTTAATTACACTGAATAACTAACCAAGTTATAAAAGATAAACTAAATAATTGCGAAGAAACAAAGCAACAGCAGATCCTTGACAAATAGGCTTCGATTTCATTTCCATTTCAAGTTGTAGTCTTACATGGTGAAGCTTAGAAGTAAGTACCTGGAAATTAACAAAGTAGGAGACTAGAGATCAGCTAAGGCAATGAAGCAAAGTAGCAGCAGACCAACAACAACAAACACCACAACAACAAACCAGTGGTAGTCAATCCCCCACAATACTTAGCACCCAGACAAGACCCACAGCAGTAGCAAAACAATAGTACCAGCAGTAGCCAATCACAGTCACAGCAGCACAACAACAACAAAACAACAGCAGAACAATAGCAACAACAGAACAACCGCAACAAACACGACCACAACAGCCTCAACAAACAACAACAATAACAGAAGAACAAGAAACCACAGCAGGAGCACCCCGTAGGCAGTGAATACTAATGTATTTGTATGAGTGTGTATGAATATCTAGGCTGTGAATGTGTATCCCCAGTGTTCTCTCTAAGCTTCCCCCCTATTTTCTTTTCAGAATCTCCCTTTTATAGCCCGAACTCACAACCTTCAGCCCCCTTTTTAAATTGTTTTAAACTAAACAGCCCCATATTATTCCCTTTGTTTTTACCACCTCAATTTGTCCAGGTATGGCTCTGGTTTTAAAATCTTTGAAGTGCAGAAATTAAGTGGAATTCCCTGGTGTGCATCAGGTTCCACTAACCCCATGTGCATTGCACATTTTCAGCATTAATTAAAGTTGTTTTCTCATTTCCTATTACTTAATGCCCAACTACTTAAAATCTAAAGGTTTACAGACAATATTGTTTGATCTGGATCCCTTATTAACTCTGACTTTTGTACTTAATTAACTACATTGAGGGCATGCCAGTTCATTAATGGCAGAATGTTTAAACTAAAACCAATTTTCAGGTTTTCCAAATCCCTAGCTAATATTCTGTAATCCCATTAGAACTTTAGCTATAACCAATTCAACTTCCTAATTTCAACCACAAACAAAAATTAGATTTAAGTTCAAAGCAATGCTCCAGATGGAAATTTATCAGTTTTAACTAGCATTGTTCCCCATTGCTCTAAACAACGAGACCTATATAACTAATCGACGATGCTCGACCAATCGATTGTAATGCACAACATTGATAACAGTCAATCAATAGAAACAATGACTCGACAAATCTCGAGCAGATTCAGAGAAATGGGGATTCAATCATTCGACGATTGTTAACTTGAGTCGAATGTGCATTCTAATAGCAAATACACTCCAGGAAATTCAAAACAACAACAAATACTGACCAAATAAAAGGTCTTGGAGGAGGAGAACAGAACCATTTGGAAAAAATTCGACAAATCAACGAAATTTAATTTAAACAAACAACAGATATTAACAAAAGTAAATAGAATAAGGAAAAGGAAAGTTTTACCGTAGAGACTCAAAAAGTAGATAAATCGGGTTCGTACTCGGATTCAAACGCTTTTGAGGTCGAACGGACCTTAGTCGAGTTCTCTCAAATGCGAGCACTTCGACTAAGGTCGATTAGACCCCAAATCTTCATTAGTTCGGACAAATTCCATAGTCCGCCATTTCTAGGGTTCTTAGGCTCAAATTGGGGTTCGAGTATTTCTGGTTAGATTCGAACCAGACCAATGTTATACGGGGTATGAGGGAGGTCTAGG
Source organism: Nicotiana noctiflora (assembly GCA_032618575.1). NCBI lineage: Eukaryota > Viridiplantae > Streptophyta > Magnoliopsida > Solanales > Solanaceae > Nicotiana > Nicotiana noctiflora. The sequence continues at coordinate 406,884 of JASVEL010000801.1, read as the reverse complement.
GAGTGATTGGTGTGAATTTGGGGTTGGTTGGAATGGGTTCATGTTTTGCTCGAGACTTCAACTGAAGATTTGAGGCGGCTTAGGGAGATTCGAGGTTAACGGAGTGTGGATTTGGAGAGGAGGCGTCGGGGTGGTTTAGGGGTGTGATTTTGGCGGTCATTGGCGTCGTTGCCGCCGGCTTAAGGGCGGTGGGGTGTGGTGGCGGCTAGGGTTCCTCATCTCTGAAAGAGATGAGGCTTGAGAGAGGACGAGGGTGGAAAATGAAGAAGAAAAACGGGTTTGGGGGTGTTTTGGTATATTGAAAGTTGATGGATTAATCTGGACCGTTGGATTATTACATCCAACGGCTCAGATTAAAAGAATTATGGGGCGGGTTGGAGATGGATTTTGGGTAGGGATCCGGGTAATTATATGGCATTGATATTAACGTTTAATCTGGGCCGTTGGATTATACCGACCAACGGCTCAGATTTAAAAAAAAAAAAAAATAACGGGTGGGGGATGGGTAATGGGTATTTGGATTGGGCCTTGTTATATTGAATTGGGTTTTGGCCCAATCTAATTTCCATGTCTTACAACTAGACTCCATGTTGTATTATATGTATAATTTCCATGTCTTACAACTAGGCGGGCTCCCTGACTTCAACTACAACTTCAAAACTAAATCGCCACTCCATTCTCCAGGCGGGCTCCCTGACTTCCACTACTACTTCAAAACTAAATCGCCACTCCATTCTCCGGGCGGGCTCCCGACTTCAATTACTACTTCAAAATAAAATCGCCACTCCATTCTCCAGGCGGGCTCCCTGACTTCAACTACAATTTCAAAATAAAATCGCCACTCCATTCTCCAGGCGGGCTCCCTGACTTTAATTACAACTTCAAAATTACATCGCCACTCCATTCTCCGGGCGGGCTCCCTGACTTCAACTACTACTTCAAAACTAAATCGCCACTCCATTCTCCAGGCGGGCTTCCCCTGACTTCAACTACTACTTCGAAATAAAATCGCCACTCCATTCTCCAGGCGGGCTCCCTGACTTCATTTATAACTTCGAAATAAAATTGCCACTCCATTCTCCAGGCGGGCTCCCTGACTTCAACTACTACTTCAAAACTAAATTGCCACTCCATTCTCCAGGCGGGCTCCCTGACTTCAACTACAACTTCGAAACTAAATCGCCACTCCATTCTCCAGGCGGGCTCCCTGACTTCAACTACAACTTCAAAACTAAATTGCCACTCTATTCTCGAGGAGGGCTCCCTGACTTCAACTACTACTTCGAAATAAAATCGCCACTCCATTCTCCAGGCGGGCTCCCTGACTTCAACTACAACTTCAAAACTAAATCGCCACTCCATTCTTCAGGCGGGCATCCTGACTTCAACTACGACTTCCACACTAAATTGCCACTCCATTCTCCAGGCGGGCTCCCTGACTTCAACTACAACTTCAAAACTAAATCGCCACTCCATTCTCCAGGCGGGCTCCCTGACTTCAACTATAACTTCAAAACTAAATCGCCACTCCATTCTCCAGGCGGGCTCCCTGACTTCAACTACTATTTCGGAACTAAATCGCCACTCCATTCTCCAGGCGGGCTCCCTGACTTCAACTACTACGTCGAAATAAAATCCCCACTCTATTCTCCAGGCGGGCTCCCTGACTTCAACTATAACTTCGAAATAAAATTGCCACTCCATTCTCCAGGCGGGCTCCCTGACTTCAACTACTACTTCAAAACTAAATCGCCACTCCATTCTCCAGGGCGGGCTCCCTGACTTCAGCTCCTTGCCATCCTGTCTGACTTGGCGTTCCTTCCGATGCTTCTTCTCTTCTTACGAATTTGGATTCATGCCGGAGATTTCTGTTACATTCTGCCGCTTTCCTCTACCAAATTAAAATAGATCGCCACTCCATTCTCCAGGCGGGCTCCCCGACTTCAACTACTACTTCGAAATAAAATCGCCACTCCATTCTCCAGGCGGGCTCCCTGACTTCAACTATAACTTCAAATATAAAATCGCCACTCCATTCTCCAGGCGGGCTCCCCGACTTCAACTACTACTTCAAAACTAAATCGCCACTCCATTCTCCAGGCGGGCTCCCTGACTTCAATTACAACTTCAAAATTACATCGCCACTCCATTCTCCAGGCGGGCTCCCTGACTTCAACTGCTACTTCAAAATAAAATCGCCACTCCATTCTTCAGGCGGGCTCCCTGACTTCAACTACAACTTTTAATTTCATCCCATCCTTATCGCCTTCCTTTGATTTCTGTACCATTTTCTTCTCCCTGCATCACCTACTGGGCCACCTTTTCTTCTGAATTATCTTGTCTTGGAATTGCTTTCCCCCGGGTCGTATTACTTTTCTTTTGGCTGCTGGGGATATCTTTGGAACTGTTTACTCACCTGCTGGGGATGCTGCTGCTGAGGAAGTATTCTTTGTTTCCTTCACCCCTCATTCTCTTTCTTCTTCCCATACCTCCTCTGGGACTCAGGCTTTTGCTTCCTTGAACAAATTATGGGATATAATACTGCTGGGGGAATCTCGAAGCCATTGTTTCATTTTTCCAACAACTGCTGGGGATGATACCAGGCTCAAAGATCACCCCATCGTGTTGTCTGGCCTTTCTCAAAACTATTCTGCTCGGAGCTGGTATTTCCCGAAATCTTGTGTTGCTTTCTACCCTTATCCATTGGGTCTTTGCTTTCAAGAAAATTTTCGCAACAGGAGAAAATTTTCTGCCCTAGTTTGATAAACTTCTGGATGGTATGCTTTTCCGCCAACGAACCCTCTTTTCCTGCTTTAAATCAAAGAAAAATTATTAGTTTCAAAACGTAGTGAGTGGTCGTGCCACTCTTGTTGGGGCCATTTTCTTTTCTCTTTCAGCTGCTTGGCCTCTCTCGAACTTTGAGGACGACGTTGACGCTTGCGGGGGACGATGCTCTTTCCACGAACGGTTTCTCATCTTTCCTTTTATTCCAATCTTTGGTTTGATCCGACTCTTTTTCGCCGGTGATCTGTTGCGTGAAATCATCTTTCGGACGTGCCACATGTGTCCATCATACTCCGTAATTCCTGCGAACCTTCCAATCAACCTGTCGTCCCAATCTTACTATCGGAACGAATTCTGCCTTATTGCCTCGTTCCACGCCTATTCATTTTCATTATATTGCTTTGGGAGACTTGGTAGTAAGCTTTGAAAAATCAATTTTCGAAAAATGAAAGAAAAGAAAAGAATGTTGACCGCAAATGATAAAAGAAAAGGAAAATTTTTCTGAACTCAAAAATAGGAAAACTTATCTGAATGTGTGCCTGATCCAATGGTTATGCCGCGCCTTTGAGATTAAACTACCCGGTCTATTCATGTCAATCACTTTCTGATGCCGCGTTCTGCTAGAGGTAAACGGATGTCCAAACCTTGTTTCATGCAGACATCTTGTAACCATCTCGCCCTGTCACCTCACAGTGCCCTTCAAAGGGTTTTCACTACTGAGATTCTCTCATTTCTCTCTATCTCCCGTCGCCTTAAGGTGCCGTAAAGGTTTTCACCGTAAGACTCTCTCATTTTACTCCTCTTAACTTCCTTCGCCTTAAGGTGCCCACGAGGGTTTTCACCGTTAAGACTCTCTCATTTTCACTTTCTTTCCTTGCGGCGGGCTGGGGTATTATCCTTAGAACTTCCTCTAAAGGGGCCATCCCTTTTCAGCTTATAAGTCCTAAATTCAGTCGAGGATTGAAGTGTCACTCGTAGTTTCACTCGCATGACTTGGCATTTCTCAAATACTGATCGAGAGGTCTTTTCGGTTCTTAATGTGGTTTCTGCGCGTGAGGCTAAAGAAAAGGGGTTTAACCTCAACGGTTAGCTCATTACAACTTTCGGAATCCACACTATCTTTCAAACGAAACAATGACTTCTGCCCCAGTTTTGTTGCTTGGGGGATCTTTGATTTTTATTTTATTATGACCGAGCCGTGTGGCGCCTACGTATCCTTCTTGAGAAATCAGTTCGAACGTAGTTCACTTTTTCTTGTGTTTTTTCTTTGTTTCTTTTTTCTATTTTGTTACGCATCTTCCTTGATGATTCCGAAAGAGGGTATATGAAAGAATAATTAAGGCTCAAAGGGGAAAACAAGGGTTAAAGTGTTTGGGTAGTAGAAAAAATTGCCTCTGTCATTTCATTCTCCGAAAAATGCCAAATACACACAAACGAAAACAAACGTTGACAAGTACATTAAAGAATTACACATAATATCTCTTGACTGCATCGGAATTGATAGCCATATCAGTGCATCTTCCCTCAATATCAGTTAGACATAGCGCGCCGTTGGATAATACCCTAGTCACAACAAATGGTCCCTGCCAATTTGGAGCGAACTTGCCTTTCGCTTCGGCCTGATGTGGTAGAACTCTCTTCAGCACATGTTGTCCCACTTCAAATTTTCTGGGACGTACCTTCTTGTTATATGCTCTCGCCATTCTCTTTTGATACAATTGGCCGTGACATACTGCTGTCAATCTCTTTTCATCGATCAAGCTCAATTGCTCTAATCGGGTTTTGACCCACTCGTCGTCATCGATCTCAGCTTCGGCGACAATTCGGAGGGATGGGATTTCAACTTCTGCTGGTATTACTGCTTCGGTCCCATACACCAACAAGTATGGAGTTGCACTACCGAAGTCCGGACAGTAGTGTGATAGCCTAACAGTGCGAATGGTAATTTTTCATGCCATTGCCTAGACCCTTCTACCATCTTCCTCAATATCTTCTTTATATTCTTGTTTGCTGCCTCAACCGCACCATTTGCTTTGGGACGATACGGTGTGGAATTTCGGTGTGTGATCTTGAACTGTTGGCAGACCTCCTTCATCAATCCGCTGTTAAGATTGGCACCGTTATCTGTGATGATTATCTTTAGAATTCCAAACCTGCAGATGATGTGGGAATGTACGAAGTCTACCACCGCCTTCTTGGTTACTGATTTGAAGGTTTTGGCCTCCACCCACTTGGTAAAGTAGTCGATCGTTACCGGAATGAACCTATGACCATTGGAAGCTGCAGGTTCTATAGGTCCAATAACATCCATACCCCATGCGACGAACGGCCATGGTGCCGACATTGTATGCAATTCGGTCGGTGGAGAATGAATCAAATCTCCGTGTATCTGACACCGATGGCATCTTCGCACGAAACTTATACAATCACGCTCCATAGTGAGCCAGTAATATCCTGCTCGAAGAATCTTCTTTGCCAATACATACCCGCTCATGTGTGGTCCACAAACTCCCGAGTGTATATCCGTCATCATTGTTGTGGCTTGACTTGCATCTATGCATCTCAACAATCCCAAATCTGGGGTTCTTTTGTACAGCACCCCTCCACTAAGGAAAAATCCGTTCGCCAACCGCCGAATAGCTCGCTTTTGATCTCCAGTTGCTTGCTCTGGGTATACTCCTAACCCGAGGTATTCCTTGACATCATGAAACCATGGCTCACCATCCACCTCTTCCTCTATCACATTACAATAAGCATGTTGATTCCGGACCTGGATATGTAACGGATCGACACGAACCTTGTCCGGGTGATGTAGCATTGACGCTAAAGTAGCTAGAGCGTCGGCAACCTCATTATGCATCCTTGGGATGTGCCTGAATTCTACTGATCGAAAGCGTTTGGTCAGATCATGCAAACACTGACGATACGGGATAAGCTTTAAATCTCTGGTTTCCCATTATCCCTGAATTTGATGTACCAGAAGGTCCGAGTCCCCCAAGACCAAGACGTCCTGTACATCCATGTCCACCTCTAATCGCAACCCCAAGATGCATGCCTCGTACTCGGCCATATTATTGGTACAATGAAAACGTAGTTGAGCAGTAACAGGATAATGATGTCCTGTTTCAGAGATGAGCACAGCCCCTACTCCGACTCCTTTTGCGTTCGCCGCTCCGTCGAAGAAAAGCTTCCAACCCGGCTCCTCGGTTAGTTCCAACCCATCAATTTGCAATACTTCTTCGTCTGGAAAATACGTCCTCAGAGGTTCGTATTCGTCATCAACAGGATTCTCGGCTAAGTGATCGGCTAGGGCTTGAGCTTTCATAGCCGTCCTTGTCACGTATATGATGTCGAACTCTGTAAGCAATATTTGCCATTTTGCCAACCTCCCTGTAGGCATAGGTTTCTAGAAAATATACTTCAACGGATCCAAACGCGAAATGAGGTAAATGGTGTAAGAAGACAAATAATGTTTCAACTTTTGGGCTACCCAAGTCAAAGCGCAACATGTCTTTTCTAGATGAGTGTACTTGACCTCGTGGACTGTGAATTTCTTATTGAGGTAGTAAATGGCCCGTTCCTTCCTGCCAGTAAGATCATGCTGCCCCAGTACGCAGCCGAACGAATTCTCCAAAACCGTCAGATAAAGAATCAGGGGTCTACCCGGTTCAGGCGGAACTAGTACGGGTGGGTTTGACAAATACCCTTTGATTTGGTCGAACGCTTCCTGACATTATGTCGTCCATTCTATCGCCGCGTCTTTCTTCAACAGACGGAATATGGGCTCACAGGTTGCTGTAAGCTGAGCGATAAACCTGCTGATGTAATTCAACCTTCCCAACAGACTCATTACCTCTGTTTTATTCTTCGGCGGGGGTAGCTCTTGAATGGACTTAATTTTGGATGGGTCCAGCTCAATCCCCCGTCGGCTGACGATGAATCCTAACAACTTTCCTGATGGAACTCCGAACGCGCATTTGGCTGGATTGAGCTTGATGTCATATCTTCGAAGTCTTTGAAAGAACTTCCTGAGGTCAGGCAACGTGGTCTTCTTGACGTCTGGATTTTATGATCACATCATCCACGTACACTTCAATTTCCCTGTGTATCATGTCATGGAATACCGTAGTCATCGCCCTCATGTATGTTGCCCCCGAATTCTTCAAACCAAACGGCATCACCCGGTAACAATAAGTCCCCCACGGTGTGATAAAAGCCGTCTTTTCTGCGTCCTCTTCATCCATCAAGATCTGATGATATCCCGCATAACAGTCCACAAAGGATCCGATTTCACGTCCAGCGCAATTATCAATCAGGATATGGATATTGGGAAGCGGGAAATTATCCTTAGGACTTGCCTTGTTGAGATTGCGGTAGTCCACGCATACTCTGATCTTTCCGTCTTTCTTTGGCACCGGTACTACGTTAGCCAACCATTCAGGATATCGGGTGACACGAATGACTTTCGCCTGCAACTGCTTGGTTACTTCCTCTTTGATCTTTGCACTCATCTCCGTCTTGAATTTCCGTAGTTTTTGCTTGACGGGAGGATAGGCCGGATCAGTGGGTAATTTATGAACCACTAAATCGGTGCTTAGTCCTGGCATGTCGTCGTACGACCATGCGAAAATGTCTTTAAACTCTACGAGTGTTTTGATCAATTCCTCTCTCAGGTTGGGTTCAATATGGACATTTATTCTGGTTTCTTTGACGTCATCCGTGTTCCCTAGATTAACAGCCTCAGTATCATTTAAGTTTGGTTTGGGTTTTTCTTCGAAGTGACTTAATTCTTCACCGATTTCTTCTACGGCTTCATCATCGCCGTATTCTGACTCACTCTCGTCACTTCTTATTTCATGCATTATTATTTCCAAACCCGATTGACTTTCTAGACTGGGTTGATTAATCTTTAAGCACGCCATATCATTAAAATCAGTTGAAAGAAGGCTGTTCAGAAAAGTTAAAAAGAAGAAAAATAAACGAAATTAGACACGAAGGGAACCAAATTTCATTAATGGGAGCAGTACAAGGAAAAACAAACTTGCAAACTTAAATCAAAATGAACTAAAACAGCTGGATTTTACTCCGGGGACAACCCCCAACACAAAATTTCGAAAGAAAACAATCCAAAACAAACTACCAAGACTCCTTCCGGACAGGGAGAGGAGTAGCCTTCCAATTATTCAGTTTTGCTTTTGGTCCCACAAACTGTATCTCGGCATGGCTGGATCCTTCACCATCCTCGAGCATACATACATCTGTAAATAGGTCCTCGAACTTTTTTAAGAACTTTTCGTCTGGCCTAACCATAGGACCGGGAATCTTTGTCGTCGGATGTCCTCTCACTCCGGACCTGACAAAAGATTGGGAAAGGCGTGGAACCGGCTTCGGGAGCACCCATGTCTTCTGCTTATTCCTTTTGGCTAGCTGGATGTCCTCTGATGTTGGCTTGAATCCCAAGCCAAAGGTTCCTACGTTTTCGACCACAGATACCGGTTGTATGATTCCTTGCAGAGATGCACCTAGACCTTTTCCGGGTATGAAACCATGTCTCAACATTTCATGAGCCACCATGACGTCTACAGTAATTTTTCTGTCATCGGGAATGCATTCCCCTTCTGGAACTCGGTTGGCGGCTACCACATCGCAGATCTGGTATACCCATGGCCCAACATCTTCTTCTGTCTCAACAAAGGGGACGATGGTGCCTGGTTGTAGATCATTCTCTCCATGGACGATGAACTCCTGTTGGTCCCACTCAAACTTGACGAGTTGGTGTAAGCTGGATGGAACTGCTCTTGCGGCATGGATCCATGGTCGTCCTATCAGAAGGTTATATGACACCACCATGTCCAGCACCTGGAATTCCATGGTGAACTCCACTGGCCCAATTGTCAAGATTAACACTATGTCCCCAACCGATGCCTTGCCTCCTCCGTCAAACCCCGAACACATATGCTGTTCTTGCGTATCCTGCCGATGTCCACTTTCAACTTGTCCAGTGTAGAGAGAGGACAGATATTGGCGCTGGACCCATTATCGACGAGGACTTTGGTAACCACCGACTCCTCACACTTTACCGTAAGATATAAAGCCTTGTTGTGCTCGGTGCCTTCCTCGGGCAACTCATCATCGGTGAAGGTGATCCGATTCGCTTCGAAGATCCTATTGGTGATCTTCTCCAAATGACTCACTGAGATTTTATCAGGTACGTGGGCCTCATTCAAAACTTTCATCAAAGCTTGCCGATGTTCTTCGGAATGTATCAGCAAGGATAGCAATGATATTTACGCAGGCATCTTCTTCAGCTGCTCTAAGACAGAATAGTCATGCAGCTTCATCTTTTTCAGGAATTCTTCCGCCTCTTCGTCAGTTACCGGCTTTTTCAATGTTGTCGGAGTGATCTTCCTCAATTCCGCAGGGGCAAAACATCTCCCCGAGCGGGTCAAACCTTGCGCTTCGCAAACTTCCTCCTTCACCTCCTTTCCTTTGTAGGTTGTCGTAATCCGAGCATAATTCCATGGAATAGCTCGGCTATCAGTTATTGGCAACTGTATTGCTGGCTTGATGATGAAAGGATCCATTCGAACGCCTGCTACCGTCAAGACGGGCTTGGTTGTTGCCCCTGGTACAACTATTTTTGCTTCCCCCGGCCTCACCGGTACTTCGTTCACACTTTCCTTTCCTGCTTCTGACCCTCCTGGTATGTCCTTCTTGCAAATAGATGACTCATCAAGGCTCGATCCCTTTCTCATTCCTACCCCGCTAGACTTGATCATCATTACAGTCTGAGGGGCTTTCTCCTTTCCTTCTTCTACCCGTACCAACTCGATCATGTTGGTCTCATGATGAGTTGGAAGTGGGTTTTGGTTGATGTTGGGCTCTGTTGGGGTCTGGACCTCAATCCTGCGAGTGTCGATGAGCTCCTGGATGGCCGTTTTCAACCTTCAACACTTTTCCGTGTCGTGCCCTGGACATCCTGAGCAGTATGCACAATTTACTGAATGGTCCAGGTTCTTTGGAAGAGGGTTTGGTAGCTTAGCTTCAACCGGATTTAGCAACCCTACTTGCTTCAACCGGTGGAACAGACTGGTGTAAGACTCTCCTAAGGGAGTGAAAGTCTTTGGCCTTGGTGCCCTGTCGCCCCTGAATGCCTGGTTCGGACGGAAACTCATGCCCGAGGGGTTTCTGTAAGCTCTTAGGGGTGGATAATTGTTCTGCGGGTTTGGTGCACGCCACGGTGCATGGACGGGAGGTGCAGAATAGGACTGTGCGTGGTGAACAGTAAAATGGGGATCAGGTGCGGGATAGTAATGTTGCGGGTGGTTATATGGATTGTGGAAGTAATTTTGGTGGTGAGGCTGGGGCGGGCTATATTGGGGTGCAGGGCCTCTGTTTCTGAACCATGTCCCGGACTGGACTGCCGCGACTTCCTCTTTCCTCTTTTTCCCAAGTACTCCTCCAGTGCCACTTTGGATAGCCTGAGTGGTGGCTTTCAATGCTGAGTAGCTCATGATCTTGTTGGCCTTCAAACCTTCCTCGATCATAGCCCCCATTTTTATCACCTCGGTGAATGATTTGCCCACGGACGTTACCAGATGTCCGAAATAGGTTGGCTCTAGTGTCTGCAAGAAGTAATCCACCATCTCGCTCTCTCTCATCGGCGGATCTACCCTGGCTGCCTGTTCCCTCCAGCGGAAACCAAATTCTCTGAAACTTTCAGCGGGTTTCTTCTCTAATTTTAGCAATGATAAGCGGTCGGGGATTATTTCAAGATTGTACTAGAACTGGCCGATAAAAGCTTGAGCCAAATCATCCCACGTAAACCATCTGCTGGGGTCCTGTCTAGTGTACCACTCCAGCGTAGATCCTCCCAGACTCTGACCGAAGTAAGCTATCAGAATCTCGTCCCGTCCTCCGGCTCCTCGCATTTTACTACAAAACCCTCGGAGGTGGGCTACGGGATCACCATGCCCCTCGTATAGGTCAAACTTGGGCATTTTGAACCCGGTCGGCAACTGGACATCTGGGAATGGACACAGATCCTTGTAAGCGACACTGACCTGGTTGCCCAAACCGTGCATGTTCCTGAAGGACTGCTCCAGGCTTTTAACTTTTCTAATAACTTCCTCGTGTTCCGAACTTTGGAAGTGTTTTTCCGGTTCTGCCGGATTATCCCAGTGAGGTGTATGTGATTGTGGCTCAGGAGCCCTGAAAGTAGGCTCTGGGGGATAGTAAGAGTTGTCATGGATCTGATCATATGGCTCACTGGCCGGCCTTTGCAGAGGAGCAGGTGGAGGTGCCACGAAAACAGGGGTGACTGGAGGAGGATTTGGTTTGGCTGGTGGAATGTGGGTGGCATATGGGTTTTCCCCCCTGAAAGTATGGATAGCTTGGGGCGCTTGTTGAAGGATCGATGGGCGGATGTTCTGGAGCTGAGGCGAGAGTAGGGAGATTTGGTGAGGACTGTCCCCTAGCCCAGGCTAGGTGCATCTCTGTTATCTGATGTCTCAACCGTTCTACCTCTTCTTTCATGATTTGCATCTCCGATTTCTCTTCCTCGAGACTTTTACCGGAACTAGACATACTTGCTGTAATTGGCCCTTTAGATCTAGTACGGTAATGGTGGTTGGCCAGTATATTCTGTCAAACCAACTGCTAAACTTTTCTGGAAATGCAACAAACTTGTTAGTTTACCGAGTTTAACAGATATGTTATAGCACATTGGATGTAATGCACCTAACCAAATAACCCTTTCTACATGTACTCGTAACATGCGTCATTCCAGCTTTTCTCTTTTTTTTCTTTTTCTTTTTCTTCTTTTTCTTTTCTCTTTTTCAACTATCCTTGAAAGCCTTATTGTTATTAACCTTCGTATCCTTTTTTTTTTGTGGTGGTCGAATCTTATGTGGATTGCCTACGTATCACGTCCCCGCGTGAATCAAACCGAGCGTTGTTCTGGTAACAAGATTGTGGCAAAATTCAGTAACTTTTATATCAAATAAAACCTTAAAGTTACAAAACATGTCTTACAACAATCAACAAAACAAAAGAAATGCTTGACTCGATAATGTAAAAATAAAAATGCCAACTAGCTTGACCCAAAAATGCATTTTTAATCAAAAATCTAATGCTCTAAAATTCCTGGGGGCCCGCGAGGCATCATTCGGCCTTGCCGCGGGCCTTGGTGTGAGGTCCTTGTGTAGTCCCCTTAATTCTCTCATGATCTGATGAACATAGCCCATAACTGAAGCAAAAAGGTCGGTGCGGGGCATTTGTTCACAAGCTAGGCACTTCATGGTGACATAATGCCCGATTTCTCCAATTCTGTCCTTGATCATGTCCCTTTCTCCGAGTAGCCGCTCTATCTGCTGGTTTTTCGCCCCCAATCTTTGAGCGTTGTTGGTGACTTGGTCTAGGAGCCTGTCTATTTGTTCTTGCAGTCGAGCCATCAAATTGTGGCAACGGTCGAGGTCCGCTCTGGCATCTTGGGCTTGCTTGAAAACCCGCTCCCTGAGGATAACATTTGCCTCCCTTAGACTAGTGATGGTCTCAGGTGTAATCTTCTTCCACCCGTTGTAGGTGAAGTGCATGTTGATGTGCCTCCTTTTTCCAGCTAGCACGGATTCTCATTGTTTGGGCTTTTGACTCTTCCAATTCTCTTTGTACATCGGCAACTTGGCTTCTCAAACCCTTTATCAATTTTTCGTCTGCTCGACTCCTCAACTGTCTGTCAGCATCCCTTTTCATTTGCTGGATTTGAGCTCTCAAAAAGTCATTTTCTTGTGCCAACTTCTTTTTATCTCCTTCGTTGGCGGCGGCTTGCATATCCATTTCGAATTGGAGCTCCTGGGTCCGTTGCTCTATCCTGCTAATTTTTGTTCTATAAGCTTCTTCTCTGGCCAACCAGTCCCATTGTTCTTGTGACGCTCCAGCAAACTCCATGAGGTGGGGCCTTTTTGTGGGCCTTTGATGCTCCAGTTCTCTGCTATACCATGCAGGGTATTCCGACGATACTTCACCCCGGGCTCGATCTCGCACTCGAGTGTCTATCTTCAATGTTTGACATTCACTCCAAATCTTTCGGACCAACGCTTCAGGGAACTGTCCTCCCGGTCCAATTTCAACCGCATGTGGGCTGAGGTCTTCTTCTTTTGGGATTATTTGGCATCGTCCCAACTGTCTCAATACTCGACCTGGTGCGTAGGGCTGGATGCTGTTGAGGCCCATTAGCAACAAATATGATTCCGTGGCCGATGCATATATGACTTCTTCCACGGGTAGCCAGCCGAATGTCCATTCTATCTTGCTGGCTGGAATCAAACGCAAAAGTCGTATCCATCCACTAATCCCTTCTGGCAAATCATGTCCCTCGACCCTCGTAGGGAATTCTTCTACACAGGTTTTCTCCGACAAACTATACCTCATAAACTGCGGGCGACGACATAAGTGATCGATCATCCACATTTGGAGCGATACATTGCAAGCTTCAAAGAAGACCCCTCCAGCTTTGCAAATAGTGAGTGCACAAGAGATATCTGATATTAACATGGGAGCCAAAGTACTGTTGTTCTGTTTCATCAAAGTGCTGACGACCCCTGCCACTTGTATGTTGATATTCCCGTCTTTTCTAGGAAATATCAATGAACCTAGGAAAGCTATCATGAAGGCGATGCGTCTATGCTCCTCCCATTTTAACTGGTTGTCTCCGCTGCAGATTTTGCTTTTGTGTTTGTTGAAGCCCCCATAATGACCATATTTGTCATATAGAAATGCTAAAGTGCGGAACCCTTCTGATAAGTCTGGGTTGTGTACAGTTCTGCGGATTTTCACAGTATCCAAAAACCTATGTACTGTCACTACCCTCGGCGCGATGAGATATTGTTCCCTCATAGGGACCTTTGGTCTTCCGATATACCCGGCCAATTCTTCTAATGTTGGTGTGAGTTCAAAGTCCGAAAAGTGGAACACATTGTGTGCTGGATCCCAGAACGAGATCAAGGCTCGTATGATGTCTCCTCTCGGGGGAATATTTAGTAGCCCCACTAGATCTCCCAGGTACAGCTTAACTGTGTCTTGTCCTTGCTCGCCCAAGTCGCTCCACCACCTATGCAAACTTAAGGGGACCTTGTTTATGATAGCTTCGGTTGTATTCTGACTTGTGCTCATTCTGCACATTTATTAAGGTAATTTTTTAGATGAAAGAGAAATCTTTATTTGACCCAAACAAAACTATCTTTTTCTTAAAAAAAAAATGAAACGGGCCACAGGAATTGATTGGTCGAAATATTAAGATTGATGAAAAAGATGGTCGTTGAAAACTTATTTTGAGATGAAGAGAAGTTGGACCCGTTGAAGGCTGCCTACGTATCTCACACCCGGTGAGAATCAAACCCGCGTAGTTCGGTCCGTCGAAACAACTATTTTAGAGAAAACACATTTTGTCAAGAAAACCATTTTGTTGGCAAAGTCAACCTTCCGTCGTTTTTTATCGGCCAACTAAATTTATTGACTTGTTGGTAAAACACATTTTTTGTATTTGTTGAAAAAATATTTATTTCCCCATACTATTTCCTTTTGTTTTTCTTCCGTATTAAAAAGCCGGTCAGCATGCCGGTCTAAATAAATGCTTACAACAAATATGATATAGCAAGATGGTCTTTTCATTTCGGGTTGCCTGTCCTAGACGGACCCAACCCCTGTGTTGAGTCCCCTAAGTCAGATATGATGCAAATAAACGTCCTAAATCTAGGCTCAATATCCTGATGCTTTTCAATGGTACTAGACCGTGTACCCGAGCAGACAACTCGGATTTGAGGAGGGAGCTACGTACCGGGGACCCGCGGGATCGTCCGGCTTTGTAACTTATCCCGCCTCTTTTCTTATTTTGGTGTTGACACTAACAGAAGGGGGAGTCTAAACCAGTAAGCACATCCCCGGGGTAGGAAGAGACGGGTTTTCGGCACAATTTTATATACGGTTCACGCAATATCAAAGCGGTAAACATATAGCAGTTTGTATATACAGTGCAACTAATATCAAAGCGGTAGACATGTAGCACATTAATTAAACATATAATAAAATCAGATATAGACAAAGCAACAATTTAATTCTTAAACCCTGAACCAAAGTTCTGGCCGATTATCCCCAGCGGAGTCGCCAGAGCTGTCACACCTCCTTTTTACCGCACCCGCGAGGGCGCAAGGGAGTTTTTCCAATTAAGGACAATCGAGACGGGATCCATTTTATTAAATTCAGAGTCGCCACTTGGGAGAGTAATGGTGTCCCAAGTCACCGGTTTGATCCCGAACCGAGGAAATTTATGACTTTGTAATATAGTCTGCGAAACTAGAAAACTGGATAAGGAACTCTGTTAACCCGGGAGAAGGTGTTAGGTACTCCCGGATTCCGTGGTTTTAGCACGGTCGCTCAACTGTACTTTTGCTTTTATCTGATTTCTTTATATATTTTAACTATGCATTTTTAATGCTCCGCTTTTATTTCTTAGAAGAATTGTGACGTCACGAAAACACATTTCGAGCCGCACCGCAACCAGTACGCCTGCGACTTTAGTGTATTTCAGTTCCGCCGAGAGTAAGATTTGGGTCACATAAATGCGCACCCGCATTTAGGAAAGTAATTTACTTATAAATCGCGCCTAAAGAGTCGATCGTCTTTATTAACTTTGGGAAAGGACCGCGAAATTCACTAAACGGTCCTTCCAAGTCTAAGTTTTTTATAACGACTAATTGAGGGCCCCGCAATTGTGTATTTTTGTGCGGCGAGGCTCATCTCATTCTTTCACTAAGAGGTTATACCTAAAGTGACTAAGTTTCTATTGTTTTTTTTTTTTTTTGTATATAATGGAAAGAGAATCCTAACTAATTG
This sequence comes from Nicotiana noctiflora, assembly GCA_032618575.1. NCBI lineage: Eukaryota > Viridiplantae > Streptophyta > Magnoliopsida > Solanales > Solanaceae > Nicotiana > Nicotiana noctiflora. The sequence continues at coordinate 391,212 of JASVEL010000801.1, read as the reverse complement.
TTATTAAGAAAATTACCTTAGTCTATCAATTTAAACATTAACGGGCCTAATACCAATTCAGCCGTAGGTCCAATGAAACCCAATTCATAACTTATTCTGGAGAATTTTATTTTTAATATTGGGCCTGAGACAGGCCAAAAAATGGAAAAATGCAGAAGCTGGCCATACGGAATTTACAGTAGCCACGCTAGGAGTTTACAGTGAACCATTGCATCCCTTTTTGTTCAAATAAACAAAAAATTATTAAATATCAAATCCTTATTAGGCTAGTCACTGGAATTCCCAGCACACATAAGTTTTCTTACCAAAAATAGTCGAAATTATTATCAAATTAGTGCTAATTCACAGATTTTAACTAATATACTAATTAACTAACAAAACTAACAGATTTTACTAAAACTAACAAATTTTAATAGTTGAATCTAACTACCATAACATGCGTTAATCTCTAACCTTTTAATCATACCTTTACATCCCTGTGAATACAATTCCAAGACCTATGCAACAGTTAAAACATGTGCAAAAAATAAACTAAACCTTAATTCTATATAAAAACACAAACTGCCGAGACTACTACCTATCACAATTTAAAGATGAAATTCAATAGCTAAATGTTGCAATGCCTAACGAGCTATTGATTCCGAAGAAATAATATTAATTACAGTCCCTAATTTTAATTACACTGAATAACTAACCAAGTTATAAAAGATAAACTAAATAATTGCGAAGAAACAAAGCAACAGCAGATCCTTGACAAATAGGCTTCGATTTCATTTCCATTTCAAGTTATAGTCTTACATGGTGAAGCTTAGAAGTAAGTACCTGGAAATTAACAAAGTAGGAGACTAGAGATCAGCTAAGGCAATGAAGCAAAGTAGCAGCAGACCAACAGCAACAAACACCACAGCAACAAACCAGTGGTAGTCAATCCCCCACAACACTTAGCACCCAGACAAGACCCACAGCAGTAGCAAAACAACAGTACCAGCAGTAGCCAATCACAGTCACAGCAGCACAACAACAACAAAACAGCAGCAGAACAATAGCAACAACAGAACAACCGCAACAAACACGACCACAACAGCCTCAACAAACAACAGCAATAACATAAGAACAAGAAACCACAGCAGGAGCACCCCGTAGGCAGTGAATACTAATGTATTTGTATGAGTGTGTATGAATATCTAGGCTGTGAATGTGTATCCCCAGTGTTCTCTCTAAGCTTCCCCCCTATTTTCTTTTCAGAATCTCCCTTTTATAGCCCGAACTCACAACCTTCAGCCCCCTTTTTAAATTGTTTTAAACTAAACAGCCCCATATTATTCCCTCTGTTTTTACCACCTCAATTTGTCCAGGTATGGCTCTGATTTTAAAATCTTTGAAGTGCAGAAATTAAGTGGAATTCCCTGGTGTGCATCAGGTTCCACTAACCCCATGTGCATTGCACATTTTCAGCATTAATTAGAGTTGTTTTCTCATTTCCTATTACTTAATGCCCAACTACTTAAAATCTAAAGGTTTACAGACAATATTGTTTGATCCGGATCCCCTATTAACTCTGACTTTTGTAACTATTTAACTACATTGAGGGCATGCCAGTTCATTAATGGCAGAATGTTTAAACTAAAACCAATTTTCAGGTTTTCCAAATCCCTAGCTAATATTCTGTAATCCCATTAGAACTTTAGCTATAACCAATTCAACTTCCTAATTTCAACCACAAACAAAAATTAGATTTAAGTTCAAAGCAATGCTCCAGATGGAAATTTATCAGTTTTAACTAGCATTGTTCCCCATTGCTCTAAACAAAGAGACCTATATAACTAATCGACGATGCTCGACCAATCGATTGTAATGCACAACATTGATAACAGTCAATCAATAGAAACAATGACTCGACAAATCTCGAGCAGATTCAGAGAAATGGGGATTCAATCATTCGACGATTGTTAACTTGAGTCGAATGTGCATTCTAATAGCAAATACACTCCAGGAAATTCAAAACAACAACAAATACTGACCAAATAAAAGGTCTTGGAGGAGGAGAACAGAACCATTTGGAAAAAATTCGACAAATCAACGAAATTTAATTTAAACAAACAACAGATATTAACAAAAGTAAATAGAATAAGGAAAAGGAAAGTTTTACCTTAGAGACTTAAAAAGTAGATAAATCGGGTTCGTACTCGGATTCAAACGCTTTTGAGGTCGAACGGACCTTAGTCGAGTTCTCTCAAATGCGAGCACTTCGACTAAGGTCGATTAGACCCCAAATCTTCATTAGTTCGGACAAATTCTATAGTCCGCCATTTCTAGGGTTCTTAGGCTCAAATTGGGGTTCGAGTATTTCTGGTTAGATTCGAACCAGACCAATGTTATACGGGGTATGAGGGAGGTCTAGGGAGTGATTGGTGTGAATTTGGGGTTGGTTGGAATGGGTTCATGTTTTGCTCGAGACTTCAACTGAAGATTTGAGGCGGCTTAGGGAGATTCGAGGTTAACGGAGTGTGGATTTGGAGAGGAGGCGTCGGGGTGGTTTAGGGGTGTGATTTTGGCGGTCATTGGCGTCGTTGCCGCCGGCTTAAGGGCGGTGGGGTGTGGTGGCGGCTAGGGTTCCTCATCTCTGAAAGAGATGAGGCTTGAGAGATTACGAGGGTGGAAAATGAAGAAGAAAAACGGGTTTGGGGGTGTTTTGGTATATTGAAAGTTGATGGATTAATCTGGACCGTTGGATTATTACATCCAACGGCTCAGATTAAAAGAATTATGGGGTGGGTTGGAGATGGATTTTGGGTAGGGATCCGGGTAATTATATGGCATTGATATTAACGTTTAATCTGGGCCGTTGGATTATACCGACCAACGGCTCAGATTTAAAAAAAAAATAAATAAATAAATAACGGGTGGGGGATGGGTAATGGGTATTTGGATTGGGCCTTGTTATATTGAATTGGGTTTTGGCCCAATCTAATTTCCATGTCTTACAACTAGACTCCATGTTGTATTATATGTATAATTTCCATGTCTTACAACTAGGCGGGCTCCCTGACTTCAACTACAACTTATATATATATATATATATATATATATATATATTAACCTATAACACAATTAATTTTTACTACAATTAACCTACATAATTAAATACCAAATCACACAATTGTATATTAAATGACACAAAGGCAATAAATACGATTTTATAATTTTTTTTCTTTAAGAAATTAAACACGGTTTAGTTAATTCCTAAACGCGCAATTGAATTCCGAAACGCGCGCGCGACACATATTTTTGTATTTTTATTAATTTTAAACAAATACATGCACCGAGAAATACGAACAATAAGTAAAATAACAACAACAAAAGGAAATCCACTAAATCACACACAACACGAAGCTATTTTATTTTTTTTTTGCATTTTTGGGAGTAATTCTCATGCAGGGCAAAAATCACGTGCTCACAGACGTAAGGTTTGGAGCACAGGTCACTCCCAAGAGAAGTAGTTTTAAGTACATGCGGTCGATTATGTTGGGGGGTGGAGAGATTGATGAGAACATCACACACCGTATAGGGATGGGGAGGATAAAATGGAGGTTAGCATCAGGACTCCTATGTGACAAGAGAGTGCCACCATTACTCAAAGTTCTATGAAGTTATGGTTAAATCGTCCATGTTGTATGGAGAAGATGTTGGACGGTTAAGAACTCTCATATCTAGAAGATGAAAGTGATAGAGATGCGGATGTGGAGGTGGATATATGGGAATACTAGGATAAATAAGATTAGGAATGAAGTTCTTCAGGAGAAGATGGGCATGGCTCCTATGGATGACAAGATGCAAGAAGCGAGGCTCAGATGATTCGGGCATGTGTGCAGAATGAGCCATGATGCTCCAATGAGGAGGTGCGAGAGTTCCGCTTTGGCAGAAACGAGAAGAGGTAGAGGGAGGCCTAATAAGTATTGAGGTGAGGTGACCAGACATGACATGACTTTGCTGTAGATTTTTGAGGACATGGCCCTTGAAAGGAAGGTGTAGAGGTCAAGCATTAGGGTTGTAGGTTAGGACATAGTCGAGTCCGGGGTGAGGCTAGTTCGATTGGGGTGAACTTACACTATTAGTGTCACGACCCAAAATCCACGAAGGGACGCGATGGCGCCGGACACTGCTTCCAAGCAAGCCAACCAAATTACTCGATGAAGTTCTCATTTTTATCAATTGTGAAAACTAAGGTTTACCTTCAATTTTTCATAAATATAAAGATAAATACTTTAATTCAAATTAAATAATAAGCAATTAATACAAAATATCTCAAACCATCCTAGAATCTGGTGTCACAGGTGCATGAGCAATTTCTAAGAGATAATACAATATGACATCCATCCGAAATACAGTGGACAGAAAGTAAATACAATTTACTGGAAGGGACTTTACTAGCTGCGGGCCGCCTCAAATAATGCAACTCACCTCGTCCCCAAATCATCTGTGCTGCTACATCCAGAAGGCCACTAGAGTTATATATACATGTGCAACTAAATGCACAGAAGTGTAGTATGAGTACGAAAATAACGTGTACTCAATGAGTATCCCACCTAATCTCCAAGAAGTAGAGACGAGATGGTCGACTTCAACGCTTACTAGTGGTCCAATAATGATGTCAATAAAATATTAAATCGTGGATTTCTATAACATGATATTAGTTCAATAGAAGGAAACGAGTAAACAATTATTTATTTTTATAAGAAATTTCCAAATTCCTTTTCATTATTATCCAACTATTCTCAAGCCATGAAGAGACAATAACAACTTTAATGAAATTTGAGGTACAAGCATGCGCAACTCATGCTGAGGTCGACGATCCGCTCCAACGAAAATGTAAATTTTGCACTACCGAGGGTCGAACGATGTGAACCATAGATGCATCTATTTAATCTGCCGAGGTGTTCGGCTCGCTCCAAAATTTAAACACACACAGACAGTCAATCAAGAGTCCACATGAAGCAAATATCCAAGGAAGACCATTTAAGAAAAATGAAGTTTAATCCTTTTAGAATTTATTTACTAATTCAATGTGATTTAAGTAATCCAAGTTATCCATAAATCCACAAATAATCCAAGTATAGCATGCTTTGGGGTCCTATCTACCCGGACAATAACATAACAGTAGTCACGCACGGATTCTCGTCACCTCGTGTGTACGTAGCCCCCCACAATTAGGAACACATAACCAATTAATTTACCTATGGGGACAATTTCCACTTTCGAGGTTAGAAAAGAGACTCACATCGCCCCGAAGTTCCATAACCGGCATTACATGCCATCCCGAAGACTCAAATCGATGAGCGAAGCTCCAAAGCTAGCCAATACTGATACCAACCCATTAATATATACTTAATTATTCATTACAATCCAATTTATAACCATTCCTAACCCTGATAAAAAAGTTAGCAAAAATGCTCACGTGCCTGGATTTCCAAAAATTTTTGAAGAATAAGTTTACCCATAGCGTCACAAATTCAAATATATAATCTTCTCTAAATTCCATATCCAAAATCATGTTCAACTCTTATTTTTATTAAATTCTAGGTCTTTCATCTAAAACGCTTGATTTCCCCTAATTTTTACATGTTAATCTACCAATAATCTATGTATTTAACTTAAGATGTGTAGGAATTACTTACCTCTTTGATGATGACGGAAATCTCTCCTCAATTTCTCTCAAAATCACCTAAGGGGATGAAGAAAAATGAGCTGAATGGTCTAAATCTCGAAATTAATAGCTGGACACAGGCCTCTGATGTCGCATTTGCGACACCAGGTCCGCAAATGCGAGGGTCGCAAATGTGACAAAAACCTCACAAATGCAAAGCCTTCCCCCTCCTGCCATCGTCGCATTTGCGACAAAGGATCACAAATGCCACCCGACTAATTTGGACCACTTTGCAAATGCTATAAGGGTTTCGCAAATGCGAACCCTTCAGGCCTTGCAAATCCAATCTTTGCAAATGCAAAAAATCCCGAGCTTCCCAGGTTCGCAAATGCGAACAGGACCTCGCAAATGGGATGTCGCATTTGCGACAAAATCTTCACAAATGCGAAGATCACAGTCTCGTAATTCCCATCCCCCGTCTCGTAATTGCGAACATCCCCCTAGTGCCCAGTCTTGCAAATGTGAGAAAAAACTCACAAATGCATGGTGGCAATTGCAATCAATACATCGCAATTGCGATCATACCAGCACCAGCAATTTTATTCCTTAGCAAAACACTCTGAACCTATGACGAATCTCACCCGAGCCCCCGGGTCCCCAAACCAAACACCCACACAAGTCCAATAACATAACACAGACTTGTTAGAAGCCTCAAATCACCTCAAACAATGCTAAAATCATGAATCGACCTGCAATCCAAGCTTTATGGACTTTAGAATTTTAAACTTCTAATTTTGATGCTTAAATCTGTCAAATCACGTCCGATTGACCTCAAATTTTGCACACAAGTCATATTCGACATTACGGACCTGCTCAAACTTTCAGAATTGGAATCCGACCCCGATATCAAAAAGTTAACTTCCGGTCAAACTTCTCAAAATCCTTCAAATTTCTATCTTTAGCTAATGACTTCAAAATGACCAACGAACCTCCGAATTCACTTTCGATCACGCTCTCAACTCCAGAATTACCATACAGAGCTATCTATATGATCATAATCTCAAACGGACATCGATAACACTGAAATGAATTTATCCTAAAATACTAACTTCCACAATAGGTGCCAAAAAGCTTCTGGGTCATCTAATACCTGATCCGAGCATACACCCAAGTCCGAAATTATCATACAAAACTGCTGGAACATTCAAATTCCTATTCTTAGATCATTTACTCAAAAAACTAATCCTAGTTAATTCTATAAGCTTTAAGCTTCGAAATGAGAATTCTCTTTCTAAATCAACTCTGGACTTTCCGAAATTCAATTCCGACCATGCGTACAAGTTATAATACCTGAAATGAAGCTGCTCATGGCCTCAAACTACTAAATGATGTGCTAGAACTCAAAACAATCGGTCGGGTCATTACAGCTAGGTGTTTATGTTATGTTCTCACTATCCTTACGTTTTTCAAAGTATTGGGGCTTAGTCTATGGTTTTGTTATTGCATTTCAACTATTTTCTTGTTCTTATGAAGTTGTTATTATTTTTTTGGTTTATGTTTGATGGTACTAGTATTGTCCCTTCCCTTCCCTTGTCTTGTCATCTTTTTCGTTTTCTTGAGCCGAGGGTCTTTCAAAAATAACCTCTCTACTCCTTCGGGGTAAGGCTAAGATTTATGTATACATTATCTTTCCCAGACCTCACTTGTAGGATTTTACTGGGTCATTATAGCTTGCTACTTATAATCGTTAGAATACTTTGTGTTACTATGAAAATACTAAAACTAACTTAGTTTCAGTAGAAGTAGCATAATAAGTTTTAAGAATTAGGATTTCGAGTTTAATTACTTGTTGGTTTGTAACCGTTTTCATAATTCCAAGACCCAAAAAAAATTATATTTTATTATTTTTAAACTTACTGTATAAATATTTCCACAGATAAATTTATTTGTTTGATTAGGTATTTTTTTTTGGTTTATCTTTGTAATATAAAAAACATATCCTAATTATCGGCACAATTATAAATTTATATGAAGACCTATGATTTTTTTTTAAAACTAAAAATTGATTCGGTGTAGTATGGTTCAATCGGTTTAGTTAATTTTTAATATTCATTGAAATCCTTATCGATCGTTGATGGTCGACTCCCAACTTGGCTTGAAGCCATAAACACATCATCTGATAACCCACAATACACTTCTTTCTTAACTACCATGGTTTTACTGTTATCCAGCTAAATCTCCTCAAAAGCTCATGTATGACTAGTCATCATACTTTACAAATTATCTGTCGAGTGCATATACATCCTCGTGACAGTCGTGTGAAATTCATCAAGTTATCCAAACTCTAATCGTAGCACATACATTAACTTAAGAGAAGGAAAACTCTTTGTAAAAACCTCAAACCTTCTCGGAGGAGATAATCCACCTACTAACATCAAATCAACATCCTTCTATGACCTACCATGGTCACAACCATTATGCAATCAATTAATCTTTCCGAGTATATACTCGCCAACATGATATAAGAATCCACTTCATTCCACTAATGAACAACGGAAAGATCCACCAATACATCCACATTTCAAGACTACATGGCACATCAAGATGATAGTCAAACATCCGTATTCCCTTCGGCATCTCAAGCATATTGTCATAATCCAAAATCCATTAAAGACCGTGATGACGCTTAATGCTGATGTCAGAAAAGCCAACAATAATTAATTAACTTAATTACTCATTTTAGTATTTGACATCACATTTTCCTTCAATTTAATAGTAAAAGATGGAATTTAAATATTGAATAATGATATTTGTAACAATTTCAATATCGAACAACCCATAACTACCTCAATTTAATCCAATTTACAACAATCTCCAACTCCGCTCGAAATGTCGATTAAATCGCCCTCGGGCCCACGTACCCGGATCCAGAAAATTTTTGAAGATAAACTTTATCCATTACACCACGAACTCAAACATATAATTTATTCCCAATTCCATGCCTAATTTCGTGGCGAAAATCCAAAAATATAAATTTTTAGGGTTTTCTTCAAAATGCTAAATTTCTACAAATTTTCATGCCTGAATCCATGTATAAACATTCAATTTAACTCACAACTAGTAGAAATTACTTGCCTCATGCTTGATGATGAAATACCCCTTTCAAAAGCAACAAAAACCGCCCAAGCTATGTGAAAAATGGGTGAAATGAACCCAAACCCCACTTTTAAAATATTCTACCCAGACCAGGTCTGCCCTTCTTCGCGTTCGCGAAGGCTCCAAACTCCACTGCTTCGCTTTCACGGTTAGGGCTCTGCGTTCGCGAAGGCTAAATGGCTCCAGGCCCAGCTTCCCTCTTTCTTCTTTAGATTCGTGTAGCTTTGGCCGCGTTCGCGAAGGCCTTCCCAGCTACTGACTCGCATTCGCATCCACTGCCTCGCGTTTACGTCCATTGCCTCGCATTCGTGAAGGCCAAATCCTAATAGCCTCTAATTTCCTCTTCGTAAACATCGGACTCCCTTCGCGTTCATGAAGAAGGAAACCAGATACATGTAACAACAGTTCCAAAACATCCCATATTGATTTGAAACCACCTTGAAACATACCCAAGGCCCCGGGACCCTGTCCAATCATACCAAACAGTCACTTAACATAACACATATATGATTGAGACCTCAAATCACATTAAACAACAATCGCACCCCACTTCAAGCTTAATGAACTTTAAAACTTCAAACTTCTACATTCGATGACGAAACTTAACAAATCACATCCGATTGACTTTAAATTTTGCACATAAGTCACAGTCGACATTACATACCTACTCAAACTTCTGGAATCGGAATCCGACCCCGATAACAAAAGTTCACTCCGATCAAACTTCTTAAAAATTTCTAACTTTCACCCCGAAATAACCTACTGATCTCCAAATTCACATCCAGACGAAGCTATTCCTAGATTCGGAATCCCAAACCGACATTGATAACATCAAGATACACTTCCACCCCAAATTTATAATATCTTTTCTAATGCCAACTTTCTACAATAGACACGAAAACACTTATAAATTACTCCAACTTAAAGCTTCCGAAATTTGAATATTTTTTTCCAAATCACTCCGAACTTCCCGAAATTTAGTTCCAACCACGTGTGCAAGTCATAATGGCTGAAGTGAAGCTACCCAGGGTCTCAAACTGTGAATGACGTGCTAGAGCTCAAAACAGTCGGCCGGTTCATTACAAAGATCCTTCTCGTCACATCTAAACCATCTAACTGTAGTCCCCAGTTACATAATACTCATCACATAGCTATCTTGCCACTTACTGAGCCATCAATCCCACTTTTAGGGACACTACCGAATATAAGAGACCAAAATCACATGCTAAAACAATTGAATTCATCGAGTCAATGATGCAGTCTAAACCTGGCCATAAGTTCTATAAACTAGCCTATATTCACAACACATCTCGCACGTCATCCACGATATCACAAGTCACCGATATACAACTGATATTGAGTACTCCACATTGCACCCGAATTGAAGATAAAGAAACTGAATATGTAGGTTTCAAGTTGAAACAAAGTCACACGATAAGGATGAGAAAGAAATAACAATTTTTCTAGATGCCCTATAACCACTCGAATATAAGTGTAGACATCATATCAATCCACAAGACTCTACTAAGCACTTGTTCATGACTTGTAGTACCTATGAAAGCTTTGATACCAACTTGTCATGATCCAAAATCTTACCACGTTGTGATGGCACCTAACTCAATATACTAGGTAAGCCAACTTATATATATGCCTCCACCCAAAATAGAAATCATAAGATACATAATAGTATAAAAATGTGAAAATTCATACAACTATCCTAAGAATTGGTAGTATAAGCCATGAGTGACTAAATATAAGAATGCAACGATATTTATAGAGAAGATGTGCAAAATCAAACTACCGATCAACTTTTCATAAATCGTGTATCCTCTATCAAGAAGAAACATGAAAGAATGACCCTAGGGAGATGAATCCTTATCAATACTTTGCATGCACAACTCACGTGCTATATAAATCAACCCTCACAAATCACTCATGTGCTGCCAATCTAGTCTATCACACAAATATCTTATACAAGAATATATGTATACGAACAACAAATGTCAAATCACATACCCATTGGACATAGTAACATAGCATGTTAAGGTGTATGCATATGCAAAGTATATGATTACAACTCAGCTAAGGCGGGTAAGCCATACAATAACGAGTATTATTTTAAAACAAGAAAATAAAACCTACACATGATCTCTAGCATAATACAACGAGTTCACGTAGTTATACAAACATAGAGCACGTAATAGTGGAAAGGAAGATATCAAAAATAAGGCATCATACAGTCTTAAGACAATCCTAAACATCAATAAACCCGATGCACGCACATACAATCATCACTTCACATGTATGCCACCCCTGCATATAGCAAACAATGTCATTTATTAGGAAAAAATTTCCTCAAACGAAAGCTAGGCAAAATACTTATGTCATCAGGGTTAGTCTTCAACCTCAAATCGCGTCAAACCCTTGTTCTAGTCCTAAACCCTCCAATCACTCAAATCCAAGCCAAATATCATCCAAGGAAGTCAACCAATACTAAGAAAGCAATCCCAATCAATAAGCCTTGATCTTTGATAAATTTTTAAGAAGTCAATAAAAGTCAATTCGGGCCCGCGTATGCTCTGAAACCAATGCCATATCTTGATGACCCATAAGTTGTCGAGTGCAAATGTAGAATTAGTTTTCAAAACCGAGTTCAAATCGGTACTCAAATCTTCAAAATACTCTCTTTTAAAGTGTGGATAAAAATCCAAGAAGTCCCTTCAAAATTTCATGCTTAAGCTGTAGAAACTCATAGGGACTCTTGATATATATAATTAAAATCAAATAAAAATTATTTACCCTAAAAATATGGGTAAAATCTATTCCCAAAATCCCCTCTTCCCGAGCTCCGAAATTTAAAATAGTGAAAATGAGCTCGAAATTTCGAAATTGGACAACATAAATCACTGACACCAATTACGCTTTGCGATTGCGGAAAAACCCACACGATCGTGATGCATAAATCAACATTGCCTCATGAACGTCCTACACGAACGCGACCTAGACCATGCGAACGCAAAAGCCAATTGACCTCTCCACTCCGCAAACGCGATGGTCCAATGGCGAAGGCGATAGCTAGCTCCCCAACACCCCTCAGTAGTTATTATATTGATCTCTAATTATTTTTTCTAAAAATGTTAAAAGTCGAATGAAACAACAGAAAAGAATTTATACCAAACAAAAAGAGAAAGTTCAAGAAAGATAGTTTAAGTCCATTAAAAAACACGTTACGAAGATCTTCAAGAGAAAAATAAAACTCAGCAATAAAAATGTGGTTAAATCAACAGTTATTATATTGACCCCATCAACCGAGAAACGTATTATATGAATTGGAGTTCTCAAGTAATTTTACAAGTGGTCCATAACTAGACTAGAATCTTTTCTTTGGTTTCGGGGCCTCAAATTGAAAGAGAAAGAGAGGTGTTATCACTTTTAGTCCACAACAAAAATTTTAATATTTGGTAGCCGAAAAAGTATATAAAATTTGTATATATATATATATTAAAGTAAGTACCACTCTTTTCTTTCTCTTTTGTTGAATTCCTTCCTCCTTAACAACGTCCACTAGAGGGAATCCTTCCATATCAGGTCTTCGAAGTCAAAAAGTAAGGGAGAAAATGCAGAAAAAAATAAAATGCGCAGGGAAAAAAGCTGAATGCGGTGAGAGTGGATCGAACACGCGACCTTCAGATCTTCAGTCTGACGCTCTCCCAACTGAGCTATCACCGCAAATAAGTGTTGCACCAGCCGGGAATCGAACCCGGGTCTGTACCGTGGCAGGGTACTATTCTACCACTAGACCACTGGTGCTTGTTTGTTTTTGATTCCAGCAAATAGCTATATCATTTATTACTTACAACCATGGCCCATGGCAACATAGAATGATGAACTACAGATCAATTCACACTAATATAGTTGATTAAGATTGTTAGAAAACCAAAATGCTACTATTATTGGCAGCAAGATTATTAGTTAATGGAGAAACGACTACCTTTACATATATTTGTTCACAGTTCTCTAAAATTTTGCGGACATACTCATTGTTGACATCCAATTTTGACCCTCCTTTCTTCCAAACTATTTCTTTAGGCTTCTAATATCATTAATAATATAAGAATAGTTATTTTACCATTTTTAGCTCAAACTAGACCTACTTATTATTATTATTTAGCTAATATCACTATTACTAGTATTATTAATACTACTACTACTATCTTCGAAATTAATGCTTGTATTAATACTTTATGACTATTGCTAAGTAGCATTGTTGTTAGTATTAATACTAATTTGATATTAGTATTAATGTTACTATTATTACTACGACCAATATTTTAGTAGTATTATTATTATTTTATAATAAAAAAAGGATTACAATATTTTTCGTTATTGCTATTAGTGTTACTAGTACTAATGTTACTACTATTACTACTATTATTAATACTATATTTGGCATTCTAATTATAACTTTTATTTTCTTTTGCGGAAAGCATATCATCTCTTTTATTCAACCAAATATTAATTTTCCTAGTCCTATCGTTTATATATATTTACTCTATGGCATTATAAATTTTATTTAACAATTAATCTACTATTTTTTCTACAAATGCTAATAATTTTATGAAGGCATATTTACATTTATTATATAATGTAAGTAAAAGAATATTTTGGAATAAATTAGAAGCTCAAAAATTAAATTTGATGATGGAAACGTCATTTTGCTTTGGCCGACTCATAAGTCCAAGTATTCAACTCAACAACCCAAAGATTTTCCTAATCAACTCCATGTAAATCAAGCCCTAAAGTGAAGGCCCAATCCGGCCAAAATCCATCTCCAAAATCAGCCCCTCTAACTTTAGCCCAATCAAACATTACCCTATTTTTAATGCCAAAATATCTCAAATTAACTAGATTGAAAACTTTACCTAAATTCCATCACTATTACTGTTTCCTATCCCACTTTCTCTTTCTATTGTCTCTTTCTTCTTCTGCAATGGCAGATTGCTTTTTGTCTTTTTTTTCATTTTTTTGACAAAGTTTTGACCTTTAAAAATTCTAGCTCAGAATTTTGCACGCCTATTTCAAGCAAAGGAGCGTCTGTTCTCCCATCGTTTGGATTTAAACGTTCAAATTTTGAAGCTCTTTAACCCTAGAAGACCTCTATAAATAATAGCATCCTCAAAATTTTGGACGGCAGAGAGCCGCTGCCTCTCCCCCACAAAAATCAGTTGCTAGCTATTTAATCACCATTGTTGTTTTCCCCAAATCTTTAGCTTCCTTTTTAATATTTTGTTGGCTTTCAAGCTAAAATAGAAGCATCCTAATTTCTTTCATCTGAGAATTGTGCGTGAGTAGATCAAAGGCCGCTCCTAGTTCACTGCCCGCAAAAAGGTTAGTGATATTGAAATATTTTCTTTTCGTACCTTTTATTTAAGAATCTGCAATGAGTATTTATTTTGTTGGAGGGCATAAGTTGTAGCTCTTAGTTTGTATAAATTGTGATTTAGAGGTCCTTTGTGAGTAAAAGACATAAAAATATGTGTTTCTTGTTTTTTTTTTATAAATTATGAGCCAAATAATATGTCGACTAATTATTTTGGTGGCTTTGCTTTAAATACCACTATCTGACATTGGCTTTGATTGCATTTAAGTCTTAATTTTTTTTTCTTTCTTTTTCCCTTGCCCAGCATGTGTATTTTTTCTTTCACGATTATTATTATTATTATTATTTTTGTTTAAAAGTGTAGTTTCTGCATTCTTTTTGTGTTTCAAAATCACATCTAGATCCATGACTTAAGATCTCTTTAATAGATATTGTAAGCGCACTTATAAAAATTATCATTTTTTTTTGAATAAATAACCGACATTATATTCCGCATTTCTTTGAAGTATTTATCCCGTTTGACCAGTATTGACTTGGAGTCCATGGTCATAGTTTGGTTCACCATTTTACTCATCTAGATGTATTTTTTTACTGACACTTAAAAACTTATAACCTTTAAGCTTTAAATTGCAGAAATCATATCTATTAGGATTCAAATACTATATATGAATAAGCCTTCTCGTAGTCCAAAGACCATGTCATAGATAATGCCTACTTAACTTTAAAATGTGTCCCTTCCTTCATACTTACATAAACCAGCAGCTGAGATTGAGCTTAAAAGCTGTGATATTTCTGCGGCGTGCTTGATTACCGCACAAAAGATCTTGCGGTTTCTTTTACTTAGATACCATGGTTTAGGATTTTCATTGTAAATGTTTTGGAAGTAACGATCCCCGGAAGCTAAAGTTTGATAGAATGCATATAAAGATTAAAACGTGCCTAGCACCGAATATTGATATTTTGGTCTTAAATATTTTATCGTGATGCTTTTAACATTTTAAAATCAACTTGTGTCCCTTGATTTATAAAGTTAGAATGAATTGAAGGGGTGCCTCTTGGATATTAAGCTCTATTTGAAAAATCTGTCCACAACTTAGGATTATAAAATTAGTTAGCTTAGTTTTATTTATTTATTTGTTTATTTGTGTATTTGTAAAATTTATTTGTTTTCATTACAAGCTAATCCTCTTGTTGAGACTCTCGTTCTTTCCTGAATTATTGTGCTAGTTTGAGAATTCTCTATTCTAATTCTTGTTTTACTTTTCTTTTTGTTTCGCATATCTATCCGGAGCAAACGGAGTCTTAATTCGGGACTCTCGTAGTGGAGTTGTATAGAGACTCAACCCCACCCGAGCATGGAGTCGTTGCATACCATCTTCCTTAGAGCGCACTCAATAGCAAGAAAACAAGCGAAACGCTTGGGGGCGCCTATGGTGTTCTTCTTTTTATTTCTGTTGCCATTCAATTTATCTAACTTTTGTGACTGTTAGTTTGCTTTTGTATCTAGGTTTTATCTCAAGTTTGGATTTAATTACTTAGGTTCTTTGCTATATTTATATCGCATAGGATACGATAATTAGAATGTGGAATCTAGGATAATTAGGATGTGAAATCTAAAATCGAAAATCTAATAACTTTCTTTTCTTATTAGCTATTAAAGTACTCAGTTTCTAGTAAGCTTAACATTATGCTTCAGACACTTTTTATAAGAAGTAGAAACGGGTTCCAAAAGAATAAGCTAAGTATTGGTAGAAATGTATATGCAAAATAATTATTACCAACTCTCTTAATTTATCTTTGAAAATAATTTCTTATTATCATCTTTGAAGCTATAATTTGCCAAGCAATTCCACAAGAAAAGAACATCATTATTCGTAAAATTTACTTTTCAAATATAGATAGTCATTCGGCTAACTTACTTACTGGTCTTGTTTCATTTTATTCATTTAAATATTGACACTCAATTCTAAGTTTTTTTTTTACAACACTAATAAAGAGGCCTTGGCTGATCTAATTCACTTTATTTTATTTTTTTAAAAAAATAAAAAAAATAAAATTACAACTTATGGTTAATTTAATTTAACAAATTATCATTTTAGGTAACATGCGCATATATTAGTTATAAGCTACTTTCTTTATATAACACCTAATTGATGTACTTATATTATAACCTTAGCCTTAATTAACCTAAGTTTGGCCGGTAAATCGTAATTAGCGGATCATATAGGGTGCCTTAATAACCTTCCCTATAGGATTAGTTAGAACACTTACCTATAATCTTAAGTTAAGCAGACCTTGAAACAGAGTTAACTTTAAGCATTATTTTATAAATAGGTGTCCTAATTCACCATTAAAATAATTAGGTGGCGACTCTCTTAATTAATTAAACCCGCAGAATTACCAATATGTTATACTCTAGTTTGACCCGTGTTGAAATGGGGTATAACAACATGGCGACTCTGCTGGGGATTCTAGGTTCTAAACCACAACAAACTTAGGTTAATAATAAAAATTAATTTGTATATTTTTAATTGTTTATGATGCTTATATGAAATGTCGTTGTGTGATAAACTGTTGTATATGAATTGTTAATCTATTCTTATTACTTTATATAATTTGTTATTCCGTTTCACTTCCTCCACTTCTGGAAAATTCACACAAAGCACACACCTAGCGGTTATGCGGTTTGCAGCCGTGCACTACTCAAAACACATTTTAGGGAAAAGTTCGTGAGTAAGTCGATCAAGCGGTGCAGTCGACAGTCACAGACTTTTCACTCTCAAGTTGTCCATTTGGGAGCAGACCAGTCTAGAAAACCCACTCTTAGTCAACCTAAGATAGAGCTAAACCAAAACCCTTTTAAGAGCATACATCATTTTTAACCTTAGGTGATCTAATACCCGAGGTGTATTAAATCCATTAGTTAACCTTACCTAAATGTCCAAGTGGGTTTTCAACCCCAAGTGACACTTATCATATTTATGTGCATTATTTGAAGGGTAAACATGCCGATTATGTAGATTATTTACTTTAAAATTAATTAAATCCTAGTTAAAAGAGCATGACTATCTTTTTTATAATATGTGTAATATTTTCAAATAATATAATCTTGCGGAACAACAAGAAGTTTATATATGACAAAATATCTTTTATTGTACTTTCTTTGATTTTCTTACGTAAAAATAAATAAATGGCCTAAGCGATTCATGTACTTCTTTTTGCTTTTGAAAATAAAATTACTTGCTTAATTAATTATAACAAATATATTTTATAATATTTTATTCTTTTGATGAAAATACACCTTTTTTTAATAAATATATATATGTTTAAGCAGACATATTTTACTATTTATTATGCTTTTAAGAAAATAGAATTACTTAGTTAATTTATAGAAATGAGATGATATATAATGGCATGCTTATCTTTCAAATACACGGTAGGCCTACCTCTGGCACAAAGAGGCCCTCACGTATTAGGACACGCTATTGTTTGCGCTTTGGAATGTGTTACATGCTTTGCTTGCCTACTTGCTTATTTGCTATGTTACTTACTTGACTTTATTATTTTTACTAATATTATCTGTTGTTTTTTTTTAGAAAAAGGAAGTATTAACTATTCAACTTGCTTATATCTTTTATTTGTTCATATATTTTTCTGTTCCTTATTTTTATATCATTTTCCTGAATTAATAATAATAATCACCATCATTCCACGCTTAGCACTCTTTAACGACTCTAGAGCATCATATGTGCATTTACTTAAGCTCAAATTTCTTTTAGGTGTATTCTAATTCTTAGAGTCTAATTAAGATATCTGTAGTCTCTCAGTATCTTCTAATTTTAATAAAGTACGACGTCCTTCCCATAAGCTCTTCAATAGGCTTGGTTTGTCATGAAATTCCTCAATATTCGTGCCTTAAACTAGCCTTAAAATTTTTCTTTACACAACAATGAGCATCTGACTCCCTAAGCAAGATAGCATTCTAAAAAAATAAAACTAGCGTAATGTTTTATAATATGAGAATATTTTGCCGATCTAATTTTATGAGTTGATTTTTATTCGTGTTCTTTTCTTACAAATATAATTACATATTTTTTTAAAAATATCGCCACTCGTGCCTTACATAAATTTTCAATTTTATTCAATTCTGGCACAATCTTGCACCTCTAATTTTTGTCTCATAGCTTCATATCTCTCAGAATTTAAATATTCGAACTAATTCTCATATACAAGTAGGTAGGTGTCCAATTTTGCACCATCTACCCAGCATTAGAAGGCCGATTTGGTTAATTTTTAGCATCAAATTCTTTTTAATATTTTCACATATTCAATTCAAGTGTTTGCATCATCTTATTTCGGGTGGTCGAGATTAATCTTCACACACCCGTTAATTCTACGACTTGGCATGTGAGTCGAGGTACTATCCCATAAGTTTCAAAATGGTTGATACCGTATTCCGGGCCTCAATAACTTTATCACTTGCCAACGCTAAATAATATTAGAGTCATTTCATGTCCAATTGACTCTTATATCCTAATTACATATCTTGATTTTGAGCTTGTCGATATTCAATCAGCCAAATATTATTTTCAACGTCAAAATTATTCATCTCTAGCCTCCTTAAAACACGGTCTATATAAGACTCAGTCTCATTATAGCAAAATTTCCATTTATCTTCAAAAAAGAAACTGGGGCACATTTTTAGCATGCATGTTGAGTATGCTCGAAAGGGACATCATGCCAAAAAAAAAAATCCTAAAAATCGGGGCATTTTTTTCTTTTATTTATAAAATTCCAGAGTCATGCAAGGAAATGGACTTGTGCTATAGCTAAAACTTTGATATTCGACATAAGTCGGCCTTTCATAAAACTTCAAATCATTTCGCTTACATGTCAACAAGTCTCGTGCGCTAGAGCCTTCTAGATAACAATTCATTCTCGTCCATCCTTTTTGCAACATCGGCCATCATTTCTAGTTTAAGGCTCCTACTTAACATAGCATGAATTAATCTATATACTCTATTATTTTTAGGTATTTACTTCATTATGATTATGCGCTAACACTTTATTTTCGTTTGTATAGTTTTATTCTTCCTTTAAAGGTTGCCTAGCATTGAACATTGTTTTGGCTGTGAATTTGCAAAAGGACGAGGCAATAATGACAGACCGATTTGAAGAAGTCAACACTAGTAAGGGATTATTGCAAGCACAGACCGATGGTACCAAGGCGAATGTGGTCCGAAGAAATGTGTTGTTTAATCTTGGAAACACTTTCGACCTACTTCCAAATATAGCTTCTGCTTCCAGCTCAAATCAAAATATTTGCTTAACCATATCTCCTTGCCCAAATCCTACTTATGCAATCTCTCCACAAATACCATTAACTTACACTCCTAATCAAGTTATGATGATGCCCAATATCCAGCCTTCTGCGGTCGTATATCTCATTCAAATTTCACACTGAGCTTTTGATATATGCGTCCCAGTACTAATCCAAGGAAGGAGGATATTCAAAAAAATCAAAGCAATTCCTTTTAGGGAACACAAGCAAGACCAATTAGCATTGTTCCAATATGCAAGACGTGGTAAAGAAATAAAATCAAATGGCCACATGAATTTGGATAATGAGCTCCAGCATCTAAGGAAAGCCATTGAAAATGAGCTGCAATCAAGAAGTTATCAAAGTTTAAAGTATGAAGATTTATGTTTGCATCCAGATGTTGAAATTCCACTAGGGTACAAGCTGCCAAAGTTCAACACATTTAATGGGATTGGAGATCCCATTGCTCGTTTAAAGGATTACTGCACCAGATTGATTGGTATTGGACATAATGAGGCTGTTCGAATGAGATTATTCATTCAAAGTTTGGCCGCATTAGCACTCACTTGGTACACTGGACAAGATTTTAGGAAATGGCATACATGGGAAGATATGGCCCATGATTTTGTGAAGCAATACGAGTTTAACATCAGAAGCGATCCGCACATGGTTGATTTGCTCAAAATAAGGAAAATGCCACGTGAATCTTTTCAAGAATATGCCACACGATGGAGGTTAGAAGCTTCAAAATTCAACCTCCATTGCCAGAGGGGGAATTGATATCAACCTTTGTCCAAATTCAAGAAGGCATATATTTTGATAAGCTGCTCGGAACTTCTGCACGCAATTTCTCCGATTTGATTCGAATTGGAAACGAGCTAGAATGTGGCATTCAGGAAGGAAGAGTTGTCGGCAAATCAACAGCTCAAATGATTAACCAAACCTTCCATCAAGAGATACATGAAAACCTGCAGGGCAAAGAAGATAACTCAGTTGCCACGACTATGCACCAGCCGCAATGTTATGACAATAACCCACTTTTGCAATCCTATGACACTTCCAACTTCCATAATAAGCACCTCCAGTCTAATCGCCAACAAAGTTTCCAGAGACAATCTCCCCGAGCACAATGCAGCCTCCGACCACAAAAGAAGGTGAAACCCTGCTATTTCACTCACTTGGATGAGCCATTGGTTGACATACTTGAACGATTGAAAGCCAAAGGTCTTCTACAACCGAGGAAGGGATTTATCTCTGAGCATCCACCTCAAAATTTTGATCCATCTAAAAACTGCGCCTTTCATTCAAATATTCAGGGACATGACACCAAAGATTGTCCAGCTCTCAAATTCAAGATACAAAGCATGATTGAGCAAGGCAAGATAAAGATACAACCTGAGTTACCAAGCAATAATTATGAAATATCAACTGCAGGCACAATCATTGTCAAAGGCGATCCATCAAAATTGGCACCTAGATGTTTGAAAAGAAAGCGCATAGCCGATCAAGAAGACTAAAAATGATATCATATCACAACCATTCTCCACCCACCCACCTTTAGTACTACTCTTTTGCAATTCTTCTAAGACTTTTGTAATGAACTACGTTTTGACCTGATTCCCGTTTAAGAGGGGATACGTAGGCAGCCCTATGGGTTCGGTCTTATCATAATAAAAATTCTATTTGCCCCAAAAGCCAAAACCGGGGCAGATTTTGCAGAAGGATCCTCATCATTCGGCAACGCAGAAAATAAAATCTCGAGCCACATATTCATTACAAGGACAATAGCAAATTCCAAAATGCCATGGAAAGAAGTTGCAGATTCAAAGCCATACTTTTACGTTCAATGCAAGGCAACCACTTTATTTTGTACTAATGAATTTTCTTTGAGTAATGCAGGGGCATATTTTATTATTCTTGAACGTTATACGCTATTGCAAAGCTCAGCATCGAGTTAAAAGTCGCAAAGTTCATGCAAAGCAAAGGAAAAAGCCAAGCAAGCGCACAAACTTTGAAACTTACAATTTTTCTTTGACTGCAGGAATTTATTAATAGAAAAACTTTCTTTTGAAGCTCCAACAATTGTTACCATTGCACCGGGAATATTCACTACTACAAAGGCATTTCATCAAGCACTCTGCATCGCACCATTTGCTATTATAAAATCATTGCGCTAAGCTCTCTGCATTGCACCATCAATATATGTTGCTTTGAAGTAACCATGCCAAGCTCTTCGCATTGCACCAATCTGGTAATTTTAAATCAAGCATCACATTTAGGCTTGTCCGCCTTTAATAGGAAACTTAGGCTGGTCCGCCTTTAATTGGACGTTTAGGCACATTTTGCCTTTAATTAAATATTTAGGCTTATCCGCCTTTAATTAGATTTTTAAGCATGCTTGCATTTAATATGATATTTAGGCTAGTCCGCCTTCAATAAGACATTTAAGTTTTATTTATCCGCATTATTAAATATTTAAGCACGCACGCCTCTATAGTATTTAAGATGTTTGTTCGCCTTCAAATGGAACACTTAGGCTCGTCCGCCTTTAATAGGACATTTATGCATTAAATTTTAGACTTATCCGCCTTTAATCGGATATTTGAGCACGCTTGCCTTTATCATATTTAGGCTTGTCCGCCTTTAGTAGGACATTTAGGCTCGTCCGCCTTTAATAGGACGTTTAGGCACATTTTACCTTTAATTAAATATTTAGGCTTATCTAACTTTAATTGGATTTCTAGGCAAGTTTGTCTTTAATTAAATATTTAGGCTTATCTGTCTTTAATTGAATTTTCAAGCACACTTGCATTTAATATGATATTTATGATTGTCCGCATTTAATAGGATATTTATGCGTTAAAATTTAGGCTTAGCCACCTTTAATTGGATTTTTAAGCATGCTTGCCTTTATGATACTTAGGCTCGTCCGCCTTCAATAGGACGTCTAAGAACATTTTACCTTCAATTAATTTTTTAGGCTTATCTGCCTTAATTGAATTTTTAAGCACACTTGACTTTTGATATTCAGGCTTGTCCGCCTTTAATAGGGCACTTAGTCTCGTCCGCCTTTAATAGGACAAGTTATGTACATTTTGCCTTTAATTAAATATTTCAACTTATCCGCCCTTAATCGAACATTTATGCACATTTATCTTTAATAATATTTAGGCTTGTCCGCCTTTAATGTGGCATTTCTGCGTTATATTTAAGCTTAACCGCCTTTAATTGGATTTTTAAGCATGTTTGCCTATTAATATGGTATTTAGGTTTCTCCACCTTTAAAAGCATATTTGTGCATTAAAATTTAGGTTTATCCGCCTTTAAATAAATATTTAAGTACGCTCGCCTTTATTACATTTAGGCTCGCCCGCCTTTAATGGGACATTTAAGCACTTTTTCCTGTAATATTATATTTAGGCTTGTTCGCCTTTTAACATGACATCTATGCATTAAATATTTATATTTATACATATTTAATGGATTTTTTTAAAGCAAGTTTGCCGTTAATATGATATTTACGCTTGTCATTATATTTAGGCTTGTTCGCCTTTAACATGACATCTATGCATTAAATATTTATATTTATACATATTTAATTGATTCTTTAAGCAAGTTTGCCGTTAATATGATATTTACGCTTGTCCGCCTTCAACATGACACTTTAGCACATATTCGCACACTTTTCATTAATTTATTTTGACCTTGATGGTCATGCTTTTGATGTTATTACAGAAATACATCATTATCATAAATTATTGCAAAACACATTTATAAACTGCATGTTATTCTTGAAAATTATTATTGGCATAAAGCTATATTTTATCAAATCAGTCGGCCGTATTGTATAAGTAAATGCCCAAAAGGTGTCATTTTCATAAGATTATTTTACAGCATATTGCATTTCAATATCTACTCTACTGACGAATTTGTCTTGCAGAAATATAGCGCAACATCAAGATCAAGCCGAGCTATAATAAATTATATTTTAAATCTCATAGTTTTCTTTGAGTGCACGACTTTACTAATAATAAACTTCAGCATGCAAATTTCAAATCATTGGTACCGCTCCTTGAAAAGGCACTGCATCAAGCTCTCCGCACGAAGGATATTTGCTATTGCACCAAGCTCTTTGCATCGCACCTTGAATATTTTATTATAACTTTGGCATCAGATCAAGCTTTATGTACCATATCAAGCTTTTTGCACCGCATCATATTAATATTTGTAATTACAAATCAAGCACTACATATCGGGTCTATTCGCCCTCAAACAGGATATATCGGGTCCATCCGCCCTCAAATAGGATATATCGTGTCCTTCCGCCCTCAAATAGGATATATCGGGTCCATCCGCCCTCAAATAGGATATATCGGGTCCATCCGCCCTCAAATAGGATATATCGGGTTCATCCGGCCTCAAAAAGGATATATTGGGTCTATCCGCCCTCAAACAGGATATATCGGGTCCATCCGCCCTCAAATAGGATATATCGGGTCCATCCGCCCTCAAACAGGATATATCGGGTCCATCCGCCCTCAAATAGGATATATCGGGTCCATCATCGGGTCCATCCGCCCTCAAATAGGATATATCGGGTCCATCCGCCCTCAAATAGGATATATCGGGTCCATCCGCCCTCAAACAGGATATATCGGGTCCATCCGCCCTCAAACAGGATATATCGGGTCCATCCGCCCTCAAATAGGATATATTGGGTCCATCCGCCCTCAAATAGGATATATCGGGTCCATCCGCCCTCAAACAGGATATATCGGGTCCATCCGCCCCCAAACAGGATATATCGGGTCCATCCGCCCTCAAACAGGATATATCGGGTCCATCCGCCCTCAAACAGGATATATCGGGTCCATCCGCCCTCAAATAGGATATATCGGGTCCATCCGCCCTCAAATAGGATATATCGGGTCCATCCGCCCTCAAATAGGATATATCGGGTCTATCCGCCCTCAAATAGGATATATCGAGTCCATCCGCCCTTAAATAGGATATATCGGGTCAATCCACCCTCAAATAGGATATTAAAGTTAATCCTTCCGCAAAAGGACTTTCTATTTATTTCGACCCGAGTGGTCCCGCTTGCATAAATATTGCCAAAACATACCTTTCATAAATCATTGCCAAATACATTTATCTTTATAAACTAAATCTTTATGTGCCATTGTCGACTATTAAATATGTCACCATAAAATTATTTTTATATGTTGCACAATAAATTCACATTTCTCAAGAATTGACGTCTAAATATTATTTTCATAAGATTATTTTATGGCACATTACAACTTATTTCCTAACAAATTATCTAGTATGCCAAGCTTTGCAGGAAATATAGCACAGCGTGGAACTATATCTTAGCAGTGAACTGGGGCAGTTTGTTGGAGAGGAATACCAAACTCTCCAACAAAGGTCAATGATCTACTTCGAACTCCGCTCGGCTCGACTCTCAAAATTCCTACCCAAATTCTTATTTCAAAACATTTTTCTTTCAATCACGATACCCACAGTCTTTATGATTCGACACTGGGGCAGCATTTTTTTAAGATCTGCATCAATCGTTAAATCCTAATCCAGGGTACCATCAATTTTGAACTACATATGGCCTGATTCTCGTGAAATCCGAGATATGTAGGCAACTCGAAACCGAAGTTCGGCCGCAATAATTATTTTTTTTTGTCCCTTTTGTCCCATTCCAACCTTGATGGTCGGGACAAAATTGGCTACTAAGTCAATATTCTTTGCCCGAAAACTCTTTCATCGTCTCCGGTCAAAGATGGATCGTTGTTGACATCCAATTTTGACCCTCCTTTCTTCCAAACTATTTCTTTAGGCTTCTAATATCATTAATAATATAAGAATAGTTATTTTACCATTTTTAGCTCAAACTAGACCTACTTATTATTATTATTTAGCTAATATCACTATTACTAGTATTATTAATACTACTACTACTATCTTCGAAATTAATGCTTGTATTAATACTTTATGACTATTGCTAAGTAGCATTGTTGTTAGTATTAATACTAATTTGATATTAGTATTAATGTTACTATTATTACTACGACCAATATTTTAGTAGTATTATTATTATTTTATAATAAAAGGATTACAATTTTTTTCGTTATTGCTATTAGTGTTACTAGTACTAATGTTACTACTATTACTACTATTATTAATACTATATTTGGCATTCTAATTATAACTTTTATTTTCTTTTGCGGAAAGCATATCATCTCTTTTATTCAACCAAATATTAATTTTCCTAGTCCTATCGTTTATATATATTTACTCTAATGGCATTATAAATTTTATTTAACAATTAATCTACTATTTTTTCTACAAATGCTAATAATTTTATGAAGGCATATTTACATTTATTATATAATGTAAGTAAAAGAATATTTTGGAATAAATTAGAAGCTCAAAAATTAAATTTGATGATGGAAACGTCATTTTGCTTTGGCCTACTCATAAGTCCAAGTATTCAACTCAACAACCCAAAGATTTTCCTAATCAACTCCATGTAAATCAAGCCCTAAAGTGAAGGCCCAATCCGGCCAAAATCCATCTCCAAAATCAGCCCCTCTAACTTTAGCCCAATCAAACATTACCCTATTTTTAATGCCAAAATATCTCAAATTAACTAGATTGAAAACTTTACCTAAATTCCATCACTATTACTGTTTCCTATCCCACTTTCTCTTTCTATTGTCTCTTTCTTCTTCTGCAATGGCAGATTGCTTTTTGTTTTTTTTTTTCATTTTTTTGACAAAGTTTTGACCTTTAAAAATTCTAGCTCAGAATTTTGCACGCCTATTTCAAGCAAAGGAGCGTCTGTTCTCCCCATCGTTTGGATTTAAACGTTCAAATTTTGAAGCTCTTTAACCCTAGAAAACCTCTATAAATAATAGCATCCTCAAAATTTTGGACGGCAGAGAGCCGCTGCCTCTCCCCCACAAAAATCAGTTGCTAGCTATTTAATCACCATTGTTGTTTTCCCCAAATCTTTAGCTTCCTTTTTAATATTTTGTTGGCTTTCAAGCTAAAATAGAAGCATCCTAATTTCTTTCATCTGAGAATTGTGCGTGAGTAGATCAAAGGCCGCTCCTAGTTCACTGCCCGCAAAAAGGTTAGTGATATTGAAATATTTTCTTTTCGTACCTTTTATTTAAGAATCTGCAATGAGTATTTATTTTGTTGGAGGGCATAAGTTGTAGCTCTTAGTTTGTATAAATTGTGATTTAGAGGTCCTTTGTGAGTAAAAGACATAAAAATATGTGTTTCTTGTTTTTTTTTTTATAAATTATGAGCCAAATAATATGTCGACTAATTATTTTGGTGGCTTTGCTTTAAATACCACTATCTGACATTGGCTTTGATTGCATTTAAGTCTTAATTTTTTTTTCTTTCTTTTTCCCTTGCCCAGCATGTGTATTTTTTCTTTCACGATTATTATTATTATTATTTTTTTTGTTTAAAAGTGTAGTTTCTGCATTCTTTTTGTGTTTCAAAATCACATCTAGATCCATGACTTAAGATCTCTTTAATAGATATTGTAAGCACACTTATAAAAATTATCATTTTTTTTGAATAAATAACCGACATTATATTCCGCATTTCTTTGAAGTATTTATCCCGTTTGACCAGTATTGACTTGGAGTCCATGGTCATAGTTTGGTTCACCATTTTACTCATCTAGATGTATTTTTTTACTGACACTTAAAAACTTATAACCTTTAAGCTTTAAATTGCAGAAATCATATCTATTAGGATTCAAATACTATATATGAATAAGCCTTCTCGTAGTCCAAAGACCATGTCATAGATAATGCCTACTTAACTTTAAAATGTGTCCCTTCCTTCATACTTACATAAACCAGCAGCTGAGATTGAGCTTAAAAGCTATGATATTTCTGCGGCGTGCTTGATTACCGCACAAAAGATCTTGCGGTTTCTTTTACTTAGATACCATGGTTTAGGATTTTCATTGTAAATGTTTTGGAAGTAACGATCCCCGGAAGCTAAAGTTTGATAGAATGCATATAAAGATTAAAACGTGCCTAGCACCGAATATTGATATTTTGGTCTTAAATATTTTATCGTGATGCTTTTAACATTTTAAAATCAACTTGTGTCCCTTGATTTATAAAGTTAGAATGAATTGAAGGGGTGCCTCTTGGATATTAAGCTCTATTTGAAAAATCTGTCCACAACTTAGGATTATAAAATTAGTTAGCTTAGTTTTATTTATTTATTTATTTGTTTATTTGTGTATTTGTAAAATTTATTTGTTTTCATTACAAGCTAATCCTCTTGCTGAGACTCTCGTTCTTTCCTGAATTATTGTGCTAGTTTGAGAATTCTCTATTCTAATTCTTGTTTTACTTTTCTTTTTGTTTCGCATATCTATCCGGAGCAAACGGAGTCTTAATTCGGGACTCTCGTAGTGGAGTTGCATAGAGACTCAACCCCACCCGAGCATGGAGTCGTTGCATACCATCTTCCTTAGAGCGCACTCGATAGCAAGAAAACAAGCGAAAGGCTTGGGGGCGCCTATGGCGTTCTTCTTTTTATTTCTGTTGCCATTCAATTTATCTAACTTTTGTGACTGTTAGTTTGCTTTTGTATCTAGGTTTTATCTCAAGTTTGGATTTAATTACTTAGGTTCTTTGCTATATTTATATCGCATAGGATACGATAATTAGAATGTGGAATCTAGGATAATTAGGATGTGAAATCTAAAATCGAAAATCTAATAACTTTCTTTTCTTATTAGCTATTAAAGTACTCAGTTTCTAGTAAGCTTAACATTATGCTTCAGACACTTTTTATAAGAAGTAGAAACGGGTTCCAAAAGAATAAGCTAAGTATTGGTAGAAATGTATATGCAAAATAATTATTACCAACTCTCTTAATTTATCTTTGAAAATAATTTCTTATTATCATCTTTGAAGCTATAATTTGCCAAGCAATTCCACAAGAAAAGAACATCATTATTCGTAAAATTTACTTTTCAAATATAGATAGTCATTTGGCTAACTTACTTACTGGTCTTGTTTCATTTTATTCATTTAAATATTGACACTCAATTCTAAGTTTTTTTTTTTACAACACTAATAAAGAGGCCTTGGCTGATCTAATTCACTTTATTTTATTTTTTTAAAAAAATAAAAAAAATAAAATTACAACTTATGGTTAATTTAATTTAACAAATTATCATTTTAGGTAACATGCGCATATATTAGTTATAAGCTACTTTCTTTATATAACACCTAATTGATGTACTTATATTATAACCTTAGCCTTAATTAACCTAAGTTTGGCCGGTTAATCGTAATTAGCGGATCATATAGGGTGCCTTAATAACCTTCCCTATAAGATTAGTTAGAACACTTACCTATAATCTTAAGTTAAGCAGACCTTGAAACAGAGTTAACTTTAAGCATTATTTTATAAATAGGTGTCCTAATTCATCATTAAAATAATTAGGTGGCGACTCTCTTAATTAATTAAACCCGCAGAATTACCAATATGTTATACTCTAGTTTGACCCGTGTTGAAATGGGGTATAACACTCATGGCCTAAGTAATTTCTTTTATCCAAGAAAAGGTGATGATTTTGAATGTTTTTTTTTTTTTGCATGGCTCAGGGATATTATTCAAGGAAATACTGTCACGGTTAAGTAATAAATTGATGAGGTAAAATTTCATACTATTAAGTAATTAACAAAGATTTGAAACAGAAATTAATAAGTACGGAGTAACCAAGAAGAAGAAGAAGCTAGAGAAAATTAGTCCATGCTCATACTCTTTCCAAATGCCAATTACAGAGTTATAATACTCAAAAGTAAAGGACTAAAATGCAAGTAAAAGAACTAAATAAGAAGATGAAGAGGGACCAATCAGCAATTCAGCTAAAAGTTACGCCACTATAATATGTAACTAACTCAACAATTTCTGTACCCCTCCATAGCAATAGCACTGAGCCTTCAATTTCGCTGACCTTAAAAACTGATCTTCTTCACATCAAGATGGAAATATAAATTTTTCTCTCCGAAACCTCAGCCAAAGAAAAATGGAGAAAGCATAAGAACTACTATTAAACAGACAAGCAGAAGTATAAAATAGATATGTAGTGTGACCAAAAAATAAGAATTAGAAACAAAACTTGCTATACTACGAACTTCAGAAAACATAGAGGAAAGGAGTGAAGTAAACTAGGGTTTTTGGATTAAATCAGTCAAAATGTACGAAGAAAGTGAATATGTAGATGAAAATGTTGACGATAGAGAAGTAATGGCAGTTGATGAAGAAGAAGAACAAGCTGAAGGCGATGAGGCGCAGGAGATAACTCAGGACGATGCATGGGCAGTTATTAGTGCATATTTTGAAGAGAAAGGTCTCGTGAGGCAACAATTGGACTCGTTCGACGAGTTTATACAGAATACAATGCAAGAAATTGTTGATGAAACTGCTGATATTGAGATCCGTCCTGAATCTCAGCATAATCCTAGTCGTCAACCTGATTTCGTTGAGGTTTAATTTAATTCCGAGATTTGCTTGCTGTTTTTTCAATATTATGTAAAAATTATGTTTTAAATTTGTTTTTGGACTGTAAAGGAAGTATAGAACTAAACTTCATCAAATTGATTAGTTTGTTATTTTAACAATATCAGCCAGTCATAAATAACTGAAATTCAACGTCAACATTGGCACTTATCATTTAGGTTGCATTATCTTTGGGGATATATGCATCAATAACAACATGCACTTTAATTTCGAGCTAGTTGTGGTTGGTTATACGAATTTTTATATCCAATTGAGCTCACTACTCAATAGAGATGCTCTGAACCTTACACCTATTATTGCACTATCATATAATATCTATCAATTTTAAAATACTCTATGTCAAATATGGGACTTAATGTAAGTGTTCCAATAATGATTAGCCTTAATCTCAACTAGTTGATATTGCCTATACAGATACTTTGCTTTCCTTATTTGACATGAGGCTTAATTAATTTGAGCATGTGCATGATCTTGTTTGGCACCAATGGCTGTAATGACTGACTACTATTTGATGTTAAAATGAATTAAATTGTTTTTGGTTCTTATTCTGCAGACAATCTATAAGATCAAGTTTACTCAGATATACTTGAGTAGACCTATGATGACAGAGTCTGACGGAGAGACTAATACTTTGTTTCCAAAGGCTGCAAGATTAAGGAACTTAACATACTCCTCCCCCCTATATGTTGATGTGAAGAAGGAAGTAATAAAGAAAGGTCATGACTATGAAGAAGTCACCGAGAATCAGGAATTTACCAAAGTTTTCATTGGAAAGGTACAAAATGTGGATTCATCCACTTTTAGTATAAGTATTTTGATTTCGGGTCCCTTAACTGCCTGCTGAGTATATTTTCAGGTTCCAATAATGCTTCGATCGAGCTACTGCAGCTTGTATAACCTATCAGAGAAAGACTTAACTGAGTTGGGAGAGTGCCCTTATGATCAAGGTGGATATTTCATAGTCAATGGGAGTGAAAAAGTTCTGATTGCACAGGAGAAAATGAGCAGTAATCACGTTTATGTATTCAAGAAAAGACAGCCAAACAAGTATGCATATGTAGCAGAAGTTCGGTCTATAGCTGAGGGCCAAAACAAGGCGCCTAGCAGCATGTTTGTTAGGATGCTTTCTAGGTCCAATGCTAAGGTTAACAGAGCCTAACTCCTTTTAAGGATGAATATACGCTTGTATCTATAGTTCATTTTTGCTTTAGGTCTTAAGGAACTTTTATCTGCTTTGTGACAGGGGGCCTCTGGGCAATATATACGTGCCACTCTTCCATACATACGGGCTGAAATTCCAATTATAATTGTCTTCAGGGCATTAGGATTTGTCGCAGACAAGGATATATTGGCGCATATCTGTTATGATTTTGCTGACACACAAATGATGGAATTACTCCGCCCTTCCTTGGAAGAGGCTTTTGTGATTCAAAACCAGCAGGTATTGTTTTAGTTCGTTGGACTTCTGATGGAATCTTCGTTAAGATATAATCTGTTCTAACATAATTTCCTCGGACAAATTTTGGTAGGTTGCACTTGACTATATTGGCAAAAGAGGATCTACTGTTGGTTTCACAAGAGAAAGGAGAATTAAGTTGGGAACTTATTGATAGTCAGTTTTGGTGTTTTTGTGTTTCTCTATTGCTTAGTAGTACTAGTTCTCTGCATTTTGCAGGTATGCAAAAGAGATCCTCCAAAGGGAGATGCTTCCACATGTTGGTACTAGGGAGTATTGTGAAACTAAGAAGGGCTACTATTTCGGGTGAGCCTGTGAACCTGAATTTGGAATTTATCAATATGGTTAAATAATCACTAACAGAGTGTTGCCTTCATTTTTTACCAGCTACATCATCCATCGGCTTTTACTCTGTGTACTAGGACGGAGACCTGAAGATGATAGGGATCATTATGGAAATAAAAGACTGGATCTTGCTGGCCCTTTACTTGGTGGTTTATTCCGAATGGTCTGCAGTTTGTAGAAATATTTTGGTTGGAGAAGCTGAGGAAAGTTCCTAGTAATAATAAATCTTGATATTTATGCAGCTATTCAGAAAGCTAACCAGGGATGTGAGATCCTATGTTCAAAAGGTCAATATCTTGGTTTCTTTTCATCCCTATCTATTTGCATATATGGAGCTTCTGAAAAATTAAGCAATTACTTTTGTGGGCAAGTCAGTGTGTTGACGGTGGAAAGGATGTGAATTTGCAATTTGCGATTAAAGCAAAAACAATAACAAGTGGACTTAAGTATTCTCTTGCTACTGGGAACTGGGGACAAGCAAATGCAGCTGGTACAAGGGCAGGAGTTTCACAGGTGAGCTTTTTTCTGATCATATTAACATCACCTGTACAGACTTTTTTCTTTTCATCTTTTTCTGTTGGTTCACTTTTATATGCATATGCTTAGACAGGTTTTGAATCGTTTGACATTTGCATCTACTCTTTCTCACTTGCGTAGATTGAACTCACCGATAGGGCGCGAGGGTAATTTTCTCTTGCTCTTAGAATTGACTTCATTTGTTCTTTCGGTGGTTTGTTTGTCACCAGTCTCTTATACTTGGTAACCAGGTAAACTGGCAAAACCTAGGCAACTGCACAATTCTCACTGGGGAATGATGTGTCCAGCAGAAACGCCTGAAGGACAAGTATCATGATACATGATTTCATTTAGTAATTGAGTCAAATGATTATTAGAATACTGTGCAACATTATGTCTATTGGTGATATGTCAGGCATGTGGGCTGGTAAAGAACCTTGCACTAATGGTGTACATAACAGTAGGATCAGCAGCAAATCCAATTTTGGAGTTTCTAGAGGAGTGGAGTACTGAAAATTTTGAGGTAGACCATTCCTGGAAGATACTCATGGATCTCAGGTTCTAGTTTTTTCACAAGTTTATGACATTCTTTTACTCTAGGAAATATCTCCCGCTGTTATTCCCCAATCTACCAAGATTTTTGTAAATGGTTGTTGGGTTGGCATTCATCGTAATCCAGATCTATTGGTTAGGACACTGAGACAGCTGAGGAGACAGGTTTTTCTACCACATTATTTTCTTTTCTTTTTTATGTAGTTTGTTGACAATCATACACTTGAGTGATGATTATTCCTGCAAGTTTTAGATATTGACTTATGAGAATTTTAATTCTTGTTCTCATTAGGTTGATGTTAATACTGAAGTTGGAGTTGTGCGCAATATAAATTTAAAGGAACTACGGCTATATACAGATTATGGACGCTGTAGTAGGCCATTATTCATTGTGGAGAAAAAGAAGTTAATAATAAAGAAGAAGGATATTATCGCATTGCAGATGAGGGTATATACTATTTAGCAAGATTGAATCATTCTATAATCCCTCAGTCCCATTGACCTAGCTTGTGCTGATCTCAGGAGTCATCTGAAGATTCTGGCTGGCATGATCTTGTGGCAAAAGGATTTATTGAGTATGTTGATACAGAGGAAGAAGAGACTACAATGATTGCAATGACCATAAATGTAAGAAGTCATGAGCTGTAGATGATGCTTTACAATGTATTACTTCCTAATGATGACCAAGAAATGTTGCTGCTGGCCTGCTTCTTTTGAAGCATAATCATCCATTTCTTGAGTTCCAAGTGCTTCTAAGTCAATCAGAAGTAAATTTAGCGGTATTAGACTTGAAATTTCTATAAAGGGATTTTCCTGGTTAACCTTTTAGGATCTTACAAATTCAAGGCTGAATCCAGAAGAGGCTTATTCTGAAACCTACACGCACTGTGAAATCCATCCATCTTTGATATTGGGAGTATGCGCTTCTATCATACCATTTCCTGACCATAACCAGGTGAATCTTATGTTTTATGGTAATTGTTTGATAAATGTATCAAGACTGTTTCCCCATAATATCAAAATGTCCTATCAACTAGCATCCTTTTTCCTTTCTTAAACCCCTTCCTTATCTTCTGCTATATTGTCTATAATTTCAACATGATGCAGTCCCCTCGTAACACATACCAATCAGCTATGGGAAAACAAGCAATGGGGATTTATGTCACCAATTACCAATTTCGGATGGTGAGATACTTTCTATCTACTGCTGCAAGCTTTCCTCTATTCTTCAGTTCATCACTTCCAAGTGTTTTATAGTTTTTCTGATTCTTGATAATTGCTCGCTTATGCTACATACAGGATACATTGGCCTATGTACTGTATTACCCACAGAAGCCTCTTGTTACTACACGTGCTATGGAGCATTTGCATTTCAGGCAGCTTCCTGCTGGCATTGTAATTAAGCACCAGCTTATTGCTTGCCTTCATTATTAAATTTTTTGCTTTATAGTGATCATAACTTTTCCTGTTGGATTTGCAAAAGAATGCCATTGTTGCCATTTCCTGCTATTCTGGCTATAACCAAGAAGACTCTGTCATCATGAATCAATCTTCAATTGACCGTGGCTTCTTCCGCTCTCTATTTTTTCGTTCGTATAGGTATGTAAGTCTCTTTTTTACTTCATATAATCTGCTGTGTCTTTCACTGATCAAAATCATGTCTCCGTTTTCCCTCAATAGAGATGAAGAGAAAAAGATGGGAACGCTTGTTAAAGAGGATTTCGGGCGTCCTGATAGAGAAAATACCATGGTTGGTTTTCTATTGGTCACTATCTTCCTCCAGACTCCATCCCTCTTTCTAAAAGACATTTGGACAAATAAAGAAAGAAGGGAAATAGTATAAATAATAGTTGTGCTTTTTAAAAGAGTAAATCTATTTTCTACTTGTATAATGTTGGATTATGGTTATAAATTCTTGCAGGGAATGCGACATGGATCTTATGATAAATTAGAGGATGATGGATTTGCGCCTCCTGTTAGTATTACTAGCAAACACCAATTCATCATTCTGCTTCATTGAGATGTGCTTAAAAATATTATCTCTGATAATTGTTTGCTGATGCTAGGGAACAAGAGTTTCTGGTGATGATGTTATAATTGGAAAGACCACACCCATTTCTCAAGATGATGCTCAGGGACAATCAGCAAGATACACACGAAAAGACCACAGTACAAGTCTACGGCATAGTGAAACTGGAATTGTGGATCAGGTCCCTAATCCCTATACATTTAATTGTGCTTCAGTTTTCCTAGTCCTTTCCCTATATTAAGGGGAAACTCTTCAGAATGAGAATTCAAAAAAAAAAAAAAAAATTGTGATGGTTTTGTCCATGTATCTTGTTTGCGTTTATTTTTCAGTTTTAATCATTTGCTAAATATCTTGTTAATCAGTTGTTTCCTTGCTTTACGTAGGTTCTTTTGACAACAAATGCAGATGGACTGAGATTTGTCAAAATAAGGATGAGATCTGTCAGAATTCCACAAATTGGAGATAAATTCAGCAGCAGGCATGGACAAAAAGGAACGATAGGAATGACTTATACACAAGAAGACATGCCATGGAACATTGAAGGCATCACCCCAGATATCATTGTGAATCCACATGCCATTCCTTCTCGTATGACAATTGGTCAGCTAGTTGAGTGTATTATGGGGAAGGTTGCTGCTCACATGGGAAAGGAAGGAGATGCTACCCCTTTTACTGATGTTACTGTAAGTTCAGGAAGTCACTTTTGGAAAATAAAGACTTCGTAATTGTAAATGCAATTGAAACACAATACACATCTTCAGATTTATATAATAATGAGAGAAAAAATGTGTTTGAGTTAGTACTATATTTAAAGATGAAAGAATGTGCCAGGAGGTTCATGAACTACTGGTTTATCTAATAAAAATAAGGGATTAGGACTTATTATTGAATATGATTGATGATGCCCTCACAGAGACAGATTACAAAAATGAACTAACCATTTAATACTTTCAGGTGGATAATATCAGCAAAGCTCTGCACAGGTGTGGTTATCAGATGCGTGGTTTTGAGAGAATGTATAATGGTCATACAGGCCGTGTATTGACCGCAATGATTTTCTTGGGGCCAACTTATTACCAGAGGCTGAAGCACATGGTGGATGATAAGATACATTCTCGTGGTCGTGGTCCTGTGCAGATTCTCACTAGACAGCCTGCTGAAGGAAGATCTCGGGATGGAGGCCTACGATTTGGGGAGATGGAGCGTGACTGTATGATTGCTCATGGGGCTGCACATTTCCTCAAAGAGAGGCTGTTTGATCAAAGCGATGCTTACAGAGTTCATGTATGCCAGCAATGTGGTTTAATTGCAATTGCTAATCTAAAAAAGATGTCATTTGAGTGCAGATCTTGCAGGAACAAAACTGATAATGTTCAGGTATAATCCTCCTTTTGCTACCTTTGTTCAGCTCTCCAAATTGTGCACACACCCAATTTGTTAAAAGACCTTAATACTTTTTGCTGATCTTCCTGGACATGTCTGAAATGTGTAGGTGTATATTCCTTATGCCTGCAAGCTTCTGATTCAAGAGCTCATGTCAATGGCAATCGCACCAAGAATGCTTACAAAGGAACCGAAACCATCCAGTGGAAAGAAAGCATCCTGACGGAAACTCCCCTTTTAAACTCTAGTTCTGCACACTTGGTCTATCTACTGGACATCCTCATGATTTTTCTGGATATTAGAAATTGCAAGATTACAGTGCAAATATAAATGAACTCTTTCCTTACTGTTTCCAATAGCTTGTGCTTCTATGTCAAAGCGGAAGTCAACTGGTTGAACATGTGACTTTAACGAAGTGCCCTTACAGAATGAGATTGCAAATAATACTAGTATGTTCAGGTTAGCAGGGAGATTGCACAAATCAGTTTTGATTGTTAACATTCCAAGTTCCATGATGTCATAACCAAAATAATAATAAACGTTCCTTCACATCCTGGGACAAGAGGGTAAGCAACCTCCCCTTTCAACAAAGAAGTTGTGAGTTTGAATCTCCCCAAGAGCAATGTGAGAAGTTATTGGAGGGAAGGATGCCGGGGGTCTATTTGGAAACGGCCTCTCCTTCACATCCTGATTTCAACCAAGAGGTTGTGAGTTCGAATCTCCCAAGAGCAATGTGGGAAGTTCTTGGAGGGAAAGATGCCGGGGATCTATTTGGAAACGGCCTCTCCGTTATGCATGCTATGCCTAATCTCCCAATCATTGCTACCAATAAATGATCTACCTGACCTGAACAACATCATGAGAAAGCACCTTGGTAGCTATACCCTCTCACTGGGGCATTGGTATTTTTGATCGTTAATTTTCTTTGTTCATTTAATGAACATTGAAGTAGATTTATTAAACCAAATATTCTACTTTTGTTTTTTTATTAGATGTCATCAAATAGAATCTTTTATAGACAGTAAAGTTTGATCAACTCTAGATTTTTGATCTATTTTTTAAATGTCACTGTCGTTCGTAAGATTGCAATTAGTGTCATAACTATGTTACCATACTCTTATTGACATTCTAACAGTATACTTAAAATTATTATTTTTGATTTGTTACATAATACACCTCTAATGGAGATATTATACACTTACTCGTATGGAATCTTTACAACAGCACTTAAGCAGAAGTTTTAAGAAAATGAAAGGTTCCATATGTTAATATTGATGAATCATCATGATAAACAGACCATAAGAAAACTCAATGCATTACTGAAAGTAGAAACAGTAGGATAACAATAAGATAAAGCAGCAAAATAAGCTACTAAGCAGCTTTGTCAAGCAAAGACAGACTTCTATTTAGAACTAAGAGATAGAAACATGTTGATCAAGATCTAGCTCAAAATGAATTAGCATTCAGCTTATCCAGGGTCTTCTGCAGATCTTCTTTAAAGGTATGCATTGAATTCTCTAACTCCCCCACCCTTGCCATCAAATTTTCAATAGACTCCTTTATAGCAGTGCATTCAGGGTTACAAAGCTGCAACATAAACCAAAAATTAAATCAACAAAATT
Source organism: Nicotiana noctiflora (assembly GCA_032618575.1). Lineage (NCBI taxonomy): Eukaryota > Viridiplantae > Streptophyta > Magnoliopsida > Solanales > Solanaceae > Nicotiana > Nicotiana noctiflora. The sequence continues at coordinate 353,222 of JASVEL010000801.1, read as the reverse complement.
ATTCACCTCAGTGAAAACCTAAAGAAGTTAACACAAGGTCTTCACAATATAGAAAAAATACTACTGAAATGTACCACAGGAGATGCAACGTGAGCCTGATTCTCAGTAGCTGGAGAGACTGCAATTGTGGACACACCCTGTATTTCCTTGGAGACAGACGTAACCTCAGTAGAAGAGCAGACAGTATTTTCTGCAGAATTAGGAGCAATTTCCTTTACATCTTCATTTGATGTTGGCGGGGCTACAACAACTGGTAACTCAGCCTCTTGAAGAAAAAATCCTCCTCGGGTTATATCATAGCCCAGTATTGTAGTGTCTGTTTCAGACAACAGATCATGGTACCTATCCCACACCTCTTCAGGTGACATGGTATAAGACAATGAATCATCATTCTTCTTAACTATATCTTCAGGCTCCCCAGTCAATACCTCTGTTTCCTTACTATCATTTGACACACACACACCAGGGACTAATAGAGTAGTTATTTCTGCTTCTTTAGTATCATCAGACTCCACTACCAAAGATTCATTTTCTTTCAAACTTTCATCAGACTCTTTGCTTTCAGTAATGCAGTCAGCATTTTGAGACACAACTGCTACATCATTTGACACTACATTGTCCTCACTGGATATAATATTCAACAAGGGAAATTCATTTTCTTCGATCGCATTATCATCTACAGTTGCAACCTTAGTTTCATCAGCAACTTCTCCAATGGACTGATTGGATTTTTCCAATTCCTTGTCAACAGAAGCTGCTTCATGCAAAATAGCACCTTTAGCCAACTCTTCAATTGGTACACTCAATTTGACAATAGACACTGTAGTTACCTCTGCATGAGAAAAACAATGACAGCCAAAAGATAAAAAGATAACAGGACAACCCAATGCAGAAAGGATCCCGTATTCACACAGGGTCAGGTTAAGGGCCACACCCCACCCCAAGAGGGTATCATAAAGGCAAACTATCCTAATGCAAGCATCAATTATTGATTCCATGGCTCGAACCCATAACTTATAGGTCACACGAAGACAGCTTGACTGTTGCTCCAATGCTCCCTTCGAGCAAAAAGATCGCAGAAACTAGAAAAAAGAAAAAGAAAAAAAAGGACTTCTTATGAATAAGAATTACCATCAGTCTGTTTTGCCTGAGCCTCTTCTTGTTGTTTCCTCCTAGCAGCTCTCCTCTTCTTTGCACCTGATGGCATCTTTGCTTCTATAGTTTGTCAAAATTTAGGCCAATGAAATGAACAAATTGAGTAGTAGTGAACTAAGACAGACTAAATAGGGTGTATATATAGGTATATGTCTATTAAGACTATTAAAATTCGGTGCTTAATTTAATTAAAGAGGCTCTAAATTCTAATAAGTCTTTTAAAATTCCCGAACTGGTTTTATTAAAGAAGTTCTAAAATTTCTAATAAGTCTCTTAAAATTTTGAGATTGTTTTTAATTAAAGAAGCTCTAGTTCATGAACAGTTGATTGCACTTCCAATGAAAATTAAATTCTGATTTTACTCATTTCCAAAATTGTTGGGAACATAGAAAAAAAGAGGCCAAATGTGTCAAAAAAAGAGAATTTTGAGCAAAAGAAATTCATTAAAACTTAATTAGCAATAAATAAAAATTCTTTCCTATATTACATGATATAGATATGTTTTACGTTATTTTATGATGTATATAGTGTATTAAACGAATTGTATTCAATAATACAACATGAAATAACGCCGCACAAATAGAGATTCATGTAAATCATGATCTGTATTTAGGTGTATTAAGCTGTATTAAGCGGAAAAAAAGTAACGTTTCAGCGCAAATCATGGGAAGTTGAATCTGTATTTAGGTGTATTAAGCTGTATTAAGTGGCGCCGTTTCACAAAAACGGGAGTTATACCATAAATTGGTGAGAGAAAAATATTTTGTACCATCTAATAAGACTTAAATATAGGAAAGTATTAAATTTAAATTTTTTGCTACAAAATAAAAAAAGGTTATTATATTATGTAAAATCTAAAAAGGATATTTATATGTTATAAATAAGGTACTAACCTATTCTATAAGTGCTAAAATTTCCTAAATTAAACTCAAAAATATATTTAAGTCCTGCTTAACTTGCAATGGCCAAGTTATAATTTATCCTTAATGTATTATACTCCCTCCGGTCCACGACAAGTGACTAATTTGCTTTTTATTTTGGTCTAAAATAAGTGTTCATTTATATAATCAAGGAAAATTTTCATTTATTTTTACAAAATTATTCTTGTGTACATATCCCTAAAAAGATTTCTTACTCTTCACATTAAATATTTTTGTATAGATTTTAATATTTTCTTAATGGGGCATGCCACAAGCAAATTAATCATTTATTGCGGACACAGAGGAAAGTATTGCATATTGAATATTGTATCTCGAGCATAACTTGTAATGCCCAACATGCTCTTATTATTATCTATCAATTACTAACTCTCTATCAGATTTAGTTAGTATTAAACGAAGCTAACTTTAACTAAAAATAAAATATTCAAAAACTACAACGGATACCATGATTTCTATCAAATACTCACTCTATAATAATACTCCGATGAGCTAGACGTCCTGTCACTCATGTATACAGAAAAGCACACTATTGTATGCAGCACAGAGTATCCATATTGTCAATTTTTAAAGGTAAAAAAAGGTTGAATATCGATTTATGCAGTAGAGTAGGATTTTTTTTAATTCTTTTTTTTTATTCCAATGCTTAAATTTAAGTACGAGAAAGATGATTTTGTTTCCATTCCCATGTTCTAAAGAGAATTTCAACAATCTCACACAGTTATGTAACGGAAAAAGCACCTGGAGAGGTTTATCTAATTAAGCCCACCAAAGATATACTTATGGAATATGAAACAAATTTTATCATTTGAAAATAACCTCATTATCAAAAAAATAAAGATTTACTGATTAACTCACCTGATTCTTAATAACAATATCTCCAAGAAGATTAACGATACAAAAGAAATTTAGGAAAAGTCTTCGTAATTTATAATGCTTCACGCGTATTATCAAATACTCACTCTATCCACTTCGGTTGATACCATTTATTCTTTAAAGGAGTTAATATGATTGTATTGGTCAAAGTCTGATAGCTGCGGTTGGTCTAACTGAGATCCCGTTCAAGCGACGAAACAGTGGAAAACGACGTGATCTGCTCCAAAATCTGTATTCATAATATCCGCCATGACAAAGAACGATACTCAGGGAACGATAAAAAGCGGACGCGGTGTGAAAGTGTATTGACCCAAGTACATAGCGAGGATTCCATAACTATATGTCGGGAGGGAATTTTTCATTAATGGGGCAGGGGAGGGGGTTTCTCTCTCTTCCCTCTCCGTTGTAATCTTCTTAGCAAAAAGAAGACAAAGTCATCTTCCATGGAGGATGAAAAACAGTCATACCCATCGATTAATAAAAGAAGAAATGAAGAATATCAATAAGATTGATCACCCCTATTTCATCTTATGCATTATTTTCTTATTTGTTTATAGATCTGAAGGTAATTATGTTTGACTAAGATTTACCTCTTCATTTTAGTTAATTGATTTAATCACAAAGGTTTCGTTATCTTTTGGTCAAACAATTTGGCACCGTCTGTAGGGATTTCTTAGTAAAAACTTCCTAGTCTCCTCCAGATCAAAAATGGAAAACATGATCACCCATCGAGAGAAACGGTAAGTAAATCTCCTCCATGTAGGTGACGAAAAGCTAATGGAGGACCCCTAGCTCTCCGCCTCTACCTGGCATGACAAACATCACATAAGAAACCAAGTAAAAAGGGAAGGAGGAGGAATAGCGAACAAAGACGATATTACTCACCAGTAAGGGGCTTGCGTCCATATTTTTCATAGAAGGGCGATCATGTACGGACACCCACCGTATGAGGAACGATGGTGCTCACCCACTCGCGGACCATCAAACAGGTGCAGGGGGCAGCTTCGCGGCTGTAAAAACACAGTTTAGTACTACCCAAAAGAAAGCAGTCAAACATCATTCCGACAAAAAGCATAGAAACTTACGGGCAAAGTTCCATTTCTCAGGGAACCCCGTAGGATCCGCCACAAGGTGTTCGGTCCGCACATAAAAGTACTTCTCATAGAAGCGACGGTTGGCTCTGTCGTCCTTCTTCACCACCAAACTCTTCGACCCTCGGTGGCGCATGTGAATCATTATGCCACAAATGAGTTGAGGGGAGAAAATATTGAGCATATGCCCCAAAGTGATGTCACGACCAGCAAGCTCCACAAACTTGAGCAGCATGAGGAACAATTTGTATAGGTGCGACAAAAGTTGCGCTGGGCATACCTCGTAAAAGCGACATAAATCTACCACCAAAAGAGGGATAGGAAGAGTGTATCCAACAATAAAGGGGTAGGCGTAGAACGCGCAATACCCTGGGCGGTCAAAATGGACTATATCGTCCCCCACCGCCGGCAGTATTTCAACGTGGCGAGGGATTCCCCACCTAGACTTCAATTCTGCGATCCCCTCCTCAGTTATGACAGAGGGAGCATGTTCTGATTCTTCCTCGACGGGACTGTGAAAATTGCTCCACGCTTTCCCAAGGCGAGGTAAGATCTCAGCAACCGACGATACCTCCTTATCTTCTACCACTTCTGCTCCTCCAGTGGCCAGAACATCACTTTCCGACGCCGAAGTTGTGGAAAAGAGGTCAACACGAGAAGAATCTCCAACCATTTGAATCAATTTGATAAAAAAAAGGAAATACGAAAATTCCTGGCTAACTGGAGAAAATCAAAAATCCGAAGAGAAAAGAAGATTCGCAAAATTCTCTTTAAGTAAAGGCAAAAAATGTGTCTAATTGAATAGTGTAGTCCTATTTATAAGAGGCATAAATTCCTAAGCACGAAAACCAAGAGTCGGCAATTGAAGTTGATAGGGCATGAAACAGTTCAATCCTCTGGGAACATGTGTCATGATGGCAAGTACCCATAAATAACGCTTCAAGATAAACGACGTTCCGGTTCTAAAACAGCCGTAATGGTTCAAGGATATCGAAAAGATGCCGTCACGTTACTAGAATCTAAAGACCATACCCAAAGGGTAGGTAGTCAGATTTCTCTTGGATGTGTAACAATCATAATCCGTCTACTAGGCCCAACAAGAGACGACCCCGAGATCCCGTTCAAGCGACGAACCGAGATCCCGTTAAAGCGAAGAGACAATAGAAGACGACATGATTTACATCAAACTGTATTGGTCAAAATTAGACAGTTGCGGTAGGCCTAACCGAGATCCCGTTCAAGCGACGAGACAGTATAAGACGACATGATTTACATCAAAACCTCGTACTCACAAAACCCGCCATGATAAAGAACGATACTCAGGGAACGATGAAAGTAGACGCGGTGTGAAAATGTGTTGACCCAAGTACATAATGAGGATTCCATAACTATATAGGGAGGGAATCTTTCATTGGGGGGGAGGGGGAAGGGGGGCTTTTTCAGTAGCAGGATAGGAATAGCAGGTTTAATAGAGATGACATCACAATAGGCCCGCGCTACACTCGGTGTTAACACTCCCAAATTTGGAAATCCTAACCACAATTTTAATGATAACGGGCGGCGAAAGCATACAAAGATAGTGAGGCTCTCTCTCTTTCCTCTCCTCTGTAATCTTCTTAGCAAAAAGAAGACAAATTCATTTTCCATGGAGGATGAAAAACAGTCATCCCCATCAATTAACAAAAGAAGAAATGAAGAATATCAATTAGATTGATCACCCATATTTCATTTTATGCATTATTTTTTTTATTTGTTTATGAATCTGGGGGTTATTTTGTTTGACTAAGATTTACCTATTCGTCTTTGTTAATTGCCTTAATCACAAAGGTTTCATTATCTTTTGGTCAAATAATTATCAAATTTAAAATTAAACTAAATTTAAATGAATTGTTTTAACCAAGACTAAATATTCAAAAACTACAAAAAAGTATCATAAGTTAGATATGTTAAGGAGCGCTTTTCCCTTCAACGGGCTTTACGCGATATAAATTCGGATTAATTGAGACCTTAATGCGGGTAGCGGACGTCGAGTGAACTCCCTCCTCCCCCCACCCCCCACCCCCACCCAAAAAAAAAAGACATGATCCTAGGACTTTCTTCCCTAGACGTACTATAAATACTAAGCTGAGTTATCAAGTGACAGTAATTTTCTAACAAATTTAAAAAAGCAAAAGAAGAAAGAAAAGAATTTCCTAGTTCTTTGACCCAATACATGTACATTCGATTCAAAGTTTAATACAATTTTATCTTCTTACTTTTCGTTTTTTTTTTTTTGGTATTGTGCCCGAAAATCCTGTTCCCCAAACTACTGTTTCTATTATTTTGTCTCCATCCTGGAATTTATTACATGTTGCCACACCTCCTTTTTCCTGGGCGGAATAGGGAGTTTTTTCAATTAAAGTAATATTATTCGAAATAAGATTATTTATTATCTTCAGAGTCGCCACTTGGAATAATTAAGCACACCGATTTATTTAAATCCAAAATCTAGGAAATTGACTCTATTTTTGGTCTGCGAACACAAAATACTGAGTAAGAAATTCTGTTAACCCAAGAGAAAGTGTGAGACACTCCCGAGTTTCGTATTTTTTGTACGGTCGCTCAACTATTAACAATTGCCTAATCATCTGATTTATTACATGTTTAAAACATATTGTGCATTTTAACTTTTTTAACCGCTTTTTATAGAATTTTAGTCACTTTTAAGATTTACGGAATTTATTTAAATAAGTAACGACGTCGCGCACTAGTTGTTTTTGAATCATTGCAAGTTGCGTCACATGAAATACACATTTACAACTATTTTAATTATTTTTTGAAGTTATGGTTGGGTCATGAAATCCACACCCGAATTGGGTTTACATATCATGACTATGCCACGGAAATAGTACCCAATGATTCATTTAAATGCACCTAAAGTAAACTATGATGTTCATGATTAGAATATTTTCTATATTTGAGATTTTGGAAGACCGCATATTATGGAAAATTTGTTGTAGAGGAAGTGTATGAATTATGAATTTAACTACAGGCAACGATGACGGACGAGTCACTTTGGTTAATTCACATCCAAATCATGAATAGCCTGATTCGTTTGTTAAAGGGAAGACTGCTCTAGGCCTTTTAAAACTGTTAAACTAGTCATTGTGTGACCCAAGCCATATTGAAATTAATGGACTTGACTCTTGAGCCCAGGAACGAACTTAGAAATCAAAATTCAAGTAAAAGTGTTTCCATAGAATATTAGAACAAACATACCAAAGTCCAACGTTAAAATCTATTTAATATTGCATTTTCTACATAATTTGAGGCTAGAAGGAATAGCATAAACCAACAGTAAAGCACACTGCATAACTTTGTATAGTATGGTGGCCGATTAACAACAGGTCATTCATTTAAACTTCAAATCGAATGGTTCAAAGATGAAACAATTCAATGCATTACTGAGAGTAGAAACTGTAGGATAACTATAAGATATTAAAAGCAGCTTTGTCAAGCAAAGACCAACTTCTATTTAGAACTAAAAGATAGCAACATCTTGATGCTCAGAATGAATTAGCATTCAGCTTATCCAGTGTCTTCTGCATATCTTCTTTAAATGTATATATGAACTGAACTCTCAATCTCCCCCACCCTTGCCATCAAATTTTCAATTGACTTCTTTATATCAGTGCATTCAGGGTTACAAGTCTGCAAAATAAATCAACAAAATTATTCACCTCACTGAAAACCTAAAGAAGCTAGCACAAGGTCTTCACAATATAGAAAAAATACTACTGAAATGTACCACAGGAGATGCAACATGAGCCTGATTCTCAGTAGATGGAGAGACTGCGATTGTGGACACAACCTGTGTTTCCTTGGAGTCGGACGTAGTCTCACCAGAAGAGCCGGCAGTATTTTCTGCAGATTTAGGAGCAACTTCTTCAACATTTTCATTTGATGTTGGCTGGGCTGTAACAACTGGTAACTGAGCCTCCCGAAAAAAGAATAGTCGGTTTTTATCCAGACCAAGGTACTCCGATACTTCTTCAGGTGACATGGTAAAAATAGACAATAAATCATCCATTGTAACTATTTCTTCAGGTGCTCCGGTCAATAGCTCTGTCTCATTACTATGATTGGACACACACACATCAGGCACTAATAGAGAAGTGCTTTCTATTGCTTTAGCATCATCACAAAACACTCCCAATGATTCATTTTCTTCCAAATTTTCACCAGACTCAGTAGTTTTAATAATGCAACCAGCATTTTGAGACACAGCTGATACATCATTTGACACTATATTGTCGTCATTCGATATGTCATTCAACAAGGGAATTTCATTTTCTTCTACGGTATTACCATATACAGTTGCAACCTTAGTTTCATCAGCAACTTCTCCAATTGACAAATTGGATTGTTCCAATTCCTTTTCAACAGACGCTGCTTCATACAAAATAGTACCTTTAAGTTAGGGATTTAAGTTACACACCAAGAGTGTAAAAGACTATTTTTTTTACACTGCTAGTGAATTTTAACTAGTGATAATATTTTAGCTACCATTTTTACAAGACTAACAATTACTAATAATTATCAAGAAATTTACGTTTAGTTACCATCAGTTTGCTTTGTCTGTGCCTCTTCTTGTTGCTTTCTCCGGGCAGCTCTCCTCTTCTTTGCACCTGATGGCATTTTTACTTCTATCGTTTCTCAAAACAAATGGAGTAGTAGTGAAGAACTAAATCAGAATAAAAAGGGTGTATATATAGGTATATGTCTATTAAGACTATTAAAATTCTGTGCTTAATTTAATTATAGGAAGCTCTAAAATTCTAATAAGTCTCTTAAAATTCCAGGACTGGTTTAATTAAAGAAGCTCTAGTTCAGGAACTGTTGATTGCACTTCCCCTGAAATTAAATTCTGATTTTACTCATTTCCAAAACTGTTGGGAACATAGAAAAAATAGTGTAATACCGATTGTAGTTGTATAAAGGTAATATAGAACTTATATGCCCAGCATCTCACACGTGTTCTGTCGATGTGAGATTCGCCTACGGTGTCATATAGGCGAATCCCACAATGACTATATGAGAGAGATGTTGGGTATAAGTAGACATGCCTTGGACCCTTGTGACGTATTTTAAACTCGTGAGGGCCTAGGCCAAGAGCGGACAATATATGGTACCACTTTTGTATCAGGCCCAAAGCAGACAATATCACTAGTGGGTTGAGCTGTTATAAATTATTGTAAAAATTGCACGGAGGATCGCCCGCATTTAACCTGTACCCATTTTTAAAAAGTTTAACTTGTATTTACTTTTAAACAATTTCTTCTTCTTCTTCTAAGGCAATGAATAATATTAATCATAATTCTCATAGTCATAAGGATGAACTTTCTGCTATTGTTGGTGCTGCTATGTCTAGTAATTATAATGTTGTCAACGTTCAACAACTGAATGATTAGGCACATTATCAGCACAAGACTCTAACCAATTGAATAGAAGCTTTGGGATTGTGCATAATGATTGCCAATTGTTATATGAACTTCCTTCGTGATTAAATTTTGGATTTAAGGTAAGTATTTTACCGTTTTTTCTTTTATTCTAACTCTAATAGAATTTGTAAGAAGTTACACCCACATTAAGTGATAAAATTTCTAGACCTTGCCATGATCAAATTCTTTTATGATTATGAACAAACTATTGAAAACTCGTCCCATTGAATTTGCTACATTCTCATTCCCTTAAGAAAATGTGAAGCAGTATGTGGTAAGTCTAAAAACAAAATTATTACTATAAATGTATCAATGGATATGAGCATGGAAAATAGACAAATTTATAATCGTCAATCACTTGTGGTAATGAGAACAATAAAAGTTCTCCCTCCCTACTTTTTCCCACAATATTACTCTTAGGGTGTGTTTGGTATGAAGGTTTCGCATTTTCCCATGTTTGGTTGGCTTAAATGTTTTGGAAAATATTTTCCTTATCAATTTATTTTCCTCCAATTGGAAGAAAATATTTTCCTTATCAAAAGAATAGAAAACATTTTCCAAAACTCCTTCTCAACCTTTCTCACCCTCACCAACCCACCCTACCCCCTCTCCAAAATAAGTTTTTCTTTTAAATTTTAGTTTTTCCATCCACCCTACTACACCCACCCCCCCCCCCACAAAAAAAAATATTTTTTTACCTTAATTTTTTTTTTGCAATTTTAAATTTCTGTTTTTCCATTTTTCTGCACCACCAAGCCCTAGCCCCACCCACCCCTACCACCCCCACCCCTCCCCCGCAAAAAAAAATATTTTTTTTTTAAATTTATTTTTTGTAATTTCAAATTTCTGTTTTTTTATTTTCCTGCACCACCGAACTCCACCCCCACCCCACCCCTCTAACCCTCCCCCGCGCAAAATTTTTTTTTTTAGCTTCATTTTTTTTTTTTGCAATTTTAAATTTATGTTTTTTCATTTTTCTGCACCACCCAGCTCCCACGCCCACCCCACCCCTCTACCACCCCCTCCCCTACAAAAATATATTTTTTTTACCTTAATTTTTTTTTGCAATTTCAAATTTCTGTTTTTTGTTTTTCTGCACCACCCAACATCCACCCCACCCCCTACTTCCCTCCCTGCAAAAAAATATTTTTTACCTCAATTTTTTTTTTGTAATTTCAAATTTCTATTTTTTCATTCTTTTGCACCACCTAACCCCCAGCCCCCACCCCACCCCTACAACCGCCTCCCGCAAAAAAATATTTTTTTTACCTGAAATTTTTGTTTTTTTGCAATTTCAAATTTTTATTTTTACTATTTTCTACTCTCTGACCAAATAATAGAAAATATTTTTCAAAAAAATGTTTTCCACTTACCAACCAAACAAGAGAAAATAAGTGATAAAACTACTCATTTTCCATGAAAACATTTACTTCATACAAAACACACCCTTAATTCTTTTATTATTTTATAACAAATTTCAAAATTTATTAACTTTATTGTAACTTAATCATTATTCTTCCGTATCAATTATACATGGGAAGGAGTAGGGAATCCTCACAACAGCACTCAAGCAATAGACTAAGAAAAAGAGAAAGATCCAATAATACTTGTAAATTTCTAATTAGCATTATATTGTCTCTGTCTCAAATTATATGCCGTAAATTTTTTTTTTATATGTCCCTTAAAAACATTAATTAAGAAAAGGATTAGACTATATTACCCATATTTATGTCTAAATATACAACCTCAATATATACTCTATTTATGTGTTATCTCATCTTCAAAAACAATTATCATTAAGAATAAAAAAGGATAAACACAAGCAATTTATCTACAACTTCTAAATTGATGTTTTATAACCCGACCGACAATATGAGACATATGGAGTAATAACCAGACATCAACAAGAAAAGTTAATGCATTACAAAAATGTAAACAGCAGGATAGTAAAGACAGGCTTCTATTTAGAAATAAGAGATAGTAAAATCTTGATCAAGAGCTGGCTCAATATGAATTAGCATTCAGCTTATCCAGTGCCTTCTGAAGAGTTTCTTTAAAGCTATGCATTGAACGCTCAAACTCCATCACCCTTGCCATCAAATTTTCCAAAGTCTCCTTTATAACAGTGCATTCAGGGTTACAAGCCTGCAAAAATAAAACCAAATATCAGATCAACAAGATTATTCTTCTCAATGTACAACTGAAGAAGCTAGGACAAGGCCTTAAAAATACAGAAAAATATTACTGAAATGGAAAAAACAAAATACAGTTTTCACTTTAAACTTTTGAAATGTACCAAAGGACCAGCAGAGTAAACTTGACTCTCAGTAGATGGAGAGACTGCGCTTGTGGACACAAGCTGTGTTTCGTTGGAGTCAAATGCTATTTCAGCAGAAGGAGCATTCTCTTTAACATCTTCATTTGATGATCGCGACACTATAACAGCTGGCATAACCTTTCCTTCATTTTCACTGATAGCATTGCCATCAACAGTTGTTACTACATCAGTAACTTCTCCCATTGGATGATTGGCTACTTCCAATTCCTTTTCAACAGAAACTGCTTCTCCTTCAGTTGACAATGGCTGCGCTATAACAACAGGTAACTCCAAATCAGGAAGAGTGAATTCCTCCTTATTTTCCTCTACGGTCAATTGAGCAGTCTGTGCTTCATCACTATCACTGGACACCTTACCAATCAGATCAATCATCTTTAGAACTTCTTCATCCAGATTATACAACACAATCTGTTTCACCAAGGATTCATAAACACCTCGTGCTTCCTTAGTATCATTGCACTCAACACCTAAAGATTCATTTTCTTTCAAATTTTCACCAGACTCTATGCTTTCAATACTGCAATTAGTATTCTTGGACACAAGTTCATCTTTAGACACTACATTTTCCTCATTGGATGTGATTTTCGAGAAGGAAACTTCATTTTCACCAACAGCATTATGATCAGCAATTACATCCTTTAACTTATCAGAAACTTTGCCATCTTCCAATTTCTTGTCAACAGAAGCTGCTTCATGATAAACAGCACCTTTGGCCAACTCTTCAACTGGTATACTCAATTTGACAATAGAAACTGTAGTTAGCTCTGCATGAGAAAAAATAATGATCAGCAAAAAAATCACAAGACAGCCCAACAGACAAAGCATTCCATATTCACGCAGGTTCAAGATAAGGGCAGCACACCAAGAGAGTGTGATGTAAGCAACCTACTCTAGTGCAAGCATCAATAATCAATTTCACAGCTCAAACTCGTGACCTATAGATCACACAGAGACAACTTGACTGTTGCTCCACGACTCCCTTCCAGCAAAATCACACAAACTAGAAATAAAACAATGGACTTTTTATGAACATGAATTACCATCAGTTTGTTTTGTCTGTGCCTCTTCTTGCTTCTTCCTCTTAGCAGCTCTCCTCTTCTTTGCACCTGATGGCATTTTTGCTTATTCCTTTCTCACAATTTAGATTAATTTAATGGACGAATTGAGTAGTAGTGAACTGAAACAGATTTAAACGGGTGTATATATAGGTATTATTTCTAGTAAGTCTCTTAAAGTTCTGTGCTTACATTAATTAAAGAAGCTCTAAATTCTAGTAAGTCTTTTAATATTCTGGAACTGGTTTAATTAAAGAAGCTCTAGTTCATGAACTGTTGACTGCACTTCCCATGAAAAATGAATTCCGATTTCACTCATTTTCAAAATTGTTGGGAACATAGAAAAAATAGGTAATACCAACTGCAGTTGCTCTAAATAAAGATGTCATTTCCATACTCAATAATACCAATATAGCTTTACCAAAGCCAAAAAACCCTACATTTATGTCTAGAAAATATTGGTTTGGCAAGTAAACTAAGAGCTTGTTTGGTCAAGCTTTCGGATTGTTAGTAAATAAAACTCCTACTTTTTAGGTTTGTCCTAGTCCTTAGGAAGTAGTTTAACGTGGTTTTTGTTATCTAGTTTTTAGGAGAAAACTTTGTGAGGTAGTTCCTAAATTTTAGCTTAAGTTTGCTATGTTTTTTCTGTTATAAAAAGACTGCAGTAGTTGCAGCATAGTCAATCAGTCAAGCAATTTCTTTTTCACGTCTATTGCCTCTTTCTCTGCCCTATTTTTTCACTTATAAAGCTTCATCCTTTTCTGCTCAGTTTTTCTATCAGTGGTATCTAGAGCAAGGTTAGATCCAGAAAACAAGAAAAACCTGTGAGAGAGATAGTTTACCCACAAAAACGAAAACAAAATTGTTCTTCATCAATGGCTTCAGAGAGCAATTTCGTGCAAGCAGCTATTCCCCGTTTTGATGGTCACTATGACCATTGGAGTATGCTGATGGAGAATTTCCTACGGTCAAAAGAGTATTGGCCAATTGTTGAAGACGGCATTAAAGCACCAGCAGTAGGCGAAACTTTGACGGATGCTTAAACGACTGAGTTTGAAGCAAGAAAGTTGAAAGATTTAAAAGCAAAAAATTATCTCTTTCAAGCTATTGAGCGTTCCATCTTGGAAACTATTCTTTGCAAAGAAACTTCTAAGGATATTTGGGATTCCATGAAGAAAAAGTATCAAGGCTCTACAAGAGTGAAGCGAGCACAACTTCAAGCCTTGAGGAGGGACTTTGAAATCTTGCAGATGAAGGAAGGAGAATCTGTCACCAACTACTATGCTAGAACCATGGAGATATGCAACAAGATGCGATTCCATGGTGAGAACATGGGCGACGTCGTAATAGTGGAAAAGATATTGCGCTCTTTGACACCAAAGTATGATTATGTCGTTTGCTCTATTGAGGAGTCAAAAGACATAGATGTCTTATCACTTGATGAATTGCAGAGCTCCTTATTGGTGCATGAGCAGAAGATGAACCGTAGTTCAACTTCCGGTGAACAGGCTTTGAAGGCTTCTACTTTTATTTCTTCTTCCAATTCCAGAGGAAGGGGTAGAGGTAAAGGTCGAGGCAGAGGAAGAGGAGATCATGGAGGTAGAGATTCCTGTAGGAATTTCAAAGCAAATAATGATCAATCTCAAGGCAAAGGCAGAGGTCGAGATTATGACAAATCCAAGATAGAGTGCTATAGATGTCATAAATTTGGTCATTACGCATCTGAATGTTATACTAGGCTACCTAATGACAAAGAAAATGAAGAGAAGTCCAATTACGCGGAGAACAAGGAAGGTGAGACCTTGTTGATGGCAATTCAAGTAGAGAAGGAAACCGAGCCAGATATTTGGTATTTAGACACAGGCTGCACTAATCACATGACTGGAAGTAAGTCTTGCTTTTCTTACTTAAATGAAGGCTTCCGTTCTAAAGTTAGTTTTGGTGATTGTTCTACTGTGGATGCAACGGGAAAAGGTGACATCAAGATCAAAACTAAGAATGGTTTTGTGGAAACAATCTCTAATGTGTTATATGTTCCTGATTTGAAAAGCAACTTACTGAGTGTTGGTCAATTGCAAGAGAAAGGTTATGTCATCACTATTAAGAAGGGTGAGTGTGAAATTTATGACCCCATAAGAGGAGCTATAGCAATAGTTCAGATGAGCTCCAACAGATCATTTCCGATAAAGATTGATAGTATTCAATCTTGTTTGATGACGGAAGTGAAGGATCTCTCATGGTTGTGGCATTTTCGTTATGGTCATTTGAGTTTTGGAGGATTGAAGACACTTCAGGAGAAGAACATGGTTACAGGTCTTCCTCAAATTAGTGCTCCTTCTCAAATTTGTGAAGAATGTGTTGTTGGCAAACAACACCGATCTCAATTCCCGAAAGGCAAATCATGGCGAGCAAAGCATGTTTTGGAGTTGGTTCACACTGACATATGTGGGCCAATAAGACCAATCTCTAATGGAGGCAAAAGGTATTTTATTACCTTCATTGACGATTATTCTAGAAAGACTTGGGTGTATTTTTTGCGGGAAAAATCAGAGGCTTTTAATGTATTTAAAAGCTTCAAAGCTAATGTGGAGAATGAGACAGGAAAGACCATCAAGAGCTTCCGAACAGACCGTGGAGGCGAATATTGCTCTAAGGCATTTGAAGAATTTTGTGGGACTCATGGGATTCGAAAAGAGCTCACAACAGCGTATACACCACAACAAAATGGTGTATCGGAGAGGAAGAATAGAACCATTCTCAACATGGTTCGAAGCTTGCTAGCTCGAGGAAAAGTTCCAAAGACATTCTGGCCAGAAGCAGTAAATTGGAGTATTCATATTTTGAATAGAAGTCCAACATTTGCTGTTCAAAACATGACTCCAGAAGAGGCTTGGAGTGGAAGGAAACCTGCTGTTGATCATTTTAAAATTTTTGGTTGCGTTGGCTATGCACATATCCCAGACGAGAAGAGGAAGAAGCTTGATGACAAAAGCGAGAAATGTGTCTTTCTTGGTGTTAGCGAGGCATCCAAGGCGTACAAACTGTTCAATCCATTGACAAAGAAGGTTGTGACCAGCAGAGATGTTATTTTTGATGAAGAAAACTCTTGGGATTGGAATATGCAGCAGTCTATTCCAATCTTAATTGATAATGAAGTCGAAGAAGCAACAAAAATACCCGAAAATTCTGAAAATTCTAATCCACCAGCTGCTGAAATTTCACCCTCAGCTTTGGAAGAAATTGATGCACCAGATGAGTCTCTTCGTCGTGCTCGCAAAAGGCCCGTGTGGATGATGGATTATGAGGTAACAGGAATTGATGTAAATGAAGATGATCTTTCCTACTTTGCATTGTTTGCAGATAGTGATCCTACAACTTTTGAAAATGCTATTAAAGAGGATAAATGGAGGAAAGCTATGGATGACGAAATTGATGCTATTGAAAGAAATGGCACCTGGGAGCTATCAGATCTTCCAATAGGGCACAAAACTATTGGTGTGAAGTGGGTATTCAAGACAAAGCTGAAAGAAGATGGTGAAGTTGACAAGTATAAGGCACGCTTGGTGGCTAAAGGATACAAACAAGAATATGGAATTGACTACACAGAAGTATTTGCTCCGGTTGCAAGACATGATACAATCAGATTGGTAATTGCACTAGCGGCACAGAATTCTTGGCCTATTTTCCAATTAGATGTCAAATCGGCATTTTTGTATGGGTACTTGGAAGAACAGGTATTTGTAGAACAACCTCCTGGTTATATAAAAATTGGAAATGAGCATAAGGTGTACAAGTTGAAAAAGGCTCTTTACGGACTAAAACAAGCTCCGCGTGCTTGGTATAGTCGTATTGAGGCATACTTTCTAAAAGTTGGTTTTCTGAAATGTCCATATGAACATTCTTTTTTTGTTAAAACTGGAGAATCTGGAAAAATACTCATTGTGTGTTTATATGTCGATGATCTTATATTTACTGGGAATGATAGTATCATGTTTGCCGATTTCAAGAAGTCTATGATGGATGAGTTTGAAATGTCCGATCTTGGTAAGATGCATTTCTTTCTTGGATTAGAAGTAGTACAATCTGATGATGGAATATTTGTTTCCCAAAAGAAGTATGTGCGAGAAATTTTAGACAGGTTCAAGATGCAGAATTGCAATCCCGCCAACACTCCAGTTGAGTTTGGCTTGAAGCTATGCAAAGTTGGAAGCGGAAAGAAGGTGGACAGCACATTCTACAAGCAAATTGTAGGTAGTTTGATGTATCTTACTGCTACAAGGCCCGACATCATGTATGCTGTAAGTCTCGTAAGCAGATACATGGAGAGCCCAACTGAAATTCACCTGCTAGCTGCTAAGAGAATCCTTCGCTACTTACAGGGAACTAAGGATTTTGTTTTGTTCTACAAGAAAGGTGAAAAATCTGATTTGATTGGTTTTACTGACAGTGATTATGCAGGAGATCAAGACGACAGAAAGAGCACTTCAGGTTATGTTTTTATGTTAGGTACGGGGGCTGTTTCGTGGTCTTCTAAGAAGCAATCAATTGTCACTTTATCAAGTACCGAAGCTGAATTTGTTGCTGCTACAACTTGTGCTTGTCAAGCTGTTTGGTTAAGGAGAATTCTTGAAGAACTGAAATTCAAACAAGAAAAAGCAACTACAATTTTCTGTGACAACAACTCTGCCATCAAGTTGTCAAAGAATCCGGTGCTACATGGAAGAAGCAAACACATTGACGTGAAGTACTATTTCTTGCGAGATCTCAACAATGAAGGAACAATAGAGCTAACATATTGCCGGAGTGAAGACCAGTTGGCCGATATTTTCACTAAACCTCTCAAGTTACTTTCTTTCCAAAATTTGAGAAGATTGCTGGGACTTTGCACCATGGAAGAACTCAAGAAATTTAAGATAAACTGAAAGCTTTCAGTTTAAGGGAGGGTGTTAGTAAATAAAACTCCTACTTTTTAGGTTTGTCCTAGTCCTTAGGAAGTAGTTTAACGTGGTTTTTGTTATCTAGTTTTTAGGAGAAAACTTTGTGAGGTAGTTCCTAAATTTTAGCTTAAGTTTGCTATGTTTTTTCTGTTATAAAAAGACTGCAGTAGTTGCAGCATAGTCAATCAGTCAAGCAATTTCTTTTTCACGTCTATTGCCTCTTTCTCTGCCCTATTTTTTCATTTATAAAGCTTCATCCTTTTCTGCTCAGTTTTTCTATCACGGATTAGAAAATTTAACATGTTTGGCCAAAATAAAAAAGTACTTTTGATCAACAGAAAAAGTTTTATGCTTTAAGGGACAAACTACAAATTCTAGCTTCTTCAAGAAGTAGAAATAAAAGCAAAAAATTGAATTGTTCAAGACAAAAATAACCTTAGAATAAATTTACAAATTTCAAATTATCCTTTATTAATTTTAATATTTTTATTTTCTTTTTTCAAATTTATTACTACTATAAGTTTTTTCTCTTTTTTATTTTAATCATGTTGTTATTCTCTTTTTCCTATTCCTAAGAGTAGATTGTAAATTTATATTGAATGGCATATTTTGATATGTTTAATTATCATATAAACAATAAGTAACACCAAACACTCAATGTTATTGCTTTGAAATAATTATATTTTATATTGATTCAAATTTTTAATTTATATTTTTATTTTAACTTATATATTTTAATTGAATTCTTTTATAATAAATATTTAAATTTATTATTCCTTTCTAGATAATACTAATCGCAAGTTGAACTTTTATTGTCCTTTTTTCGTAATTTAATAGCTTGTTTGGTCAAGCTTCTTTTAAGGCAAAAACACATTTTTAGGTCAAAAGTGTTTTTTCTTCTAAAATTAAGGTGTTAGGCCAAGCTTTTGAAAGGAAAAAAAATGCTTTTGAGGAGAAGGGAAGTAGTTTTGGAGAAGCAGAAAAAAAGTAATTTTTCTCCAAAAATACTTTTGAGAAAAATACACTTAAAAGTAATTTTTTAAAGCTTGGTCAAACACTAATTGTTATTCAGAAGTGTTTTTAAATTAATTAGTCAAACACAAACTACTTATCGCCAAAAGTACTTTTGACAAAAGCATTTTTGAGAAAAAAATACTTCTCAAAATAAGGTGATTTTTGCGGCTTGGCCAAATGGACTATAATACTTAAAAGTATATTTTTTTTAAAATTGGCCAAACATAATGAGCTTGCAAAAAGCACTACTCAAACGAATTGGCCAAACACAATTTGCTATTTTGTAAAAGTACTTTTGAACAAAAATATTTTTTTAAAAATAAGTAATTTTAGTAGCTTGGCCAAACGGGCTCTAAAAGAATAAATAAAAGAGAATCCATTTTTTTTTGTTTTGGGGGCTTATGTGCATAGAAATTGTGAGTTATTTGTGTAGTTGAGGAAGACGTGCGATTATGAAACCAAAGAGTCAGTAATAAATTAAACTCAACAACATATTTAATGGCCTGCTTAACTTGCAACGGCCAACTTGATAATGTATCTATATATTGTATACTAGTATTAGTAACAGTAATCATATTAAATATTTGTGTTTGACCAAAAAGTGTTAAGCTTTTTTTATTAAACTAATTAAAAAATAATAGATAAATCCTAGTTAAACATAATAAGTCTTAGATTTGAAGTCTATTGATATGAACAACATACAATTGCACTTAACCAATTTAATGCAAATGAGTGTTTAATAATATTGTTATGAATGTATGAGGGAGTAATGACAAGCAATAAATATATTAAATAATAATAAATATAAATAGAAAGAACGATTTACCCAAACATTCAATGAAGTGTGTGATTCTCCCTTTGACAATGATGTGAGACAAATAAACATGGAAATATATAAAGCTTTTCCGGATCTGATGCGAGAAAGTGTGGAATCACCAACAAATCGAATCTTTTTGTAAAGATAATATTTGTAATTTAGTTGAGAGTCAACTTTTCATGAGAAAACGTATCATATAGAAACATTACACATCCCTCATTCTCTCTATATTCGCTCTTATATGGGACATGTCCCTCACCTAACTGAAAGTACAAGTGTAGAGAATATTATGTGGAATATTTCCCTAAAATAGCTTACTACTAAAATAGTCGTTTGGGTTGATCTGAGTACTCGACCTCAGTCGTAGCTACTCAACTCGTTAATAGGTTCCTTCCATCTTGAACACGATCTCGACCTAATCGACTCTAAGTAATCCTCTCTTATGCAATTTTTCCATAGTAAGATTTTGACTCATATTATTAGTCCCTCTGCCCGTCGAGGTTATTTTTTTTACGATCTCGATGGGCGGAATTTGCCAGTTGCAATTTGAGAAATCTGGGCAAGCTGGTCGAGGAGTAACCTTTCTATGGCGAAGTGACGATGTGGCACTTTAAGAGCCATATCTGACTGTTACGTCAGTTTGAAATGACATCGCTTCATCATGCTATGGCGCACGTTCCTAATACGTTACATCGTTTCACGTGCCTTTTCTATTTCGAAATCAATGTGGCAGTGTTTGGCTCTCCCATATCAATATCACTTGTGGTAGGCGTACCATCCACTCCCTTTACTTTTAACACAATACAATCCCAATCAAGTTTATAACCTTCCCGGCAAGAGAAACAATGCAATAGCAACAAGTCAAACACTCCGGCAAGGGAAAGTCATCTATAACCAGTCCTATTCAACTTCTACTTGGCACAACTAATACCAATATTCAGTCACAACTTTCATAGGATCAATCAAGGGTACACAATTATCAAATTAAGACCCACAGTCATGCTCGAGACCAACGCTTGGATACTCGTCACCATGCTCATACGTCGTACTCAACACAAAACAAGTAGCAACGCTGGGCATGTGCATACCATTGCATACATAATACTATCGACTGCACTGGAATAAGGTACATGTTCCATATACCTCTCTTCTTCCTCTAACTGTGGTGATTGAGCAGCTGATAACTTAAAATGAGCAACAAGAGGGGTACTTACTGGTTTAGCATCTTTCATGCAAACCTCTCCAAGACATTCACCAAGTACTTCTTCTGGATCAGGAATAGCCTGTTGGCTCCTCGATCTCTTTTGATCTCCATGCCAAGGATTTTCTTAGCTACTCCCAAATCTTTCATCTCAAATTCACTTTTCAGCTGACTTTTCAAATTGTGAATTTCTGTCAAATCATTAGCAACAATGAGCATGTTATCAACATATAATAATATATATACAAATGAACCATCATTTAACTTTAGGAAGTAAACACAACTATCATACATTCTCATCGAATAACCATGACCTAACGTAAAGGAATCAAACATTTGTATCAATGTCTTGGATACTGTTTTAATCCGCACAAGAATTTATTCAACAAGAAAACCTGATCTTTTTTCCCTTAAATTTCAAATCCTTTGGGTTGATGCATGTATGTTTGTTCCTCAAGTTCGCCATGTAAGAAAACTATCTTAACATCAAATTTTTCTATTCTAAATCATACACGGAAATTAAGGCAAGCAAGATACGAATAGAGCTATGTTTAAAAACAGTGAAAAATTATTATTAAAATCAACTCCTTGTACCTGACTATAGCCCTTTGCAACTAATCATACCTTATACCTTGCATTATCAACCCCTGGAATGCCATTTTTTTTCTTGAAGACCCATTTGCAACCAACATTTCTCTTTCCTCATGACGGCTTCACAAGAGACCAAGTACCATTCTTGTAGAGAGACTCAATCCCTTCATTCATTGCAATCAGCCACTTGGTTGAATTCGTACCAGAAACTGCTTCTGAATATTTTGATAGTACTCTGATTTCTTCAGTTTCCTGCGCAACTGAAAAAGCAAATGAAACATAATCTCCTAACCTTAATGGTTGTTTACTTTCTCTTCTTGATCTATATTTGGCTATAGCATACTCCCTTTCTTCATATTCAACTTCAAGAGTCTCAACTTTAGAAATTTCAGCTTTTGGCTCAACTTCAGGAGTTTCAACTATATTTTACTCTAAAGTTGATGAGATTGGCTCAATAGGAATGTCAATCTCAACCCCCACCTGCTTCTGTGTACTCTTCCCTTTATATATATTACAAGAACTATAAGACTCTTTTCTTGAATGTAACATAGAGGATTCATCAAAGATTATATCTCTGCTAATTATAAATTTTGGTGCCATAGGATTAGGATACCATAGTCAGTATCTTTCACCCCAGGTGCATACCCAAGGAAAATACACTTTTTAGCCATTGGCTTTAATTTTTCATCATTTACATGCATGTGTGCGGGGCAACCAAAAATCTTTAAATCAGAATAATTAGCAGGGGTACCTGACCATATTTCCTCCGGAGTATTAAAGTTCAACGGTGCAGAAGGATCATGATTGACAATATAACAAGCTGTAGAGATAGATTCTGCCCAAAAGGTATTTGTCAACCAAACATTTGAAATCATACAATGAGCCCTTTCCAAAAGAGTTCTATTAATCCTTTCTGCTACACCATTTTGCTGAGGTGTCATTCTCATAGTACGGCGTTGAGGAATTCCTTCATTCATGCAAAATTCGTTGAATTCATCATTATAAAATTCCAAGCCATTATATATTCTAAGACACTTAACATGTTTTTCTGTTTGCTTATCAATGAAAACTTTCCATTGTTTGAAAGTTAAGAAAATATCACTTTTATTTTTCAGGAAATAAACTCAAACTTTCCTTGAATAATCATCAATGAAAGTTAATATATACATGTCACCGCCTTTTGACGGGGTAAGTGAAGGATCCCAAAGATTTGAATGAATGTAATCTAAAGTACCTTTTGTTCTATGAATTGCTGGAGATTGAGATTTGTAGCTGACTCTTTTCTGCTTCCCGAACACACAATGTTCACATAACTCCATATTTTCGGTACTTTGGCCACACAAGAGATCTCTTTTGCTGAGGATAGAAAGACTTTTTTCACTCATATGCCCCAATCGCATATGCCACAATTTGGTGATGTCAAAATCCGATTTATCTGATGTTGAAACTGCAGCAACACCTGTAACAGTAGATCCCAATAGAGTATACAATGTACTAGATCTGCGTGCTTCTATGATCACGAGAGCACCATGAGAAACTTTCAGAAATCCACCTGCACTTATGTACGTGCACCCAATAGATTCTAAAGTGCTTAAAGAGAAGAGATTTTTCTTCAAGTCTGGAACATGTCTAATATCAGTGAGGGTTCTCAACATACCATCATGCATTTTGATTCAGACCGTACCTTTTCTAATAACTTTGCAACCAACATTGTTCCCATCAAAACAACTCTAGCTCCAATAGCTTTATATGTGGTAAATAAATCCCAATCGGTACTGTGAGCACGTGATTTTTGCCTAACATGAATTACTCCCACAAAATCAAAACAAAAATTGTCTATTTTTTACGTTGTGTATTTTTGTAAATTTTTGTGTTATTTTTGGTAATCATTTGCATTTGTATATGCATGATTATATGTGTTTAAATTAATAAAAATACGAAAATATGTCGTGTTTACATTTTTATCTAGCTTCGAAATTAGGAGTAATTAATTTTATCTTACAAAAATGAAATCACAAAAAATAATTCATCTTCTACATTTTCTAGTATTTAATGTCCCAATTGTGTGATTTATATTTAATTGATGTTTAAATTGAGTGTGTTAATTGTCAATATAACTTAATTAGTATTTCTTATAATTTTATTGATTTGGTAGTGTAATTAGAAATTTTTGTTTTAATTAGAAAATTAAATTAAAGAGATTAGGAAAACAAAAGAAAAGAAAAATCAAAGAGGAGGAAATCGGATTGGGCCCAAAGGTTAGCCAAATCCAGGCCCAAAAACGGTTTAGCCCAGTCCAATACCCATGTCTTTCCAACATACCCGCCCCATCCCCATCGTGCAATCTGGACCGTTGATGACATGTCATCCAACGGTCCAGAATATTAGCCTAATTCTAATTACCCAAGACCCCAAACCCTTTCACACCCCAACCAAACAGCCACTTCTTTAAACTCATCTTCATCCAGGCGATTTCCGACCGCCACCTGCCACCGTGAACCGCCGGTCGGAAATCGCCTCCGCCGGCGGTTGCGCTCCAAACCACCCCATTTTAACACCATAGCTTCCCCTTCTCCCCCTCAACACGAATCCGGCAACCATTAGTTTCGAATCATCCCCAAACGTTTCGAATATTAGATCGAAACTAGCCGAAATTCAAAAATTTATCCCAAACCTCCCCAATTTGATACCACGCCCTCACCTCACCTCCCTAACCACCACACCACCCTTAATCCGGTTCGAATCTAGCCGGAAATCGTCGAGCCCCAAATCCGTGTGTCAAGAACCCTAGATTTCGGGTTAAGGATTTTTTATCAAGAATTAAAAGTGTTGAAGTCAATAGACTTTAATTGAAACGTTTTCGCTTGAAAACATTTCAATTAAAGTCCGTTTAACTTCAAATACACAATCTCGAACCCGTTTGAATCCAATTCGGTCGAGCTCCATTTTTCTTGTTTCAAGGTATTTCTTTTCCATTCTTATTTACTTGCATTCGTCAATTTGGTTTAATTATTTTTCGTAGATTCATTTATTTGATTGATTTTCCTCGGACATCTTCAAATTCTTCTTCTTTTGGGACCTTTTATTTGGTCGACTTGTTTGCTTCTGATTATTTGTTATGAATGACGAAGTTATGAGATAAGAACTCGATTCGATACTTCGTCGAATAGCTAATTCTTCATTTTTGGACTGCTTTGGCCGAGAGTTTTGAAATCACTGCCTTCGCGATTGATTTGTTATCAATCGTACATGTTATGATTCGACTTAACGAATGTCGTCGCTTGAATTCGCGAATTTGTTGTTTGAAATTCCGGGCAGTGGTTCATTTGTTGTTTGAATTGAACTATTCTCTTGTTTGTTTGATTCTGTCAATTAAGTTTAGATACTAAGATTGGGTATAGCTGATATTTTACTTAAAAAAATCAGAAAAGCTAATAGTCATGATGCAAGGCACATGGTACAACCTGGTGGAGCCTGCTGTACAGCAGGGTATTCCATCAGCACCATGTGTTTAGCATTTTGTATCAATATCCCATACTTAGACAGGATTTAGTGGTCTTACAGTGGGAATATGATGGGCTGGGCAGAGTTTTATTTTAATTGGACAATGAGTTGTTCCAGGGGATTTTGCTGTTATAAGTAGAGAGAACATTCTCTGGAAAAAGGATATACACACACACACATTCAGAACAGAGACATATACACAAAAACACACAGAGAGGAGACTGGCAGAATACTAAAAAAAAACAGAGAGAGCTGGAGAGAGTTCTTTGGTTTTGCACACACATATTTTGATATCTTTCAAAGTCATTGTGAGAAAGAAAAGCCGTCGGATTTTCTTGGAGAGTCTTTGTTTGTTGAAAGTGTTTTAAGTGAGTTTCAAGAGTGATATTTAGCCAAAAGAAGGAGTGAAATTCTATCCTCTTATACTTTTGCATTGGTTTTAAAGTTCCAAGCTGATTTTGAAACTATTCTGAGGATTTTCGTTCACTGTTTTGATGCTGGTTTGAATTTGGTTATCATCCAATAATTGATTTGCTGTGTTGGTTGGGGTTTTCTGTTGCTCAAAACTTTTGGTTGCTGCTCACTGTGCTGTTAGTTACTGTTTTTGTTGCTGCTCACTGTGCTGTTACTGATCTTTCTTCCTCCATTTGTACTATCACATTCCAGGTACACATCTTTTGAGCTTGATCATACTTGTACCAGAAATGAATTGGAAATGAATTGGAAGACCACTTTGAATCCTTTGTTTGAAGTCGTTACATAAATGATTTTGTTTAAACTACTTATTAAGGACTGTTAGCTAAAATAGATATCGTACAGTTATTCATTAGAAGATTGAAGGTGCATTATTCTTGTATGTTTATTTAGTTCTTACTTTCATTATATACGAATTGAAACAAAACTTGCTAGGCTCGTATTTGTAAACTTGGATTATTTTGGATTATTGATAAAAATAGATATCAGTTTTCATTTCTACTTAATTAGTTTTCTATATTTTAGTATACGTTTGGATTTGTGTAAGTAAAACTAGCCAATTCGGATTGAGACTCCCTTTGATATTTTACATAGGTAATTTGTTAAAGTCAAGTAGTTTAAGCATGATCAAGAGGTTGGGTCGGTTAAAGTTTAGCTATTAACATAAGATGTTTGGAATCATTTTTGGATTTTTCTTTACTTTGATTTTTCTTTTAAGGTCTATTTATAATTAAGAGAGCAAGACAAGTTAGCCAATACTTTTAGATAACAATGTTAGTCGTCTTTAATCATATAATTTCGATTTCGTCAATTAACGTCAGATTGAGGATAGCGAAATCCAAAGTAGACAACCTCACGTCTAAATAATTAACCAAGGCGAATTATTTCTATGTTGTATATTTGGTCGATTTTCCATTAGTTCACATATTTTCATTCAATCTCCGGCCATAAGTCAAAAGCTAGGAAATAATACATCATTTGGTACAATTCTTTAATTGGAAATAATTTTAGGAGATACGCTTTTAAATAAATTGATTTTTTTTTTGGGTTTAGTTTTACAATGGCTTTAAATCGGCATGGTTTCAAATAAGTAATCCGGATACCTTTTTTTTTATTATTTTTACCTATCCGTTAAAATCTGAGTCTATATTTTAATTAGTCTTTCTTTTGGTATGGTTTCAAATTAATAGAGCGGTTTAAGGTTTTTAATCGGGGCATATAATTTATAAGCATGTATAAAATCAAGAATTTTTTAGCCATTTATAATAATTGAAGCGACCGTGCTAGAACCACGGGATCCGGGGGTGCCTAACACCTTCCCTCGGGTCAACAGAATTCCTTACTTAGAATCTCTGGTTCGCAGACTTCATTTGGAAAGTCGTAAATTTCCTCGATTCGGGATTTAAATAAATCGGTGACTTGGGACACCTTAATTTATTCCAAGTGGCGACTATGAAATAAATAGAATAATCCCGTTTCGAATATTGTCACTTAAATTGGAAAAACTCCCTCGCGCATCTACCTCCCGGGGTAGGGGGCGCGCCAAAAGGAGGTGTGACAGTGATATTCTTTTTTGGCAGTTCCTGATAAATCAAGCTGCAATTGTGTAATCCATAGTATGAGGTAAGGTAGGAGATGGGTTTATTTATTATCTGATTTTATTACATGTTTATATTTGATATGCTAAATGTTGCTTTACCGCTTTGATATTTTGTGAACTGTATATAAATTGTGCCGATACCCGTTTTTTTTTCTCTTCTGAGTCTTTTGAAATATAATACCGGGCATTTGCTGGACATAGCCCGTTTTTCTCAAGATAGCTGTGGTGCTTGGCACCCGGTGAAGGATTTTGTAGTCACACATGTTTAGGCGGAGAGTTTTGTCAATTAAGCCGGAAAGCCATGCTACCGGTGCACCGACACTCTTCGGCTCGAGTTGTCCGCTCGAGTTAAAGCCAGTCTAGACACTTTTTCCAACAGGACGATGACTTAGAATAACAAAACCTTATGCCGGATCCCCGATAGGAACGTTTATTTGCATCATGTGCATATTTGACTTAGGAGGCTCAACACAGGGGTTGGGCTTGTCTAGGACAGGTGTACCTGAAACAAAAAGACCAACTTGTTGCATCTTTTTGTGTGCATTTATTTGTTTCGATCTTACATGCCGACCGGTTTATTAAAAAGAGAGGAAGAAGTGGAAAACGTCGGGGTATATAGTCAAAATAGTTTTATGGAAAATAGTTAGTTCTTTGAAAATAAATTCTGAAAAAATGCAAAAAATTCCAAATAAATTTTCTTAATTTTACGAAAATAGTTAGTTCTTTAAAAAATAAATTTTTGAAAAAATGCAAAAAATTCCAAATAAATTTTCTTAATTTTACGAAAATAGTTAGTTCTTTAAAAAATAAATTTTGAAAAAAATGCAAAGAAAAAAAAAATTCCAAATAAATTTTCTTAATTTTACGAAAATAGTTTAGTTTCTTTGAAAATAATTTTGAAAAAAAAATAATAATAATAAAAAAAAAATTCCAAATAAATTTTCTTAGTTCCTTTGAAAATAATTTGTTTTAGAAATGCTGTTTAAAAATAGTTTGTTTTCTTTTCTTAAAATGATTTAGTTCTTTTATTTTCGAACTACGCAAGTTTGATTCTCACCAAACATGAGATACGTAGGCAACCCATATCGGGCTCAACTAATACTGATTTTTTTCTTTTTAAGAGAAACAATAATAAAATATTAAAATTAGGATTTTTGTTCTTAGTCGAGA
This sequence comes from Nicotiana noctiflora, assembly GCA_032618575.1. NCBI lineage: Eukaryota > Viridiplantae > Streptophyta > Magnoliopsida > Solanales > Solanaceae > Nicotiana > Nicotiana noctiflora. The sequence goes on along the minus strand of JASVEL010000801.1, from coordinate 324,981 downwards.
GTTAGTAAATTTTGCAAAAATAGCCAAGCGTCTCAAAAGGGGCGCCGGAGGACTAATTTCGCAAAACGGAATATAGACATCACACTGGTATCCTGTTATACAGCCTTCAAATCTTCTTCAAGTGCTGAAAGGCCGTATTAACAAGATTCGTTTTTTTATATATATATATAATAAAAAAAAATTGAAAAAAAATCTTAAGTCCATTTTTTATCTTTTCTAGGATCAGCATGACTTCCTCGCAACGAATCGGCTAGAAAAGGGTGAGAGACTAAATGCCACCTATGTTCATGGTCCAGGACAAAACCCCAGATCGGCTCTGTAAATGGTGGACTAGTTTTTCAGCTTGGGAAAGAAATCAAGTTCACAAACACCTCAAGTTTCTTCCGGACATCATGATGATAAAACCGGACAAAAATGTGATCAGAGCTTTAGTGAGTTTTTGGGACTCAACAAGCAATGTGTTCAGATTCCGGGATTGCGAAATGACACCCACTTTGGAAGAATTGGGCGGACTCACAGGACTCGGAAGAGATTTGCACAAGATGAGACCTGCAGCTCCTAGGCAGATGGGTGTGAATAACTTCTTGAAAAAGTTATGTCTCCGGCGGGTTCCCATGGGTTGTTTAGAGAACGGTTGGGTGCCACTGGATTATCTCTACGACAAATTTGGTGATAAGAAAGGGTTTGAGAAATTCTCGAACGCTGAATTCGTTAACCAGCTGAATTATGATGCCTGGGGAGATTTAAGGATCAATGCTTTTATGATCGCTTTTTTGGGAGCCATGGTTTTTCCCGAACGTGGCGGACGCATCAGAATCCGTTTGGCTGCGGTGGTCTCATATCTACAGAGTAACGAGGAACACACTGTTCTTCCGATGATACTAGGAGACATCTTCCGGGCCTTAACTCGGTGCCAAGAAGGGCAAGACTATTTTGAAGGTTGCAATATCTTATTACAAATGTGGTTTATAGAACATCTCTATCATCACCCATTTGTGATAAACTTCAAAGCAGATTGGCTGAATTATATTCGCTGTCATACAAACAGAGCCGCCCGGTGCAACCTTCCAGAAGACTTGAGGACTTGGCAAGAACTTCTCAACTCTTTAAGAGCAGATCAACTTACGTGGAATTATTATTGGTTCCCTTCCGCCAAAATCATGCATATGTCGACATACCGCCCATTCTACATACCAATGGGTTTCAGGGGTTTCCAACCATATGCCCCGCTACGTGTCATGCGGCAGTTGGGAAGAGAACAGAAAAGGTCCCCAATTGAGGATATGCGATCATTTGTATGGGAATTTGTGACGGAAGAGACCCCGAGGGAGACTTATGCACAGAAGGTATGGTTCGGTAGTCGACTCTCCGACATCAACGAGATGGTTGCCGATCGAGAACGGGGAGAAGTGAGTCTCGCTTATCTTGAATGGTTCCACAACCAATCAATACCAGAGCAAAGGTCAGAAAGGTCAGTGAAGTATGCCGTCGATTGGGAGAGAGAAATAGAAGCCAGAGTTATGGAGGCTGAGCATGAGACAGCACAAAATTTCCAATCTTGCATCAACACTTTAAAAGAAGACAAAGGAATTCTGGAAGCGGCCATGGACATACAACAGGCTGACTTCGATCGGGAAAGGGCCAGTTGGGAGCAGGAAAGAGAATCACTCCAAACTCAAATTCGAGAGATACAATTGGCCGCAGAAAGGTCAAGGAGGAGTCGGAGTGATCAGATGCTGATAAACGATTTCGAAAGGAAAGCCTTTGAACACCAAGAAGACCTGGAGAAGGCAAAAGCGGCTTTGGTTGCAGTCCGGACAAAATGGAAGAGAGTAGCCCACCAAGAAGCACTCCGTCTGTAACAAGTAGAGAAAGACTATGATGCAATCATCGTTGATTTGAGAAAGGCAAATGCCACTCTTAGAGAGCGAGCTCTCAGGCAAGTCCAGGATGCTAAAGCAGATAGAGACCGTTGTCACAACTTGATGGCGCGGATGGAAAGGCAAATAGACAGGCTCTTGGACCATATCTCCGGCAACTCTCAAGTATTAGGGGCAAAGAACAGACACATAGGGCAGCTGCTCAGAGAAAAAGACATGATCGGGACCAGGATCAATGAGATCGGGCACTACATTACTATGAGGTGTTTGACTTGCGAACGAGTACCTCGGCCTGTCCTCTTCTCTTCAATCATGGAATGTGTCCACCAAGTCATGGCAGAATTGGGGAGTATACAGAAAGATCTTACACCAAGAACTGTAGCAAGGCCAAACAACGCCCTCCGGGCGCAAAGATTCGAGGCACTGGAACATGCTTAGAAGAGTCTGTTGTTTTAGAGTCTGTTTGTCTTTCTTAAAAGTTTTTCTCCATTGTTGTCATTTTGCAAGTGTTTTCAGTTTAAGGTTTGTTGGAATAAAATTCATGAACATTTCATTCATATTTTATGTCTTTTATCTCTGAACTACGCCCGGTCTGATTCATGCGGGGACATGATACGTAGGCAATCCACATAAGATTCGACTTTCACTAAAAAATAAATAAATAAATAAATAAATAAATAAATAAAAGGGGGGGGGAAGAAGTTAAGAGAAAAAGAAGATTGATGAAGGATGAAAGCGAAGGAAAATACAAACCGGAATGACGCATCGCGAACGAATACATGTAGCAACATTATCACCGGTATAAGTGCATCACACCCAACGTGAGATTACTTATCTGTTATGTTGTTTCAGACTAACCGTTTGTTTGCCGAACTCCAGGTTTTAGAAAAGGGTGGTTGATTTTGTGGTACTCTGGCCCACATTCGTACTTCACAAGGTCCAAAGGAAAAGTTCGGCAGCCTGAAAGTACTCATTCCTATTTTACTAGATCAAAAAAGGGTGCCGACATGTCTTCAGAAATGCCTTTAGCAACCATTCCCGTTTCAGAGGAAAGCTCATTGACAACCATCCCGGCTACTGAGTCGGCAGCTTTGGAGGAGAATAGGATGTTGCGTTGCCGCATGCTCGAGATGTTGGATGATTGGAACAACGGGAAAGAGCCCCCGAGTTTGGTCCCTGGGTTCCCTGAAATTCTTCTCAGGTCAAGCGGAATTTCAAATACCCCCATCAATTACCCGCCTACTCTGTTCGGATATTCTAATGCTACAAACCTCTCTGAATCACCCTCCACCTCCCATCCTCGGGTGACACCACATGATACAACTGCAAGAACATCGGTTGAGTTGCCAGTTCCAGTCACAACGCACCCCACCGCACATGCTCCTTTCTTCGACTCCTCATCCTTTACATTCCCGGCACCACCGCTCACACGGGACCATACCCAGGTTGCAGCCAATACATATCCTCAGCCACCTCGATATGAGTTTCTACCAAGCCAAAATCCAAAGGCCCCCGAGCAGGATGAGATGGCAAAAAGAATGAGGAGTTTGGAACAAAGCCTCAAGAACATGCAAGGTCTAAGTGGACAGAAAAGTGTATCTTACGCCGATCTATGCATGTTCCCGCACGTCCACTTACCATCAGGTTTTAAGACACCAAAGTTCGAAAAGTATGACGGACATGGTGACCCCATTGCTCATCTGAAGAAATACTGCAATCAATTGCGAGGTGCCGGCGGCAAGGAAGAATTGTTGATGGCATACTTCGGAGAAAGTTTGGTCGGAATAGCATCCGAATGGTATATGGATCAAGACATATCTCGATGGCACATCTGGGATGATCTGGCCAGAGATTTTGTGAAGCAATTCCAATACAACATCGATATTGCGCCAGACAGGAATTCTCTATCGAACTTAAAGAAGAAGCCCTCAGAAAGCTTCAGAGAATATGCCATCAAATGGCGAGAGCAAGCGTCCAGGGTGAAACCCCCTATGGACGAAATTGAAATGGTCACGACTTTTCTCCAAGCTCAAGAGCCAGACTACTTTCAAAATATGATGCCGGCGATGGGAAAACCTTTCGCCGAAGCTATCAAGATCGGAGAAATGGTAGAAAATGGCTTGAAAACAGGGCGAATTTTGAGTCAAGCGGCCATTCGGGCAACTTCCCAAGCCATTCAAGGCGGGTCTGGAGGGATGCCCCGAAGCAAGAAGAAGGAGGAAACTGCCATGGCGGCAGTAGAAGACAGGAGATATCGAACCTCAAGGCAGGTATTCTCCGACAGGGCCCCCCAACATTACTATCCACATCACGGCATGGCTTATGCTCCTCCGCCTCCACCCTACGCAGTCATGAACATTCAACCTTTGGCACGGCCGCAGCCACCAGCCAACAGAAATCCACCTCCATTCCAGAGAAGCCAACCTCCTTACCCAAACCAGTATAATCCACGGCCAAATAACGCTCGCCACCGTGAGCAACCCAAAATGAGCTTTACACCGATTGGGGATCCGTATTCTACTCTTTTCCCAAAACTCAGGCAAGAAAACCTACTGCAGCCCGTTCCGCAGAACAGGCAGAATCCAGACTCTCCTGCCTACCAGAGGGGGATATACTATGCATATCATTCAGGTGTTGAAGGACACAGTACTGACAATTGTTGGACGTTGAAGAAGTCAGTGCAAGAATTGATCAATCAGGGGAGGATCGTCTTCGCAAATAAAGACATCCCAAATGTGACACACAACCCATTACCAGCCCACAACAACGGACCGGTGATTGGGATGATTTGTGACGACAAAGAATTTGACCCAGCTTTGAAAGCAATAATCGCCATCGCCAACATAGAGAAGCATCCTGAGGCTACCCTGAAATAGGAGAAGATGGGAAAAAAGGTTGAAGTTCTTGAAACCAAATCTGAAAAGACGATTGAATTGAAAGCATTGTCTCAGAAGAGTGGAGTCTTTTACCTCCCACGAGGTAGAGTGGAAAAACTATTGTCCATAGGTGCCCCCAAGAAGTTCCACTTAAAGAGAGAAACATCAATGTATGTACCAAAGGGAACTTATGTGGCCCGAAAACCGGATGAACCTGTGGTTATTGCACGCGTGCAACAAAAACCAATGACAGATCCATCCGCAGTACCCTGGAGCTACCAACGAACACTTGTTACGCGCAAAGGGAAAGAGATTGTGGGAAATTCATCTGAGAGCGTCCTAGGGCAGAAGTACTTAAACACACAGGAGGTAAATAATGCCACACAAAGGCGTTTCCCATCAAAGAAACCCGTAAGTGCTGAAGAGGCAGAGGTCTTTTTTCAAAAGATGCAAATGCCTGACTATGAGGTGATAGACCAACTGCGCAAATGCCCGGAACAGGTGTCGATGTTGTCCCTTCTAATGAAGTCTACTGAACATCAGAAGGTTTTGTTAAAAGCCTTGAATGAGGCGTATGTTCCTATTGAGACTTCATCCGAACAACTTGAAAGAATGACGGAGAGGTTCTTCGCAATCAATCAGATATCTTTCAGTAAAGCTGATTTGCCTTTGGAAGGTGCCGCCCACAATAAAGCTTTGCATTTGACTGTCAAAAGCGAAGGCTATTACATGAAAAGGGTCATGGTTGATGGGGGTTCAGGGGTGGACATATGCCCGCTTTCCACTTTAGGCCGCATAGGAATCGGAGCTGAAAGGATTCGGCCTAACAACATATGTGTGCGAGCTTTTGACGGTGTAAAAAGAGATACTGTCGGAGAGATTGATGTAATTATGACCATCGGCCCGGTGGACTTCGAAGTGACATTCCAAGTTTTGGATATGGACACTTCTTACAATTTTCTTCTAGGGAGACCATGGATTCATGCGGCCGGAGCTGTGCCCTCTACCCTCCATCAGATGTTAAAATTTGAGAACAAGGGACAAGAGATCGTGGTCCACGGTGAAGACGAGCAATCAATTTATCGGGATCCATCCATCCCTTGCTTAGAAGCGGAAGCGGGAAGCGAAAATATTATCTATCAAGCTTTCGAGATTGTGTTGGCAGATCAACACGAAGAAGGGAACCCTCTCCCCCAACCTTTTTTGTCTAATGCCTCCATCGTGGTGGCGAAAGAAATGATTAAACATGGCTTCCAGCCAGGAAAAGGTTTGGGAAAGTCCTTACAAGGAGTGCCGAAGCTGATAACTTTACCTGTAGCTGAAAAGTTTTTCGGAGTGGGCTTTCGCCCAACCCCCGAAGACGAGAGATGGGCCAACAAGAGAAAGGAGAAAGGATGGGTTCTGCCGCAACCATTGCCACATCTGTACCAAACTTTTGTCCGACCAAGGTACAGTGAAGAAGAAGAAGACGAGGTCTTCACAGCGGAGGAAATTGAAGAAATATGTGGGGCCATGAGGCAAATGCTCTATGATGTTAATATGATCCAATCGGGAGAAGTAACAAGCACCGCTGAGGTGCTGTATGTGGGCCCTGAAGCTAAATTGCGAAATTGGAAAGCCACACCCTTCCCAATCAGACGGGAGTTCTGTTAGATTTGTCCTGTCATTTTTTCCTTCGTCACAAGTTACTTCAGGACGTAGCTTGGATGTTTTTCTTTGTTTTCATGTATTTTTGGTTTCCCCAATGTAATTTTGTTTGTTTTCAGAAAAATTCCAAGAAAATAAAATAAATATTTCCTCATTTTTGCACTCTTTCTAATTTTGTTATTTATTTTTTCCTTTTCAATCCTAATAATGCGGCTTTAAATAACATGACATGCTTGCGGAACTCATGCTCAAATCCGAACACGCCACCTAATCTGGAAATAATGAACCAAGAACCGGAATACGATGAAGACGAGGCTTTTAGGGAAATAAATCGAGAATTGGAACATTTCGAGAATAAACCTAAGCCAAACTTGAATGACACCGAACCGGTTAATTTGGGAGCTAATGAAGAGGTCCGAGAGACCAAGATAAGCATCCACACAGATGAGAAAACACGAGATACAATAATCCAACTCTTGTTTGAATTTAAAGACGTGTTTGCTTGGTCTTACGACGACATGCCGGGATTAGGAGCTGATCTAGTGGTGCACAAATTACCAATCTACCCTGACTGTCGCCCAGTGCAACAGAAGCAAAGAAAGTTCAAGACTGACATCAGTGATAAAATCAAAGAAGAAATCACTAAGCAGTTGAAAACGGGGGTAATTCGAGTGGTACAATACACCACGTGGTTGGCTAATGTTGTGCCCGTGCCAAAGAAGGACGGAAAAACTCGAGTGTGTGTTGACTACCGAGATTTGAATAAAGCGAGTCCTAAAGATAACTTTCCTTTACCGAACATCCACATCCTTGTTGATAATTGTGCCAAACATGAGATATAGTCGTTTGTGGATTGTTATGCGAGATATCATCAAGTGTTGATGGATGAAGAGGACGCCGAGAAGACCGCTTTTACCACACCTTGGGGGACTTACTGTTACAGAGTCATGCCATTCGGCTTGAAAAATGCAGGAGCAACATACATGAGAGCTATGACTGCCATTTTCCACAACATGATGCATCAAGAAATAGAGGTGTACGTGGACGATGTGATCATCAAATCCAGAACTCAAGGCGATCATGTGCGAGACTTGAGGAAATTCTTTGAGAGGTTACGGAAGTACGATTTGAAACTGAATCCAGCCAAATGCACTTTTGGATTCCCGTCAGGTAAACTTTTAGGTTTCATAGTCAGTAGAAGAGGTATTGAATTAGATCCCACAAAGATAAAATCCATCCGGGATTTACCTCCTCCCAGAACAAAGAAAGATGTAATGAGTCTTCTAGGCCGACTGAACTACATCAGTAGGTTCATCGCTCAATTGACTTCCACATGTGAACCCATATTCAAGTTGTTGAAGAAAGACGCTGCAATCAAATGGACAACTGAATGCCAAGAAGCTTTTAACAAGATCAAAGAATATTTGTCAAACCCTCCGGTTTTAGTCCCGCCAGAGCCAGGGAGACCTCTTTTCTTGTACTTAGCAGTCTTGGAAAACTCTTTTGGTTGTGTTCTCGGACAACGTGATGCGACGGAGAAGAAAGAACAGGCGATTTACTACATGAGCAAGAAATTCACTAGTTATGAGGTCAAGTACACTTTGCTGGAAAGAACGTGTTGTGCTTTAACTTGGGTCGCTCAGAAATTGAGACACTACCTCCAAGCCCATACGACTCACCTCATTACTCGGTTGGATCCTTTGAAGTACATATTCCAGAAACCGATGCCCACCGGAAGATTGGCAAAGTGGCAAATCCTGCTCACTGAGTTTGACATAGTCTATGTCACTCGCACGGCAATGAAGGCCCAAGCATTGGCAGACCATTTGGCCGAGAACCCGATTGACGAAGAGTATCAACCATTGAATACCTACTTTCCTGATGAAGAGGTAAATACGACAGAAGTTGTTTCGGAAGACAATCATGCTTGGAAAATGTTTTTCGATGGGGCGGTAAACGCTAAAGGTGTAGGGATTGGGGCAATCTTGATCTCTCCTGCTGGCCAGCATTACCCGGCCACGGCTAGGCTCCGTTTCTTCTGCACGAACAATACGGCTGAGTATGAAGCTTGTATCATGGGCATGAACATGGCAATTGATCAGGGCGTCGAAGATTTGTTGATCATGGGAGATTCGGATCTAATTATCAAACAATCTCAAGGTGAATGGGAAACTCGGGACGTTAAACTCCTCCCTTACCGACAGCACGTGAATATCCTTGGCAAGCGGTTTGCATCGATAGAGTTCAGGTATATCCCACGATGTCACAATGAACTAGCTGACGCACTTGCCACTTTAGCTTCAATGCTACCTTATCCGGGCAACGCCCATGTCAATCCCTTGGAAATTCAAATCGGGGAAAGCCACGGTTATTGCAATGCAATCGAAGAAGGACCAAGCGTCAAGCCATGGTATTACGATATTAGGAGATTTTTGAAAACGCAAGAATACCCAGAACATGCTACTGGAGATCAAAAGAGGACCATCAGGCGACATGCAGGTGGTTTCTTTTTGAGCGGCGAGGTCATGTATAAAAGAACCCCAGATCTTAACCTCTTAAGGTGTGTTGATGCCGAAGAAGCAGGAAGAATCATGCACGAAGTACACGCAAGAGTATGCGGGCCTCATATGAATGGGTATGTTTTAGCCAAGAAAATCCTTCGAGCAGGTTATTATTGGATGACCATGGAGAAAGATTGTTTCGGTTTTGTCCGAAGATGTCATCAATGCCAGGTACATGGAGATCTGATTCATGCACCTCCAACTGAGTTGCATCCTATGTCGGCACCGTGGCCATTTGTCGCTTGGGGAATGGATGTCATCGGCCCGATTGAGCCGAAAGCTTCGAATGGACACCGATTCATACTGGTGGCTATCGATTACTTCACAAAATGGGTCGAAGCCGTCACTCTCAAATCAGTCACCAAGAAAGCGGTGGTGGATTTTGTACACTCAAATCTTATCTGTCATTTTGGTATACCCGCAACTATCATCACGGACAATGCTGCGAATTTGAACAGTCATTTGATGGAAGAAATATGCGAGCAATTCAAAATAACGCATAGGAACTCCACCCCTTATCGGCCCAAAGCCAATGGTGCCGTGGAAGCGGCGAACAAAAACATTAAGAAGATTTTGAGAAAGACGATCCAAAGCTCTAGACAATGGCATGAACAATTACCGTTCGCCTTACTGGGATACCGTACTACAATACGCACATCGGTAGGAGCAACTCCATACCTGCTAGTCTATGGAACCGAGGCTGTGATACCGGTAGAGGTAGAAATTCCTTCACTTCGTACAATTGATGAAGCAGAGATTGAAGACAGCGAGTGGGTTAAGACTCGATTGGAGCAATTAACTTTGATCGATGAAAAGCGAATGGCTGCAGTCTGTCACGGACAACTGTACCAACAAAGAATGGCTCGTGCTTACAACAAGAAAGTACGACCGAGAAATTTCGAAGTAGGTCAGTTGGTTTTAAGATGCATTCTTCCACATCATGAGGAAGCGAAAGGAAAATTCGCTCCTAATTGGAAAGGACCATACATCATCAGGGAAGATACTGCCAAGAGGAGCATTATACTTGGGAGACATGGAAGGAAAAGATCCCGAAACGGCTGTGAATGCGGATGCTGTGAAAAGGTATTATGTCTGAACTTGCTTCAATGAGGTCCTCACAAGTCGAAATGATTGAAGGCTTTTATTCCCGCTACCCAAACACTACCAACCATTTTTGTAAACCCTTTGAGCCGGTTACCTTTCTTTGGCTACCCTCTTTGGAATCCAAACCAAAAAAAAAAAAAAAAACAAAAATCCTGAACTACGTTCTGACTTGATTCCGAAAGGATACGTAGGCAACCTCTCCCTGAGGTTCAGTCATACCAAACCAAAATCCCAGTTTCCCCAAAAATGAAACTGGGGCGGATGATATTGTTGATTCGGTTTAAGATCCGTCAAGATGATTCCAAAGTTGTAATTTTGTCTACAATTCTTGTTACCCAAACCGAGTACAAGTCCTTCAAGATCGATTGGAAGTTGTGAAAACATCATTGTTGCGATCCGAAGTTCTTAGAATGAAAAGAAATAAAATGAGAGAGTCTTATTGGTGAAAACCTTCGGGCACCATAAGACGATGGAAGTAGAGAAATACAAAATGAGAGAGCATGTTGGTAAAAAACTCGCAAAGAGTGCTATCCGGCGATGGTAAGAAGAGAAATGAGAGAGGTCGATTGGCGAAAACCCGCAAAGGGCGCTATCAACCGAAAAGTTTGTTTCACCACGAGAGGTCCTGGCACGGCTCCTTAGCTCGGAAATATAGACCCGTTTTGGTTCATAAGAAAATGGGAGTTTTGTGACGATCAAGCATCTAGTCCGAGGAGCATGTCATGTTGGTTAAAGTCAGCATATACCTCAGATAAGTCCTTCTTTTCCCCCCGAAAGGGACTCCTCTATCTTTGATACGTTTTTCCATTCTTTGATTCATTCTTTTTCTTTGAATCCCTTTCGGTTTAATTTTAATTCTGAAACTATTACAAAGGAAGGTGACAGGACCGGTTTTACAGGACTCCGCCTGGTAAAGAAGAAAAGAAAAACAGCCTCAGTGGTGTATTGTTACAATCCACGATTGGATCGTAATGATTGATTGTTTCCAAAGAAAAGGAGTTTAGAAAGGAAACGGAAATCAAAGGCTAAGGTCTTATAAGAGACGGAATAAGGCAGAAGGATAGAACCCACACGGAAAATCCTCATGGAATTCCGGGAATGAACCCGGTCAGTTTGAAAGGAAGTCACCCCAAAGACAATTGGTAGCAAACTTCTCAATGGAAATGGGGAAACGATCAAGCAATGAAGATAATCAAGGCCGCAAAGTCAACCACTTTTTTCAACTGATAAAATGTTCTTTGTTGAAAGCAGGTCTGTTTAATTGTGCAAGAAGAAGGTACAACTCGAAGAAGTGAAATACGCAAGCTTTGAAATGGCTTTGGAACAAGAAAAACACATAAAAGGGTAAGTTTCTTTTTAGAGATTTATCTTATGCATTTGTTGATGGTTAAAAAGAAAGCCTAAAAGAAGGCCCAAAAAGAAGAATAAAAGAAAAGAAAATGAAAACTCCGAAAAAAGAGAATCAAATCATATTAGTCCAATATCTGTTTGGACCCCGGTCGAAAAAACCGAGGGTCTTTCCGGCCAGAAAGCCGTGAAACTTTTATCCCCGGTCAGAAAACCGAGGATCTCCCAATCAGAAAACTGCGGAGTCATTTACTTTTACCCCGGCCAAAAAACCGAGGATCCGACGGTCAAAAAACCGTTAGATATTGTTTGAATTCCGGCCAGAAAGCCGTTTACTTTTACCCCGGCCAAAAACCGAGGATCTAACGGCCAAAAAACCGTTAGATATTGTTTGAATTCCGACCAGAAAGCCGGAAACCCTTATCCCCGGTCAGAAAACCGAGGATCTCCCAGTCAAAAACTGTGGAGCCATTTACTTTACCCCGGCCAAAGAACCGAGGATCCGACGGCCAAAAAACCGTTAGATATTGTTTGAATTCCGGCCGAAAGCCGTGAAACTTTTATCCCGGTCAGAGAGAGTCGAGGGTCTCCCCAGCCGAAAAACTGCGGAGCCATTTACATTTACCCCGGCCAAAAAACCGAGGATCCGACGGTCAAAAAACCGTTAGATATTGTTTGAATTCCGACGAAAGCCGTGAAACTTTTATCCCCGGTCGAGAACCGAGGATCTCCCCGATCAAAAAACTGCAGAGCCACTTACTTTTACCCGGCCAAAACACCGAGGATCCGACGGCCAAAAAAATGTTAGATATTGTTTGAATTCGGCGGAAAGCCGTGAAGCTTTTATCCCGGTTAGAAAACTAAGGACCTCCCCAGTCAAAAAACTGCAGAGATATTTACTGTTACCCGGCCAAAAAACCGAGGATCCGACGGCCAAAAACCGTTAGATATTGTTTGAATTCCGGCCGAAAGCCGTGAAACTTTTATCCCGGTCAGAAAACCGAGGATCTCCCCGTCAGAAAACTGCGGAGCCATTTACTTTTACCCCGGCCAAAAAACCGAGGATCCGACGGCCAAAAACCGTTAGATATTGTTTGAATTCCGGCCAGAAAGCCGTGAAACTTTTATCCCGGTCAAAAACCGAGGATCTCCCCAGTCAAAAAACTGCGGAGCCATTTACTTTTTCCTCGGCCAAAAACCGAGGGTCTAGCGGCCAAAAAACAGTTAGACATTATTTGAATTCCGGCCAGAAAGCCGTGAAGCTCTTCTTCAAAATCCCGGCCCGAAAGCCGTGGAACGTTTATTTGTGAAATTGTGATTTTCTTACCCAATACCAAAGAGTCTTTTAATCGCTCTCTGTGTCAACTAACTCACGAAATTTTCCTAGCAAAACTGGGGCAGAAAAATTTCGTTCGTTTGTTTGTTTTGTTGTCTAAATAGGTTTTACCTCGGGACGCAAGGATCGAGATAACCTACAAATGGAACATCAAACCAGAATGAAGAAAAGAAGAAAGGAACCAAAAGAAAAGAGTTCAAACGTTGGAGTAAACAAAGGCGCGGATTGCTTAGAAGATGATTGAAGTAACAAACTCCGCCGACTCCGTTTCACTCAATGTTACAGAAATAAACAAAGCATATACAACTTGTTGAGCATCAAGATTCGGATCGAGGTCTACAGCAAATCAACTAAGATTCAAGATCAAGTTTCCAAGAGAATCATAGATAGGAATCTTGTAACTCATAGTTTGATAGCATAGCTAGTTCAGCTTTAATTTCTCTTTTTGGTGTAATAAGGAGATCAGTAAGCAGTTAAGCAACAGCAGCAGCAACGATAGCAACAGTAACAGCAAAATGTCAGTTCACGGTAGTCCCAGCTACCAAAACTTCCCGAACTACATTGACCTGATTCTCGTTTAGCCCAGGATATGTAGGAGGCCTCTCGAAGCGAAGGCTCGGTCAAGATCTTTTCAAAATGCTTCACACGGAGTGCTCGGACGGGCAAAAATCGCTCGTATTAGCTCATTATCTTTGCACGAAAACTCTTCGAGTTTACACGCAAAGAGAGGCAGCTGTGAGCACGTGATTTTTGCCTAACATGAATTACTCCCACAAAATCAAAACAAAAATTATCTATTTTTTACGTTGTGTATTTTTGTGAATTTTTGTGTTATTTTTGGTAATCGTTTGCATTTGTATATGCATGATTATATGTGTTTAAATTAATAAAAATACGAAAATATGTCGTGTTTACATTTTTATCTAGCTTCGAAATTAGGAGTAATTAATTTTATCTTACAAAAATGAAAATCACAAAAAATAATTCATCTTCTACATTTTCTAGTATTTAATGTCCCAATTGTGTGATTTATATTTAATTGATGTTTAAATTGAGTGTGTTAATTGTCAATATAACTTAATTAGTATTTCTTATAATTTTATTGATTTGGTAGTGTAATTAGAAATTTTGTTTTAATTAGAAAATTAAATTAAAGAGATTAGGAAAACAAAAGAAAAGAAAAATCAAAGAGGAGGAAATCGGATTGGGCCCAAAGGTTAGCCAAATCCAGGCCCAAAAACGGTTTAGCCCAGTCCAATACCCATGTCTTTCCAACATACCCGCCCCATCCCCATCGTGCAATCTGGACCGTTGATGACATTTCATCCAACGGTCCAGAATATTAGCCTAATTCTAATTACCCAAGACCCCAAACCCTTTCACACCCCAACCAAACAGCCCCTTCTTTAAACTCATCTTCATCCAGGCGATTTCCGGCCGCCACCTGCCACCGTGAACCGCCGGCCGGAAATCGCCTCCGCCGGCGGTTGCGCTCCAAACCACCCCATTTTAACACCATAGCTTCCCCTTCTCCCCCTCAACACGAATCCGGCAACCATTAATTTCGAATCATCCCCAAACGTTTCGAATATTAGATCGAAACTAGCCGAAATTCAAAAATTTATCCCAAACCTCCCCAATTTGATACCACGCCCTCACCTCACCTCCCTAACCACCACACCACCCTTAATCCGGTTCGAATCTAGCCGGAAATCGTCGAGCCCCAAATCCGTGTGTCAAGAACCCTAGATTTCGGGTTAAGGATTTTTTATCAAGAATTAAAAGTGTTGAAGTCAATAGACTTTGATTGAAACGTTTTCGCTTGAAAACATTTCAATTAAAGTCCGTTTAACTTCAAATACACAATCTCGAACCCGTTTGAATCCAATTCGGCCGAGCTCCATTTTTCTTGTTTCAAGGTATTTCTTTTCCATTCTTATTTACTTGCATTCGTCAATTTGGTTTAATTATTTTTCGTAGTTTCATTTATTTGATTGATTTTCCTCGGACATCTTCAAATTCTTCTTCTTTTGGGACCTTTTATTTGGTCGACTTGTTTGCTTCTGATTATTTGTTATGAATGACGAAGTTATGAGATAAGAACTCGATTCGATACTTCGTCGAATAGCTAATTCTTCATTTTTGGACTGCTTTGGTCGAGAGTTTTGAAATCACTGCCTTCGCGATTGATTTGTTATCAATCGTACATGTTATGATTCGACTTAACGAATGTCGTCGCTTGAATTCGCGAATTTGTTGTTTGAAATTCCGGGTAGTGGTTCATTTGTTGTTTGAATTGAACTATTCTCTTGTTTGTTTGATTCTGTCAATTAAGTTTAGATACTAAGATTGGGTATAGCTGATATTTTACTTAAGAAAATCAGAAGAGCTAATAGTCATGATGCAAGGCACATGGTACAACCTGGTGGAGCCTGCTGTACAGCAGGGTATTCCATCAGCACCATGTGTTTAGTATTTTGTATCAATATCCCATACTTAGACAGGATTTAGTGGTCTTACAGTGGGAATATGATGGGCTGGGCAGAGTTTTATTTTAATTGGACAATGAGTTGTTCCAGGGGATTTTGCTGTTATAAGTAGAGAGAACATTCTCTGGAAAAAGGATATACACACACACACATTCAGAACAGAGACATATACACAAAAACACACAGAGAGGAGACTGGCAGAATACTAAAAAAAAACAGAGAGAGCTGGAGAGAGTTCTTTGGTTTTGCACACACATATTTTGATATCTTTCAAAGTCATTGTGAGAAAGAAAAGCCGTCGGATTTTCTTGGAGAGTCTTTGTTTGTTGAAAGTGTTTTAAGTGCGTTTCAAGAGTGATATTTAGCCAAAAGGAGTGAAATTCTATCCTCTTATACTGTTGCATTGGTTTTAAAGTTCCAAGCTGATTTTGAAACTATTCTGAGGATTTTCGTTCACTGTTTTGATGCTGGTTTGAATTTGGTTATCATCCAATCATTGATTTGCTGTGTTGGTTGGGGTTTTCTGTTGCTCAAAACTTTTGGTTGCTGCTCACTGTGCTGTTAGTTACTGTTTTTGTTGCTGCTCACTGTGCTGTTACTGATCTTTCTTCCTCCATTTATACTATCACATTCCAGGTACACATCTTTTGAGCTTGATCATACTTGTACCAGAAATGAATTGGAAATGAATTGGAAGACCACTTTGAATCCTTTGTTTGAAGTCGTTACATAAATGATTTTGTTTAAACTACTTATTAAGGACTGTTAGCTAAAATAGATATCGTACAGTTATTCATTAGAAGATTGAAGGTGCATTATTCTTGTATGTTTATTTAGTTCTTACTTTCATTATATACGAATTGAAACAAAACTTGCTAGGCTCGTATTTGTAAACTTGGATTATTTTGGATTATTGATAAAAATAGATATCAGTTTTCATTTCTACTTAATTAGTTTTCTATATTTTTAGTATACGTTTGGATTTGTGTAAGTAAAACTAGCCAATTCGGATTGAGACTCCCTTTGATATTTTACATAGGTAATTTGTTAAAGTCAAGTAGTTTAAGCATGATCAAGAGGTTGGGTCGGTTAAAGTTTAGCTATTAACATAAGATGTTTGGAATCATTTTTGGATTTTTCTTTACTTTGATTTTTCTTTTGAGGTCTATTTATAATTAAGCGAGCAAGACAAATTAGCCAATGCTTTTAGATAACAATGTTAGTCGTCTTTAATCATATAATTTCGATTTCGTCAATTAACGTCAGATTGAGGATAGCGAAATCCAAAGTAGACAACCTCACGTCTAAATAATTAACCAAGGCGAATTATTTCTATGTTGTATATTTGGTCGATTTTCCATTAGTTCACATCTTTTCATTCAATCTCCGGCCATAAGTCAAAAGCTAGGAAATAATACATCATTGGGTACAATTCTTTAATTGGAAATAATTTTAGGAGATACGCTTTTAAATAAATTGATTTTTTTTTTGGGTTTAGTTTTACAATGGCTTTAAATCGGCATGGTTTCAAATAAGTAATCCGGATACCTTTTTTTTTAATTATTTTTACCTATCCGTTAAAATCTGAGTCTATATTGTAATTAGTCTTTCTTTTGGTATGGTTTCAAATTAATAGAGCGGTTTAAGGTTTTTAATCGGGGCATATAATTTATAAGCATGTATAAAATCAAGAATTTTTTAGCCATTTATAATAATTGAAGCGACCGTGCTAGAACCACGGGATCCGGGGGTGCCTAACACCTTCCCTCGGGTCAACAGAATTCCTTACTTAGAATTTCTGGTTCGCAGACTTCATTTGAAAAGTCGTAATTTTCCTCGATTCGGGATTTAAATAAATCGGTGACTTGGGACACCTTAATTTATTCCAAGTGGCGACTCTGAAATAAATAGAATAATCCCGTTTCGAATATTGTCACTTAAATTGGAAAAACTCCCTTGCGCATCTACCCTCCGGGGTAGGGGGCGCGCCAAAAGGAGGTGTGACAGGTACACATATAATAAGACCCGAATCTAAAAATTCACTCATTGTTAGATCTAAAACTATTATTTGTTGCTAAAAAAATTATTTTCCTTAGTCTCATCAGCAATTACAGTTGCTTCGGTAGTGTCAGTATCTTTGTGCTCATTTTTCTTTTTTCTGTATGTTTTTCTATATTTTTCAACTTAAAGCAATCTTATGACAGTATTTGCACATGACATTTCTATATCTGGATTTTAACCTTGATTTATGTCTGTCACTATTTGAATCTTTCTTGTTTGATCTACATCATACAACAAGCATTTCCCTTTGTTCCCACTTGTTTCCCTAGTAATATCTCTATCTATTTGTTCTTTTGATTTCAAAATAGATTTGATACATTTATAAGAGATATTATCCTTTCCATAAAGCATAGTATCTCTTATATGCTTAAACGATTAGGGTAAAGAAACAAGCAATAATACGACTTGATCCTCATCTTTGATTTCAGCATCTATGTTACTAAATCCATGCATAAGAAGAGAATCAAAAGTATCAAGATGTGTAAGTATAGAGGTACCTTCAACCATAATAAAAGTGTAGAGTTTTTGCTTTGGGTGAAGCCTGTTTTCTACTGTTCTTTTTATATACAGGGTTTTCAGCTTTCCCCATATGCCTTTGGCTGAGCTTTTTGAAACAACTTCATGCAAAACCTCATCTGAGAGATTTAAAATGATACCTGTTTTTTCCTTTTTGTCAATGACGACAAACTCCTCGTCCATCATTTTTTTCGGTTTCTTCTTCTTTCCTTGTAGTGCCAAATCTAAGCCATCCTGAATTAGGATAGCTTCCATCTTTGATTGCCACATTTTGAAGTTTGCACTTCGGTCAAATTTCTCAACATAAGTCTTTGTTTGAGTCATTTTGACTATTTAACCGATTAGATCCGGCTATAATATTAATTTGTTAGGATTGATAACTTGGATAGTGCGAAATTTATCCAAATAACGTTATAATGACAATAATAAAGCCAATACAAGTTTATGATAACGGTAATTAAAGCAGATAAAGAAGGTACAAATTTAACACGGTTATGTCAAGGAGACCTACGTCCACAAGCGAAGAAAAATAATTTCACTATACCACAAAAAAGTACAAAATTAGAGTAAATACTCTAATTAGTCCCAAATAACCCCGAGAGCATAACCTCACAAGATAACTCCAAATAAAATGTTCACACAAGTGTTTCTCAACATTCAACTCTCTTACAAAATACTCTTAATAAATAAAGGAGGAAAAAGAAAGACAAGAGTAAAAAGCTCTTGAATTTGGTATGTCTTCAACCGAGGAAAACTCCTTTATTTATAGGTAAGAAAGCCATGGGCTCAAAGAATATTAGCACCATTTTTATCTTCCACCATACAATGACGAAACTTGTCCCCAAATTGAATTTTCCAGCAAGTAAATTTAGCATGTGCCAGTAACTATCACACGGTGAACCCTCAAGAAGTTAAAAGGTTGACCATATTACAACTTCGAATTTATACCACCATATTATATGACTTAAAATGAGTTAGAGATAAAGGGTGTTGCTTTTCACTCGACGTGGCTATCATTATTCTTACCAACAATAATAACAATATTATACATGGTGTAATCCCATCAAATAAAGTTAAGGATAGGATGCATTCATGCAGATCTTATCCCATATTTCTGACTGTTAATATTCTAACCACTTGATGAAAATAATGACATTTTTCAGATTATACCATAGGAAAAGTCTTCGTACATTAGGGAAATGTGAGAATAAAATTGATATTTTAGTGGAATATTCGTTGGCTACATGCATTCCCAAAGACATGTAAATTGATGTTATATTAACTATTATTCTATATTGTTTGTAGAGATTTTATTTTTAATATGGAAAAAGTTAGAATATTTTGATCTAATCCAAATTTATTTTTTGAAATAAAATTGGATAGAAAAATAATAAACATGCGAAATTTCACTTTCCCAATTCTAAAGATACACATCCATTTGAGAATATTGAATCATAAAATTTCAGTAAAATTTTAAAAAACGAGAGATTCTTCTACGAATTCATGGCTAGTAAAATATCACGTCATAACCAAAGATGTTTTTATAAAATAAAAAAAAAATGGATAATTTTGCTGCCATGTCTACTGCGTGTACTTTATTATGATTTGCACGATATATTAGATCAGCGGCTTCTCGAGCTTCACTTCCACCTGGCAATTTCAAAATTTGAATAAACCCGCCACTATAAAAGCCCCAAATTCAACTTACCAGCAGCCATTTGCATTTCAGAGAGAAACTTCGAGAAGAGATGAAGAAGAGATCGAGATCGACGAGGAAGTCATCGGCGGGAAGTCCTGTCCAGTCGATGAGTGAGTCTCCGAAGCCATTCGAGTTCAATTTCAATATGTTCAACGCTACGCCAATATCGTCATCGTCGAAGAAGCAGAAGAAGAGCATAACTGGAAAGAAGAGTTTCAATAATTCAAGTCCGGAGCAGGTGAAGCCTGCCGGTGGTTCCCCTGTGTCGGTCAAAAATCTGAAGACGATTTCGGATCTTAAGGAATTCGCATCGTCTCGATTGGACTCTATTAAGCGCCAGGTTGAGCGATCGCATATGGAGATTCTTAAGGACCTCGAGGCTTCTCAGTCTCGCCTTCAGAAACGTCTCAAGGTCTCTCTCTCTCTCTCTCTCTCTCTCTCTCTCTCTCTCTGTATTTAATTTACACACTTAACCATAGATCATGATTCATGAAGATGACTTTATATTCGTGATTTTCTGTGTTTCATCTTTCTACGTTAGAGCATAAGCTCTTTCCGTTTGCTAGTGCTTATGTCAGTAGTGGTGTTAGTCCTTATGCATACGTAAATATGTATGTGTGTGTATATTTATGTTTGATATGTGGTGATTTCCAGCTAAATTTCTCAATTCGGTGATCTGTCAGCTGCTTCCGGTTTATTGATCTAGTTTAAGAACTTGCATGAGTTGTACCGGAGACTAATTGTTGTTCTCTCTGTTTTGATGTTGCTTTTGCGTTTTTAGATGCAGCTTCCAAGAAATTAGGTGTAAGAAACTTAGTGTAATGATCTCAATAAATTGAATAGTGAATGTTCTAGAACATTCCCGACTATCAAAGTTTAATCATCTTGTTACTGTATTTTGATTTACTCAGAATCTTAGATTTGTTATAAGTATTCCTCTCAGAACTGTTTAGTGCCAGGTAGATACGCTTTAAGCATAGTAAAGCTGTTCTTTTTGCTATATATGAATAGGCTTATGGAAACATCCTCAATGATGATGGACTAAAATGTACTTTGCATAGGATATCTAGATTTCTTGGTTCTCACAAATATTCAAGTTTAACGCCAAGTTCTGGGAAATTGTCTGTTGACATAGCGATATATAGCACTGAAGTGTTAATTTAGGCTCTTCTGAGTGAGATTCCAATGTTAAAATACCAAATCATTTGTCCATTTTATACGACAATTAGTGCAGTTTTGTGCTTTGACTTTAAAAATGAACCAGAATATTTTGCTGCACTTTATTGGGAGAGGATATATAACAGACTTGCAGGAGATATGAGTTTCACTTTCCGACGAAGTGATGATCTTGTCCGCGATTTGTTTGATGGAAAATAACCAGATATATCACATTGGGAACACTATAATAGAATATGTAGCTTGTTAAATGCAAAGTAATGGTCTTCAATCATGTCATTTGAGTAAGAAAGAGCATCTAGATTTAACACCTTAGTTTTGTTACTGAAATTTGAAAAATAAAAGCATTTATAAGCTCTATGAGATTATGTCAGTTTTGAGTTATTGACCTAAAATAAAGTAAACAAGGATTAGAAGTTTGTCTGCTGTAAGCTGATCTCATTCTTTACAAGCTTCTATCAAGCTTTGGATAAATAAGATTAAGGAAAATCGTTGTAGTTACATGATTTTTCATTGTTTCATAATTCCATTGAACATGGGTTTTAATTTTAGCGTAAGTAGTTTTCATTCGTTGGCTCTCTACATTGTTATGTTGTAACTTCAACTTCTTAAGCAAATTAAAAGGGCTAGAAGAACCATACATGATACAGTTATTCAGATGATATAGCATATTCCACATACCAGAGCTTTTTGATATCTGTTGTCAATTTTCGTTACATTTTCCTTCCAATATTTGGGTAATTAAACAGATTCAGACACAAGGATGTCACCAAGTGGCAGATGAATCAGAAAAGGAGTACAAAAAGATGTCTGACCGATTCAGCGAAGGCAGGGAGGCAATGAAGGTAAATCTTCCATTATCTGCTATTGCCTTTAACAAGTCTGCTCCTATTTCATCTCAATTGTTGTGCCATTACCATTAGTTAATTTAAAGTTTTTCCCTCTAGGCTTCATATTCTACATTCATGGCAGATCTTCAAGCTAGTGGATCTCGTCGTAAGTTCTTAGCCTTTTGCCACCTATGAGGATATGCTTTTTAGTAAATGCAACTATATGCTGCAAGTTTTTGACAATTGAACACTATAATAACCTTGAATACGATAAGCAGATGAAGTAATTGACTGTATTTTCTTATTCTTTCTTTATTGGCTTGGCCAAAAGTGTAGCAAATTCTTCAGAATTGCCTTTCGGATTCGGATGAACATCTTATAAACTTGTTGACATACTTTACAGTTTGCAAACAAACCATCCCCGAGCTGTCACAATCCGTTGAGAAAGCCATAGATGCTCTCAGGAACCGTTATGGGATCCATTCAACTTAAGCTTGTTGAAGGCATTGGCATTAAGGTAATCTCTTTTGCTGCTTGATTGTTTTTGCACTTGTATCTACCTTATGTTTCTCAAAATCTGAACGAAGAATTATATGTGGCGATAAGTGTTTTAGTTATCTTTCCTACAACTATGTTATTATTTTACCTGGTATATGGAACTTGAGTTAGGAAGTTTTTCCTTTCAATGGTAGTACAAGATCATCAGAACAACACGGTAGCTGGTATAAAAGCGTTGATTGTCATGGCATATTCGTTTTAAATATCGTGAAATACACCCGGGGGAAATGCCCATGAAATCCTTTCTCCTTATCTGAATGGCCATATTGAAGACTTGACAAGATCTAGATTGCTTAATACCGTCGTCATAACTTCCGTTTGGTTAATGTTGTTGCGGAAGCCAAATGTATATAGTGTGAATGAGTCACAACTACTATACCAAAAATTATGACAGCCACCAAATAATAAATAAGACAATAAAGCAACAATATAAAGAACACCAGAATTTACGAGGTTCGGCTAATTTTGCCTACTCCTCGGACACAACCAATATTTATTCCACTCCAAAATACAAGTGAAATAATACTAAAGAGAGAAGATACAAATGCCTTGAGAAGATAAGAAGGCAAATGAGAGGTGTGTTTAAATCCTAAACATTAAGCCTTCTTTTATAGGAAAAAATCTCACCCACTTTTGGTAAACTACCGATGTGGGAACAAATCCTTTGCCAAATTCAACAAATCTCCACCTTGGCAAAAATTTCACATCTTCAATTTTCTCTCTATAATAAATTTTGGTTGTGTCTTCACCTTCAATCTTCAGTGTTCAACAATGTTGATCAAATCCAAACAATGTTGAAACTTGATCACAGTCACCACCTTTGTTAGCATATCAGCAGGATTCTCCGTAGTGTGAATTTTCTTCACCGTAACTCCACCTTCTTCTATGATTTCTCGTACGAAATGATACCGAACATCAATGTGCTTCGTCCTTGCATGATAAACTTGGTTCTTCGCTAATTGAATAGCACTTTGACTATCACAAAAAATTGTGATAACTTTTTGTTCAACACCAAGCTCCTTTAGCAATCCTTGAAGCCAAATTGCCTCCTTCACAGCCTCTGTAATAGCCATGTACTCTGCCTCTGTTGTAGACAAAGCAACTGTTGACTGCAAAGTAGACTTCCAACTAATTGGTGCCTTTGCAAAAGTAAACACATAACCAGTAGTTGATCTTCGTTTGTCCAGATCACCCGCAAAATCTGAGTCACAATATCCAACTACAGACTGATTGCCTTCCCGCTCAAAAACTAACCCGACATCTACAGTATTATGAATATACCGTAGAATCCACTTCACAGCTTGCCAATGCTCCTTTCCCGGATTATGCATATATCTGCTAATAACTCCAACGGATTGTGCATATATCTGCTAATACCTCCAGACCATTGCATACATCAAGCTACCAACAACATTTGCGTATGGTACCTTTGACATATACTCTCGTTCAGCTTCATCCAATGGCGACATAGTAGTACTTAGCTTAAAATGGGGAGCAAGTGGAGTACTAACCGGCTTAGTCTTGTCATCTATGCCAAAACGTTGTAGTACTCTCTTCAAATATTCTTTCTGAGATAAACAGAGTTTCTTTGAACGTCTATCTCTTATTATCTCCATGCCAAGAATTTTCTTCGCCTCACCCAGATCCTTCATCTCGAACTCCTTCTTCGGTTGAATCTTCAACTTATCAATTTCTTCCGAATTCTTGGAAGCTATCAACATATCATCAACATATAGGAGAAGATATATAAAGGAACCATTTTTAAGCTTGCGCAAATACACACAATGATCGTATTTGCTTCTCTTGTACCATTGCTGCAACATAAACTTGTCAAATCGCTTGTACCATTGTCTAGAAGATTGTTTCAACCCGTACAACGATTTTTCAAGTTTGCAAACCATATTTTCCTTTCCAGCAACTTTGAATCCTTCTGGCCGAGTCATGTAGATTTCCTCCTCCAAGTTTCCATGTAAAAACGCAGTTTTTACATCCATCTGAACTAGTTCCAAATCCAATTGTGCTACCAAAGCCAACATAATTCGAATGGAGGAATGTTTTACAACTGGAGAAAATACTTCGTTGTAATCAATTCCCTCCTTTTGAGCATATCCTTTGGCCACCAACCTTGCTTTGTAGCGAACATCTTCTTGATTAGGAAATCCTTCTTTCTTTGCAAATACCCATTTGCACCCAATTGCTTTCTTTCCCTTCGGGAGATTGGCCAATCTCCATGTATGATTCTGATGAAGGGACTGTAATTCATCATTCATGGCAATCCTCCACTTATCGTCTTCTGAACTTTGGACTGCGTCTTTATAAGTGGTGGGAACATCATCAGCTGCAATTGCGGTTGCACAAGCAACTGTCTCTATGAGACGAACAGGTTTCGTTACTTTCCTTTTTGGCCTGCTGGTTGCTATTGATTCAAGTTGTTGTTGAGGTTCCTGAGTTGGAATCTCCTCTACTGGCTCTCCTCCCAGAGGATAATCTTCATTTCTTTCCTCCTCTGCTACTTGTGTAGGAAAAATAAATTTTCCCTCAAACTCCACCTGCTTAGAAGCACCATCATTTTCTTTGGTATCTTCATTTGTTACCTTGTTTACCATAGAAGATTCATCGAAGGTAACATCCCTGCTGAATATTACTTTCTTTGTCATAGGACACCATAAACGATGTCCTTTGACTCCAGAAGTAATTCCCATAAAAATAGCCTTCTTTGCCCTTGGATCCAATTTTGACTCCGTCACATGATAATATGCAGTTGAGCCAAATACGTGCAAAGAGTCATAATCTACAGCAGGCTTTCCATACCATTTTTCAAATGGTGTCTTACCATCAATAGCAGCAGATGGTAAGCGATTAATGAGTGGCATGCATATGTAATTGCCTCAGCCCAAAATTCTTTGCCCAAGCCAGCATTGGACAACATACACCGTACCTTCTCCAGTAAGGTCCGGTTCATGCGTTCTGCCACTCCATTCTGTTGTGGTGTATGTCTGACAGTGAAGTGTCGGACGATGCCATCATTTTCACAGACCTTATTAAAATGATCATTTTTGTATTCACCTCCATTGTCTGTGCGAATACACTTGATCCTTCTGCCCGTTTGATTCTCCACCATCGTCTTCCATTTGAGAAAAATTCTCAGCACTTCATCTTTGCTCTTCATTGCATACACCCATACTCTCCGGGAAAAATCATCAACAAAGGTCACAAAATAGTGCTTCACACCCAATGAAGGTGTTTTGGAAGGACCCCAAACATCAGAGTGTACATAATCCAAAATGCCTTTAGTATTATGGATTGCTGTACCAAATTTAACCCTTGTCTGTTTCCCTTTGACACAATGCTCGCAAAACTCCAAATTGCAAGCCTTTATCCCTTTCAACAATGCTTGATCTGATAGAGTTTTCAAGGATTTTCCTCCATCATGTCCCAAGCGTATGTGCCACAACCTGGTTGCTTCTGCCTCTTTGTTGTCATTGGACGTCACTGTCGCTGTCCCAATAACTGTACTACCGAGATAACGGTACATGTTATTGTTCTTCCGATTGGCCTTCATTACCACTAGTGCACCGGAGCATACTCTCATCACACAATTTTCTGCAATAATTTTGAACCCTTTTGATTCTAGGGCTCCCACAGAGATGAGATTTTTCTTCAAACCCGGTACATATCGAACATCTATTAATGTTCTGATCATTCTATCATGGTTCCTTAATCGTATTGAACCAATTCCATATGAGGTAAGAGGGCTGTTATCCGCTGTTTGGACGACTCCATATTCTCCTTCTTGAAAGTCCACAAACCAATCCCTGTTGGGACACATATGATAGCTACAAGCCGAATCCATCAACCATATGTCTGATAACGTTGACGGCTCCGTTGTAACTAATGAGAAATCCGAATCATCACAATCAGCAACATTTGAATTCATAATGGCCTTTCCATTGTTATGTTTGGCCTTATTATTCAACTTCGGACAGTCTTTCTTCTAGTGCCCCTTTTCTCGACAAAAGGCACATTCATCTTTGCTGGGTTTAGATCTTGACTTAAATCTTCCTTTCCTTGTCCTCGTTTGATTTTGAGGACGACCCCTCACGAACAGTGCTTCTCCTTCTCCGACTTTCTGTTTTTCTCGCTTTCTTTGTTCATAGCTGTACAAAGCCGAACAAACTTCTCTGAGAGAAACTTCGTCATTTCCATGGAGTAGAGTAGTTTCAAGGTGCTCGTACTCGTCAGGAAGTGACGCCAACAACATCAAGGCCAAGTCACCATCATCATAAGTTGTATCCATATTTTGCAAATCCGTGACCAACTTATTGAAGCTGGTGATATGTTCATTCATCGTGGTACCAGGAACATAGGTGAAGTGAAACAGTCTCTTCTTCATGTACAATTTATTTTGATTGTTTTTCTTCAAAAATTTATCCTCCAGTGCTTTCCATAATTTACTTGCAGAAGTTTCCTTTGTGTATGGATATTTCTGCTCTCTAGCAAGGTAGGATCGAATGGTACCGCAAGCAACACGGTTGATAATTCTCCAATCTTCTTCTCCGATACCATCTGGTCTCTTTTCTTCAATAGCAAGATCTAGCCCTTGTTGAAAAAGGACATCTAGAACCTCGCCTTGCCACATCCCAAAATGCCCGGACCCGTCAAAAATTTCTACCGCAAATTTCGCATTTGACACAATTCTTGTCATAAGCGAAGATGCCAATGATGACGTATTGCTGACACTTGATGTAGATTCTTCTTGTTTATTGTCTCCCATCTTTGACACAAATATTATTTAATAGTTGACGACACAAATCAAGATTATTTCCTTTCTGATGTGGAAGATCAGGACTAAGCTGCAACCACAGAGCATACCGAGACAGAACCTTGACTCAGTTACCAAGATAAATCTTTTCTGATGTGGAAGATCAGACTACGCTGCAACCACAGAGCATACGAGATAATACCTTGGCTCTGATACCAATTGTTGCGGAAGCCAAATGTATATAGTGTGAATGAGTCACAACTACTATACAAAAAATTATGGCAGCCACCAAATAATAAATAAGACAATAAAGCAACAATATAAAGAACACTAGAATTTACGAGGTTCGACTAATTTTGCCTACTCCTCGGACACAACCAATATTTATTCCACTCCAAAATACAAGTGAAATAATACTAAAGAGAGAAGATACAAATGCCTTGAGAAGATAAGAAGGCAAATGAGAGGTGTGTTTAAATCCTAAACAGTAAGCCTTCTTTTATAGGAAAAAATCTCACCCACTTTTGGTAAACTACCGATGTGGGAACAAATCCTTTGCCAAATTCAACAAATGTTTCGTGCAATTATTTCATTTATTTCCTTGAAGGACTCTGTTAAAACTTAAGGAAGAAGTGGAAAATAGAATTTAGCT
Organism: Nicotiana noctiflora; assembly: GCA_032618575.1. Taxonomy (NCBI): domain Eukaryota; kingdom Viridiplantae; phylum Streptophyta; class Magnoliopsida; order Solanales; family Solanaceae; genus Nicotiana; species Nicotiana noctiflora. The sequence goes on along the minus strand of JASVEL010000801.1, from coordinate 297,487 downwards.
CTTATAAAAAGGAAATATCAAATCAGGGATAACGATTTGAAATCATTTCTTCTACACTCATTTTGTGTGCTTGAACTGGGTCGGCCCTTTTTTCATTGTGTGTGCTTGGATCCTTGCGGAATGATCCGTTTCTACCTTTTCAAGCCTTCAAGCATCAGATAAAATTCCATGATTTCACTCTAATCAATTTTATATAGAAATTTGAGCACTAAGCCAGTATATATCCCTGAGGTTAAACTCTAATTGATAATGAATCATCTTTAGATGGCAGCTGGGCTGATGAGAAGCCCAGATGCCTTTTTTTATTGTATCGATATGGGTATTTCGTTCTTGTTTTGTCATTGATTACTATCTTGTTTTTTTTGGTTGATCAAATGATTATCTGTCCGTCTGATATAAAGCATTGGCGTCTGCTTTTGATTGACATTTTTACGAAACTCATAATCCATTTTAATTTGATTACTATCTTGTTTTTTTTGGTTGATCAAATGATTATCTGTCCGTCTGATATAAAGCATTGGCGTCTGCTTTTGATTGACATTTTTACGAAACTCATAATCCATTTTAATTTGAGTTATATAATTTCTTGATAGGTGGAATCTAGTTTCTTGTTTTGTCATTGATTACTATCTTGTTTTTTTTGGTTGATCAAATGATTATCTGTCCGTCTGATATAAAGCATTGGCGTCTGCTTTTGATTGACATTTTTACGAAACTCATAATCCATTTTAATTTGAGTTATATAATTTCTTGATAGGTGGAATCTAGTTACTCTGAATTACATTAACGAAGTCAATGTAGGAGCAGATGGAGATAGTTCAAGTGATTATCTTTTGAGGACTGCTCACGACATAAAATCATCCATGAAAATTCGAACTCCTTTTTGCTTACAGTTGCAGTTTCTTGAGGAATATAGATAACATGCAAATTTGAGTGCTTACTCAGTTAGTCTTGTTAAATTCATATCTTCTAGATGCATTGACTACCAGCTTCCTGGTTCACCCAGCCTTATATTGGCCTAATGTGGTAATTTTCTATTAGAACATTACTTTCGTGCATATGCGACATGAAACGAAAGGTGTTATGTTACACCATAAAACAGAAGGCATTTGAAAAGAAAAGAAAATTGGAGATGTTCTTTTTTCTTATATACACCATGAGCGCGCTCCAATTTATTATTACAGGTGAAAGAATAGCTTCTAGGCCTTTGGTCAAGTACTTTCTTTTGATAATTAGTCTACTTGAGGATTACGTATAAGAGTATAATGTAGTGTATATGTAGAGAAATCCGACTAAGTATTTCTATCATGTACTTTCGCTTTTGAAAGCTCCGCTAAAGAGATTGATAGCTTGCGGTACATGAGGATACTATGTGCATGATCTTTTCATAATGAGCTAGCTAAATGATCAATGTTCATTATTATTGTTGGGATATATGGAGTATTAATTATGGATTGGTTTAGATATAGTATTTATTATGATATAATTGTTCATTCCATTTTAATAAAGTTTTAAATAGATCATATATTGGTGCGTGTCTTTTGCTTATATAGTAGATGATTTAGTGTATAGAATTTAGCTTATACACGGAAGATTAAATCATCGGTTCTTATAAGTATAAATTTTGAGTTCACAATCTAACGATGGAGTTGGACAAACCATCAGGGGTGACTGCACCACAAGATTAAATATAATTTATATTGATTATGGGAATGATTTAATTTCAACTTCTTGTGCTAGTACATTTTGTATGTATTGAAAGGACTAAGTAGAGATAAGTAATTTATACTGACTTAATAAAATAAATTTTTCTAGCCATTAAATGTACCTATACTCATAATTTTGATATAATTACTATTAGCTGTGTATATTATTATTATTTTGATATATTAAAAGACGAGATTCTTCGTGGGTCAATATGCCTGGTAAATTGGATCATAATAATGTACATTGGTGAAATAATAGTTAGTCAATGAAATCCATGTCTCGGTTTAGAGATTGATGACACACCTTTATGAGAGCTTATAAGTTTTCATGTGTAAACTCGGCTGATGGATTTTGTATCCGACACATAAAATAAGTTAAGCGAAAGTCTAAAGGAAATAATCAATAAATTAAATCGTCAGTAATTTAATTTAATTGATTAGTATCTGAATCTTAACATGAGTAGTTAAATAAGATTATAGTAGATTTAATAACGAAAATTATAAAGTAATTTCATAATTGGAAGCCTTGTTAATTAAATTATGTGGTCCCTGTTGTACCTAAATAATAGGAAATAAATGATTCCTTTTTCTGGTGAAAAAGAAAACCTAACAGGTTTTGAAAAGGGATTTTAACTCTTAAAATTTGTGCTATAAATAAAACGGAAAAGGGCCTAAAATGCCCTTCAACTATCAGGTTTGGTCTAAAAATGCCCCTCATCCACCTATTGGGCCAAATATGCCCTTCTGTTAATGCTTTTGGCTCACAAATGCCCTTTGAGTTAACGGAAGGACACGTGTCATCCTTTTATTGGTGCATTCTAAATATTTCATAATTAATTAAAAAGACACATTATTCATACCTGAAAATAAATAAAAATTTTCTAAAATACTTACAAAAGTTAAAAACTGGAAAAAAAATCTTATTTTAGTAATTTTCAGGTATGAATAAAAAAACTTTTGTAAGTATTTTAGAAAATTTTTATTTATTTTTCAGAGTATGAATAATGTGTCTTTTTAATTAATTATGAAATATTTAGAATGCACCAATAAGAGGATGACACGTGTCCTTCCGTTAACTCAAAGGGCATTTGTGAGCCAAAAACATTAACAGAGGGCATATTTGGCCCGATAGGTGGATGAGGGGCATTTTTAGACCAAATCTGATAGTTGAGGGGCATTTTAGGCCCTTCTCCGTAAATAAAAATAAGGTTTTCCTCCTAGAAAAGAAAGTGAAGAGGTGGCCGAAATTTCAGCCCATTTCCCAGAAATTTCCCTCACATGAAATTGCTATTTCTGGGTATTATTTAGGTAACACAATAGAAGACCGTGACACATTTGAAGATCATGATTGTGCGGGTGATGGAGATTCCATTGAGAAGCTATGGAACTGAAGGCTCACATGATAGAAGAGATATATTCACGCTTCAAGAGGTAGCCCTAAAATCCCTTTTGTGCTAGTTGTCTAGATAACATGTGATTTTGATATTGGGATTGCTTCCACAACTTATTATAATTCATCAATTATATACTTTTTTTTTTAATTTTTACTTATAACCTAAGTAAAACATAAGCATGAAAACTTGTGAAATTTTAGTAATGAATAAATCTTAAATTGAAAATATCAACTAAGATGATTAATGACTTCTATATTGTCATTGTTTTTTTTTTAATTATTGAGTTGCTAAATAAAGTCAACAATTATCATTTTAAGAACTCACATTTTTTCTTAAACTTATTTTATAACTCAAGTGTAATTAATTAATATAGTATTTATTTAATTTTTATAAAATGTATTTTTGACGGAGCAACACGCGTATTGTAAGGGTAGTTCACTATAAAAATTATAAATCAGAGAATTATGTGGAAATAACCTAATGCTTGCATCAACATCAGATTGGGAGTGATACTTATATAAGTTACGGAAAAGGGTTCAAAATGCCCCTAACCTATTGAAAAAGGTTTACAAATACTCTCCATCCACCTATTGGGCTAAAAATACCCTTCCATCCACCTATTAGGCTAAAAATATCCATCCACCAACTATTTTGGTTCACTTATGCCCTTTAGCCGTTAGGTCAATGATAAATCAATTTTTTTTTGTAAAACTTAAAAAAAAATATTTTGCAAAATAATTTTATTTTTTTAAACTAATGAACCTAATAGTCCACTAATTTAGTAAATTATTTTTTTCAGTTTTTACAAAAAAATATTTTGTTAAAGTATTTTTTTATTAAAAACTGGAAAAGAGTTGTAAAAATAGAAAAACAATGTTTCTAATAAAATATTTTCGTTTTTAAAAAACTGAAAAAAAAATATTTTCAACAAAATATTTTTGTTTTCGAAAATATTCATTTTTCATTTTTTCAGGTTTTAAAGCATTTCGTTTTATTTTCGTTTTTCAGATTTTTTCTTAAGTAAAAATATTTTTGTTTTTTTAAAAATAATAATATTCTGTTGAAAATATTTTTTTTCTATTTTTAAAAATCGAAAATATTTTATTAAATTTTTTTTTTGTGTTTACAAATATATTTCAATTTTTAAAGCATTTGTTTTTCGGTATATTAAGTAGGGTTGAGTCATGCTCCAGGTCTGCTCCAGTAAATATCAATGACAGTTTAGATTATTAACATGTGTCCTCCATTCTCCTTTTGTTTCAAAGGTTAGGATTTAATTTAATTTTTTTTCGCAAAACTTATTGTTAGTTTAATTTATATTAATGATATCAATTGAAAAAGATTATTCTATTGTTAGTCACCCGAACTCCTCAATTTATCTTTGGTTTGTATATAACTTCTCTTTTACATGTCAAACATTATATATTCTCAATAAAAACTTGTTGACAATGATAATATTTTTATACACAATTCTTTTATACAATTATTATTTTGTGCAAAAAAGAAAAAAATATTGTTGTTTATAAAATAGATATTGATGTCGTTATATTATATTTATTGATTATTAGAAGATGTACTACAAAAGAATGATAAAATGCGAGAATAAGTGCCTTTTTAAGTTTTAAATTCAAGATAAGTTTTTCAAATTTTAAAGCATTTATTTTTTGGTAAAAACAGAAAAGTATTTGTAAAAACAAAAAACAATCTTTTTAATAAAATATTTTCGATTTTTAAAATTGAAAAAAATATTTTCAACAGAATATTATCGTTTTAAAAAAAATATTTTTACTTTAAAAATATCTGAAAAACGAAAATAAAACCAAATGCTTTAAAAAACTGAAAAAATGAAGAAGGAATATTTTCAAAAATGAAAATATTTTGTTGCAAATATTTTTTTTCAGTTTTAAGAAACGAAAATATTTTATTAGAAACATTATTTTTCTATTTTTACAACTATTTTCCAGTTTTTAATAAAAAAAATACTTTTAAAATTTTTTTAAAAAAGTATTTTTTTATAAAAATGGGAAAAAAAGACTTAACTAAATTAGTGGACTATTGGTTTCATTAGTTTAAAAAAAGAAAATTATTTTGCAAAATTATTTTTTTTAAGTTTTACAAAAAAAAAAAAAGAATTTAGCATTGACCTAACGGCCAAAGGGCATAAGTGAACCAAAATGGTTGCTAGAGGGGTATTTTTAGCCTAATAGGTGGATGAAGGGGTATTTTTAGCCCAATAGGTGGATGAAGGGTATTTTTAAACCTTTTCCAATAGATTAAGGGCATTTTGAACCCTTTTCCGTATAAGTTATGATCTCTCGGATTGAACTATGAAATTCCACAAGAGGGAGCTTAAAATAGAAATTGGAATAGGATATAAGAAAATGTAGGCGCCCTAGTATATGACCTAATAGTTAATGAAGTGGGTTGATCTCTCATTCCTATCTCAATCGAGATAAATTTACTAGGTGAAATGGCAGGCACCCTAAAATTTGCGTTATTTAGAAAAAGACCCCGGACTCGCACACGTTTTTTTAGGAGATTCTCTATCGAATTAAATTATTCATCAAAGTCTACTGGATTGTCATACTTTTAGTCTTCACGATTTCTCTACCAATCTGGTAGAGTTGCTGTTATTATTACTCTACTTATCTATTAAGATGTTTATTTAAGTCTGCCGAATTATCATACTTTTGCTCTTTAGGAAGTTGTCTACCGGATATAATTGATGCTATATTTTATCTACCTATCTTTTATGTTGTTTACTCGAAGTCTACCAGATTGGCATACTTTTTTTGGTAGCTTTAACAAAGTGTTCTTCAATTTCGATCAAACTTCCCTAAAGTTGTACCAAATGATCTTAAATTTAAAATAAAGCTTTCAAACACCAATACAAGTAATCTCGAGTCACTAATTTATTCGGATAACACCAAATCAAAAAGACCCACTTTATCTTCGTCAACACATTTTAAGGTCTAATAATAGAGTTTTGAAACTTTTACAATAAATGACCAAAATATGTAATTGAACTAAAACTTTAAGAAAAATTTATCAGCATTCAAACGATTTTAACAATAAATGGATCATTAGATTTATTTTTCACCATCAAACAATAACTTTAAGCTTCAAAAAGTCGAGAACTATGAAATTCAAATTAGAAAAAAAAAAGATATTTTGCTAAGACGATAAAAAATGAGATATTATGCCAAGACCATTACTTTTAGGGTCACACCGTGCTAATTTACCACAATTCTTTGCATCAAATCAAATTTCATCCACAAATTAGTCACGAAATGTAAGATACAAGATTGAGGCACACATCTCAAAAGTGGTTGAAAATACTTGTTATTTTAGAAAATTAAGATATAATTAACTAGTTTGTTCTATTTTGTCCTTATTATTAATTATTTTTGAATGTTAAAATATTTATTAGACAGCATAAAAAATAAAGTAGTTAAAACGCTCGTCTTGTTAATGCTCCCTCCAATTCGCTTTAATTTTTTTGTCCTTTTTTGTGTTCGACAATAATATTGACTTAAACTTGCTCCAATTGTACATGCAACTGCTCCTTTGCTGAGATTAGAGCTTTGAGCTGAACTCTGAGCTGGGATTTTTAATTGAAGCTGGTGGAGTTTTCTCCATTAATGGTTGTTTTGCAGTTAATAGTGCTTTCTTTTTTTGCCAAAGTGCTTATTTTGTTGCTAAAATCGTTTTTGGCAAAAATTTGAGGTGTTTGGCCAAGCTTTTGGAAGGAAAAAAAAGTGCTTTTGATGAGAAGCAGAAAAAAGTAGCATTCTCTCCAAAGGTACTTTTTAGAGAAGAACTTTTGAGAAAAATACATTTAGAAACAGTTTTTTAAAGCTTAGTCAAATACTAATTGCTGCTCAGAAGTGCTTTTCAAACTAATTAGCCAAACACAAACTGTTTCTCACCCAAAACACTTTTGAGTAAAAACACATTTTAAAAAAAGACTTCTCAAAATAAATTATTTTTTGCAGATTGACCAAACAAGCTATTAATCAAACTTATTCAGTGTCACCTCAATTAAAAGGAAGGCAAAAAAGTAGCCATCGAGGGTAGGATATGTCAGCTTTGAGAAATTTTATTTTGAGTGAGACTCAACCAACAAAATTTGTATGAGGCACCACTATTTGTTGGACAAGTGAAAAAGTGGGTCCCACCATACTTATGCACTCTTTTTCTCAGCGTGTTACTTTTTCTTCTTTTCCCTCTTACTAAATTGTATCGTCATCAATTTTTTTCAGTCAAATATGGCAATTAGAGGATAAAAACGTGTCATCTCTCTTTGATTCATCCTCTTCCTTTTCCAATGCAGTATCCCAAAAAAGAATATCAAATACTTTAATTATATTGACATTTCAATACAAACAATAAAATACCGTGATACAAATTTAGCATATCATCAATAAGAAAACACTCTATAATTTTAACCCATGGAAAAAATAAAGTATGCATAAAAATTCAAACCTAAATACCAGATCACCACAAGAGAAAATGTATTCAAACCTAAAAGATATTCAAATATGTACCCAAGTAGTTATAACAAAATAAAAAGATAATTGAAAAATTAAGTTTGTATCACTGCACACACACACCAGTGAGATACTTAGATTAATCAACTTCAAACAAACTATTGATCATATAATCGTAGTACGCAAAAATTGAAAAGCATAAAATTTAAAAAATAAGTGATTCTTCTACCCAAAAAAAAAATAAAAAATAATGAAAAAATCATTTCTTCTCTCCCAAAATTTATGGGAATCTTTTTTTAACCTGTCTTCTTTTTGAGTTATTAAATTTACACAAGCATACAGAAAATAAACAACCCAAAAACTTCCCTTATTCGATTCCATTATTGAAATTTTTAAGAAGATGAGGAGATTATAACTCAGAAGTGAGGTAGAGGGAGAAATGAAAATGATTGTTATTCATTTTGCATTCAGTAAAATGAGTAAAAAGTTAAGAAACTGATAAGTGAAATTTGAGAAATATTACTTCTAAAAAAATAAAAGGGGGAGCCAGCTATGTGGGATCTAATTGTCCACATATCCAATAATTAAGTCTAGTCAAAGCAAAATTTATCTGTCAGCTTTGGATGATCCTGCGCAAAATCTAGCCCACAAAATAAAGATGTGAAACACATTAGATAAACGTGGGCTGATACGTGTCGTCCTATTATTTGCCTGTTAGTTAAACTATCAACTTATCAACTCTGACTTTCCATCATTTGTCTAGCGAAAATAACACCCTATGTCCCACGCAAAAATGTTGGAAAATATTTAATTCAGATTCTAAAATATGAACGGCATCCATACTTTTATATACATCACTTAATTATTAGAAATCAATACATATTTTTCGTCTAATTAATTCTTTATAAGTAGATAACCATGATTTGGTATACAAAGTAATAATCTCTTTTTTTTTTCCTTCAAAAATATTGTGTCTGTTTGATTTGTGCTATTCCCTTATCGGCAAAAGCACCCTAGTTTAGTTTATTTATGTTCTTAAAGGAGTTTCGTATTTGTCTTGCTAAACGTACTAACACCAAAACTTATACATAGACTAGCTTTAGGGTATTTGAGTTGCACGTGTTTATCGCGTCATTCAATTAAAATTTATATAAAGAACAAGTTAGGTAAAATTGTAATGGACATTAAAGTAGATGCAAATAAAGAATATTAAAGTAAATATGCATGCATATTATTGTGGAGAAAAAAAAGTACATGTAAATGACTAAAATATTAATCATACGAGTAAAATATTGTATGTAAATTTAATGTTAGATAAAAAAATATGTAGTACCAATATTCTGGAGAGTAAAGTTTTATGTCAAATATGCGAAAAACATTTGTTGGTGATGTATAATTCTAGATATTAGGAGTTTCTATATAGTTAAAATAAGGGAAAAAAATTAGACTAAGTATTTGATTTTAAAATTTTAAAGAAAAGAAGATTAATTAAATTATACTAACTTTTTTTAATGTGAAATTAAATTTATTTTTAAAGGATAAAAAATACAAATAAAATTTTGCTACGGAATTTCATGCTTTAAATATATATAGTATTGATAGATGTAAAGTACGTGCTTTACATCTTATTGTATGTTCGTTGGTTGTTACCTCGTATTAATGAGAATGTTTTTTTTAAACTATGTAAGTATTATTCAAAAAACATTTTCACATTATAATATAAGAATTAACAAAACATTATAAGTTTTAAATGATAATTGTGTGAACTATGTTTAGGAATTTGATCTATTCTAGTAGTTCTTCCTTTAGTTTGTTCAAATACTTGCTTCATTATACAAAAATATCATAGGAATAATATTTTATTGAAAGGTGAAAATATATTTTGTGCCTATCCGTTTTTGAAAGTTTTAGAACTATAATTATTAAGACCCTTAAACCTAAAAATGATGTTCGAAACTAAAAATATGATTTCAAGGCATTTGGCCTACGTGCCTTAGCCTAATGTGTGAATTTGTTATATATGGTTTTCAAGCTTCTCAATATGAAAACGTGATTTTCTTTTACAAATAAGGTATAGTACATAATTAGAATAGCAAAAAATTTAAATAATTTTGACGTCTTAAATATTTAAGATACAATTAGGGTTCTAAATATTTAAAAAATAATTAAATAACTATTTTGTTCATTACAATTTTTTTTACTCTTCCTAAAGTGAAACTATGCAATTTTGATGATAAAAACAATAGAATAGTAATGCTTCTTTTATAGAAACATTACACATATAATTAAAACAGGAAATGATATATGCAAGATAAAAATAAAGACTCCTAAAACCAAAAGGAGTTCAAAGTTCTTATTTTTTACCTAATAACTTATATAAAAAAAAATATCTCTCTCCTTGTGTCGGCGCATTTTAAGCGTCAATGCTAAAATACGCTGACCAGAAATGGGACGAGGACAACTAAGGAAGTACACGACGAAGATGCAATTGGCGGAATTTGTAGGTCAAGGAAGCAGTAACAATGTCAAAGGAAAAAGTAATGATGCAAAGGAAAACCTAAGCAAAGACAAAGGGAAAAGTTTGATTCAGGCAGATCTAGCTGGAAGTGAAACAATCAAGCCAATAACACCGGTGAATTTGAGCAATAACAACAGGAATTCTCCAAATTCGACGCCTACAACAACAATTGGGATGTTTGGATCTACAAGTAATGTTCCATTGAACACTATTACATTGAGTATTGTTGACGCAACAGCTAAGAAGAAAGTCGTAGAGCGAGTATCGGGAAAAGGAGAAGCCAGTACAAGCAGACAAGGAGCTGAAGAATAGAAAGAGCAGGGGAAATATGAGAAAACTGAAAGTAAACTAGAGAAGCCATGGACAAAGCTATTCGTAGGAAATAGACTGGCGGAAAAAGGAATGGACCTTGTGTTTATCCTCCAATTATTCAGGATGGGATAAAAAAGGCCCAATTGCAGCAGGAAAAATGGAATAGGAGAATGAGAAGTGGAAAAAGGCAGTTGTGATGTATGTCATTGGAGCGGCTCCATCAATTGGAATCATAGAGAGATTCATAGCCGCGAATTAGAATTTTGCTGCTAAACCTAGAATATACTATCACAATGAGGGCTACTTTGTAGTACTGTTCAATATAATTGAGGACAAGAATGAAGTTTTGTACACAGGACCACACACAATAGGAAACAAACCTATTATACTTAAATCATGGACTGCTGATTTTAACTTCTATGATGAAGTGTTGAAAGAAATTCCATTATGGGTGAGCTTTCCAGATTTGCTGAGGAAATATCACACTAAGGCCTCATTTGTTTGCACTTAATGGAGGTCTGAATCTTAATCATTCAGATCTCAGATATTAAGTGCGTTTGTTTTTAAAGTCTGAATCTTAATTATTCAGATCTTAATCATTAAGTGTGTTTGTTTTTTTACTTAACAACCACTTAATGGGTCTGAATAGGTCTGTATGATTAAGATCTGTAACAGAGACTTAATTTCATTAAGATGCTATCACATATTCATTATTAATTGCTGCCACCGCCTACCATTATCAACTACCACTATGCCGCCACCACCACCATACTCAGCCACCGCCGCCACCGCCGCCGCCACCACCACCACGCCACCATCATCCTCAATCATAGCTTCCACCATTATCGACCATCACCATCCACCATCCCACCACTCCGACCACCATCATTGTCACTCGCATTCAACATTTATCCACCTCAACTACCACAACCAACCACCTCATCACCATTAACAACCGCAGTCAACACCGCCTATCATTATAACCTACCACCACATTCCTCAATCACAAACCACCACTCGCCGTTCTTAACTATCACTACCTACCACCACCATCATCAATCATAATTGCCACCACTACCAATCACTACTAGCTACTAGCATGAACCGTCATTATCAACCAAAACTACCACCAACCACCGCCTTTAGTCGGTATTCACCCATTAACCATCACTACCAACAATTTTCATATTTTAAACTATATATTTTATTGATAGAATATTATATTTTTTTCAAATAAAGATAAATTTAATGCATTCAGATGTTAAAAATCAAACAGACTTAATTTTTGGTATTCAGGTTTTAATACACATCTTAATATATCCAGATGTGTATTCAGATTTAGATGACTTAATCTTAATACACATCTTGATATTCAGATATGTATTCAGATTCAGACGTCTTAATCTTAAAAAAAACAAATGAGGCCTAAGTAGGATAGCAAGTACTTTTAGATGTCCAATCTATGCTGATGAATGTACCTCTAGTGCAGCTAGAATATTATATGCTAGGGTGCTTATAGAGATGGTCATATCTAAAGATCTTCCTACGAGTGTCGTGGTTCAGGATCCAACGGGGAAGAGTTTTGAGTAGAAAGTTGAGTATGACTAGGTACCAACCTACTGCCAAAAATGTTGTACAATTGGACATGACTGTAGCAATATGAAGGGACATGGGGAGCCACAAGACAGAAATCAGTGGTACGAATAACAAAAGCACCAAAGACCAACACAAAAGAAAGCAGGTCAACTACAACAAGCTAAGATGCAGAAGCCTGTAGTACAGTGGGTAGCAAAAGAACAAAGTAAACAAAATGGGGAGGAAAAAGGGAATCAAAGGAAATAGGAGCATAATGATAAAGAGGAAAAGGATAAAGAAGCATGGCAAAAAGCAAGTGGAAGAGGTTCTCATAGAAAGTAGATCAATCAACAACAAGTTATTCTAAAAATTACAAATGGATTCACTCCTTTGAGGAGGGATCCTATGCTGGCAATACAGTTGGGCAGATAAAGTAGATGAGTAGGAGAGGATGCAGGAGAATACAAGGCAGGAACCTCAAAAAATCACAACAACATGAAGATAGTCACGTGGAATGTTAGTGGCTTCAACAAAGTATATAAACAAAAAGAGATGAAGGAGTTTGTAAAGGTGAATAAAGTAACTATGATTGCAATAATAGAGCACAGAATAAAAGATGACTTGATTGAGAATATAATTACAAAAATAGCTGCTGGATGGAAATGGTGTGCAAATAGCTCAGTGAATGGTAAAAGTAGAATGTGGTTGATGTGGGATCCTAACAAGATAATATTTTCATAGCTGAAGGTTCACCAACAATTCATACATGAAATAGTGAAGAATGGGAGTGACACTATCCAATTTGCATTTACAGCTGTTTATAGACTACACACAATAGCTAATAGAAGACTACCTGGCATTAACATCACTACTATGAAGGAAGGACCTGTACTTACAAGGAAACACCAGCTGGAACTAATAAAGCAAATTACAAGGGAGGATGTCTATGAAACTTTGAAGGGGATTGACAACTCAAAAACACCAGGGGATGATGGGCTGAATGCCTATGTTTTCAAGAAGGCTTGGAAGGTAATTGGGTATAAGATCACAGAAGTTGTCCTGAAATTCTTCAAAACTAGTAAAATGCATAAAGCACTCAATAACAACCTTGTCACTCTTATTCCCAAAGTAAAAAACCTTGAGTACATCAAACAATATAGACCCATATCTTGTTGCAGTGTCCTGTATAAGATTATTTCTAAGATGATTACTAGTCGATTGCAGAAGGTAATGGATTACCTGATGGATGAAAGTCAAGAAGCCGTTGTACCAGAGAGAATTATAAATGAAAACATCTTATAGGACATGAATTGGTGAAAGGATATGGTCGAAAAGGTATATCCCCAAGGTTATGATCACGATAGATATGCAAAAGGCAATGATTCATTGGAGTGGGTCTTCTTAGAACAAGTACTGGCACCAATGTATATACCAGACCAATTTATAAACTGGATAATGGCTTATGTGTCTATAGTCACCTATTCAATATTGATAAATGGTAAGCCCACTACTCCTTTTGATGCCAAGCATGGGGTGAGACGAGGGGACCCCATATCCCCTTACCTTTTTGTTCTAGCTATGGAATACCTTACAAGGCTGTTGAAGAACTTGCAGCACACACCAGACTTCAACTTTCATCTGAAATGTGAGAAACTCAATATCCTGTAGCTCTGTTTTGCAGATGATCTTCTACTCTTCTGTAGAGGAGATCTCAAATCATCACAAATGTTAAATGACTGCTTTCAACAGTTCTCCTCATTATCAGGATTGGTTGCAAACTAAGGAATATTTTGGAGGTGTGCCGGGACATGTGCAGCAACAAATATTGATAAGTTTGGGATTCTCACTGGGTAATTTACCCTTCAGATACCTATGAGTACCAATTAGTTCTAAAAGACTGTTAGTTAACCAAAGTATTGATAATGATGTTTACATGTTTGATAATGGAAAAACTCCCATGCGCCCTCGGGGCGCGCCGAAAGGAGGTGTGACATATATAAATAAAAGTTATGATTTGATAATGATGTTTACTATAATATATTTTATTTATGTTACTTTGAAGAATATGGATAATCCTCAGAATATATTTGGATCAAAGACAAATCATGAAGATATTTGTGTTATTGATAGTGGAATAACTCATGCTATATTCAGGGACCGAATATACTTTTCTTATTTGCATAAGGAAAAAACAAATATTTCAACAATTTCTGGTAATATAAGTTTTATTGAAGGCTCCGAAAGAGCCATTATATTTCTGTCTAAGAGAACAATACTTATTATAGACAATGCATTATTCTCCTCCAAGTCCCGAAGAAACATGAGTTTGATAGATATCCGCCGAAATGGGTATCATGTTGAGAGAATAAATAAAATGAACATGGAATATCTTTGTATTACAAAGAATATTTCTTGCCGGAAATAAATTGTAGAAAAGTTACCGACTTTATCTTTTGGCTTATACTATTCAAATATTAGTAGAGTTGAAGCACACTCTATCGTAAACTAGAAGTTTACATATTCAAATACTTTTGTGCTTTGGCATGGCCGTTTGGGCCTTCCTGGATTAATAATGATGAGACAAATTACTAAAAATTCGAGTGGGCATCAATTAAAGAACCCGAAGATTCTTATAAATGAATAATTTTCTTGTGATGCTTCATATCAAGGCAAAATGATCACTAGATCATCACCAATGAAGGTTGACATTGAATCCCCTTCCTTTTTAGAGCGTATACATGGGGATATATGTGGACCTATTCATCTACCATGTGGATTGTTTAGATATTTTATGGTCCTAATAGATGCATCTTCACGATGGTCTCATGTGTGCCTACTATCATCTCACAACCTGGCATTTGCAAAGCTATTAGCCCAAATAATTTGGTTAAGGGCACAATTCCCAGATTATCCTATAAAGGCTATTCGCCTTGATAATGTTGGAGAATTCTCATCTCATGCTTTTGATGATTATTTTCTATTAGTTGGGATAAAAGTTGAACATCCTGTAGGTTATATTCATACTCAAAATGGCCTTGCAGAATCATTTATTAAACGCCTACAATTGATAGCAAGACCATTACTTATGAAAATAAAATTGCCCACTACTATTTGGGGACATGCTATCTTGCATGCAGCATCACTTATCCGTCTCAGACTGACACATTATAATAAATATTCTCCGTCATAATTAGTTTTTGGTCATGAACCAAATATTGCCCATCTACGAATTTTCGGATGTGCTATATATGTGCCAGTAGCACAACCACAGCGCAGTAAGATGGGGCCACGGAGAAGGATAGGAATATATGTTGGGTTTGAATCACCCTTTATTATTCGTTATCTTGAACCATTGACAGGAGATTTATTTACTGCTCAATTTGCAGATTGTCGGTTTGATGAAACAAATTTCCCACAATTAGGGGGAGAGAAAAAGGAAATCAAAAGAGAAATTATGTGGAAAGTTTCATAATTATCTCACTTTGATCCACGTACCCCTGTATGTAATCAGGGGGTCCAGAAGATCATCCATTTACAGAATATAGCAAATCAAATGCCAGACGCATTTACCGATTCGAAAAGGATAACTAAGTCATATATCCCTGTAGAGAATGTGCCTATCCGAAATGATGTTCCAGTAGCACGATCTACTAGCAAGAGAGCTATTGAACCTAAAGCATGCCTAAAACGTGGTAGGCCTTTAGGTTCTAAGGATCGAAATCCTCGAAAAAAAAAATCGACAAAAGATCAAAATGATACCATGAAGGGATCTCGTGATGAGACCCAAGATCTGATTTGTTCTGAGATTCCAGAAGAAATCAATAAACCCAAAGCTCGTGTGAATGAAGAACTTTTAATAAGTTTGACCAGTGATGTGATTAATTTAAATCGATCTAAAATAATGGTAGATAATATTTTTGCATATAATATTGCACTTAATATTATGCAAGATAGTGAGGATCTTGAACCTCGCTCTGTCGAAGAATATCGATAAAGATCTGATTGGCGAAAATGGCAAGAGGCAATTCAATCAGAATTAAAGTCACATGCTAAAAGAGAGGTCTTTGGACCAGTAGTCCAAACACCTGCTGGTATAAAACCACTTGGTCATAAATGGGTTTTTGTGCGAAAAAGGATGATAAAAATGAAGTTGAAAGATACAAAGCTCGCATTGTTGCACAAGGATTCTCACAACGACTTGGAGTCGATTTTGATGAAACATATTAACCTATTATGGATGCTATAACATTTCGATATCTCATCAGTTTAACATTACATGAAAAACATGAAATATATCTAATGGATGTAGTTATAGCTTATCTGTACGGTTCACTTGATAATGAAATTTATATGAAAATCCCTGAAGGATTTAAAATGCCTGAAGCAAAATCTCACGAAATGTATTCAATCAGATTACAAAGATCTTTGTACGATTTAAAGCAATCCGAGTGCATGTGGTATCATCGCCTTAGTGAATATTTGCTAAAGGAAGGTTAAATAAATGATGTCATTTGTCCATGTATTTTTATAAAGAAAATGACATCAGAATTTGTTATACTTGCTATTTATATCGATGACATAAATCTTGTTGGAACTCCAGAAGATCTCCAAAAGGAAATTGAATATCTTAAGAAAGAATTTGAGATGAAAGATCTTGAAAAGACAAAATTTTGTCTTGGTCTGCAAATTGAACATTTAGCTGACGGGATCTTTATCCATCAATATGCCTATACAGAAAAGGTCTAAAAATGCTTTTACATGGACAAAGCGCACCTATTGAGTACACCAATGGTTATTCGATCACTTGAAGTGAATAAAGATTTGTACCGACCTCCAGAAGAGGACGAGGAACTCCTTGGTCCCGAAGTACCCTATCTCAATGCACTAATGTATCTTGCTAATGCTACAAGGACTGACATAGTATTTTCTGTTAATTTATTAGCATGATATAGTTCTTCTGCTACACAGAGACATTGGAGTGGTATTAAGCATATATTGTGATATTTAAAGGGAACTCTTGATATGAGTTTGTTTTATGCTAACAAAGATAGTACATATCTTGTTGGTTATGCAGATGCAAGTTATTTATCTGATCCCCATAAAGCTCGATCTCAAATCAGGTACTTATTTACATATGGAGATACTGTGATATCATGGCGCTCTACAAAGCAATCTATTGTTGCTACTTCTTCAAATCACACTAAGATAATAGCTATTCATGAAGCAAACAGGGAATGCGTATGCTTGAGATCAATATTTATTTTATTTGAGAAAAATGTGGTTTGGAATGTGAGAAAAGACCCACAATTTTGTATGAAGTTAATGTTGCATGCATAGCCCAATTGAAGGGAGGATTTATAAAAGGAGATAGAACGAAGCACATTTCACCAAAATTATTCAACACACACGACCTTCAAAAAAATGGTGACATTGGAGTGCACTAAATCCGTTCAAGTGATAATCCAACAGATTTATTCACTAAATTTTTACCAACTTCAACTTTTGAGAAGATGATATACAAGATTGTAATGTGGAGACTCAAATATTTGAAACAAGGTTTTCATCAGGGGGAGAAAAATACGCGATGCACTCTTTTTTCCTTACTAAGGTTTTTTCCATTGTGGTTTTCCTTATAAGGTTTTTATTGAGGCACCTAACAATGCGTATTACTAAATATGTGTATTTTGTTTCCTTAACTAGGATATTTTTCCAAGTAAGGTTTTAATGAGGCACATTATCTTTTAATGAACATCCAAATGGGAGTGTTATAAATATATTATATTATGATTGTTCATACTCTGTTGTAAATAAGCTTCTTGAACAAGTTTATCCATATGGGTGTTCCGACGTAAATATGTTTATCTATTTAGTACTCTATTGGTAATAAGCCTCCTGAATAAGCTTATCACTTTGGTACCCGGTTGTGGATAAATATTACTTTCGGTAGAAGATTATCCATACCGGGTATAATAAGCTTATCCTTTCGATACTCCGTTATGGATACTACCCCTGATAGAAGATTATCTATACCGGGTATAATGAGCTTATCCTTTCAGTACTCCGTTATAGATAAATATTAATCTTAGGATAAGATTATCCATATCTGGTATAATAGCAACTTACACACCAGCTTGTAGTAGCTTACACAACAGCTTGTAGTAGCAGCTTACACAGCAGTTTGTAGTAGCTTACACAACATCTTGTAGTAGCAGTTTACACATCAACTTCATTCCTTCTATAAAGAGAAGAGTTTTCAGTTCATTATGTACCTCTGTTTGGAATTCGAATAATATATCAGTTTCTCTTTACACTTGTCTTTACTTTACAGTCTTTATTTTATAACAAATTTTTTGTTTTATATGCGAAGTTTGAATATTAAGAAACAAAACGTATTAAAGTTTCCATGAAATTTTTAGTCTATAAAATCATGTCATTAAATTTAAAATAAAAAATTCAAAGTTAAATAATTTTTAAATATAAAAAAGTATTACTCTTTTTAAAACAGATCAATTAAATAATGTCTTACAAAATAAAACAAAAGAATATTAATTCTTTTAAAAAGAATGGAGTTCTTGCCTATCAAAATAAATTCATATAATAGACTCAGTGTTACTTAACTAATATTCCGTTTTAATTTATGTGAGCCTGTTTGAGTGGTTATGGAGTTTAAAAAAACATGGAGACTTGTGGAATTTGTAATCCTAAATAAGTCAAAAAGGCCCAGAGTATTTGTGTGGTTATATAAGCTTTTCATTAAGGGTAGAATTATAAGTTTAAGTTAAATTATTACCAAATTTAGAAATGAGTCATTCTTTTCGGAACGGAGTAAAAAGGAAATAGATTTATAAACTGGAATAGAAGGAGTGACTATTTCTAGACCTTGCTCATGGT
The DNA here is from genome assembly GCA_032618575.1 of Nicotiana noctiflora. Taxonomy (NCBI): domain Eukaryota; kingdom Viridiplantae; phylum Streptophyta; class Magnoliopsida; order Solanales; family Solanaceae; genus Nicotiana; species Nicotiana noctiflora. Next base: position 278,601 of record JASVEL010000801.1, on the reverse strand, counting down.
GAAAGTTTATCGCATTTCGACGGCCTTTTAAATGAGTTTAGAAGGAAAATGAACAAAATTTGGTAGTGTAATAGTTTGTTTGGCCAAGCCTCTCCGGAGATCAAAAGTATTATTTTTTCTAAAGTATTTTTCCATCAATTTAAGGTGTTTGACCAAGCTTTTTTGGGGATTAAGTGCATTCAGGAAGAAGCAGAAGAAGTTTTTGAGAAGAAGAAAAGTGGCTTATCCAAAGAAGCAGAAGCACAAGTAATTTTGACTTTTCTTTTTACCAAATATATCGTTAACAAAATATAGTATATACTAAAATAATCTTACTTATTTTAAAATGAATACTTAGGCTATTAATGTATAAGTATTTTTTCTTATTTTTAGGATATCTTTCTATTGTATAGTGACTTCGGGGATGAATGTTTTTATATATGTTTGAATAATTTTTTAATATATTTAAATCATCTTAAAAAGAATTAAGGTACTTTTTAATTCTGTTTTCATATTTTACTGAATTAAAATAAAAATATTTAATTATTATCTTTAATAACAATTTTTTTAGATTCTTTTCTTTCTTATAATATTAATTGTTTTCTTACTTATAATATTAACTATTAAATAAATATATTAATGTCCTTATTCATAATTTAATATTAAATTTTTTAAAAAGCTTGATCAAACATAATTATTGCTTATTATATTTTTTCTGATTAATTAACCAAATTCAAACTTGGGAAGTAATTCTTCAAAAAGTACATTTAAAATAATCCGAATTTCGAGCTCAGGCTATAAATATGACTATAATATGTAGATTAAAAAAAACAAAAAATATGACTGTAATCTAAGGCCACAAAAAGAAAAGATCTAAGGCCAAAAATGTAGGGCGGAGAATGGTTGCCGCGTACTTATTCTGAACACTGAGCGACGTGGGGGTCCCATTGTTATACAGCCGTCCAATTCTTTTCACTTTCTATAAAATAAAATCTCCCTTACCAATTTCCCTCTCACCCCAAACATTAAAATTTTGTCTGCCCTAATTACTCTCTGCTTCAAACTCTCTTAAATCACCCATTTAACCAAACAATATGAAGAAGAGATCTGTTGTACTTTTAGCATTCGTTGCAGCAGCTTCAATCTCTACTAGTAGTTCCACGTCTTCATCCAAAGTTAGAATATCTCGTAATCAGGTAAATTTCCCTTCTTGCCCTTCTACTTCTCTTCTCTTTTTAATTCTTCATTCTCTTTAAATTTCTCTTTTCTGTCATGTTTAGCATAACTTTATTACACTATAGAGCCCGTTTGACCATGAAATTTATTATTTTTTCTTTTTAAATTTTACCTTTTTCGAAAGCGTGGGCATAAAATTTTCAATTTGAAATTTGAAATTTGAAATTTTCGAAAATTTCAATCACATCAAAAAATAAATTTCAAAATTTTTATTCAGATCTCTCTTAAAATTTTTAAAAACAATTTAAAATTATATTCACAAACACAACTCTAATCTTCAAATACTATTTTCACTTAGAATCTTTTTTCGAATATTTAAAATGTTTATGTCCAAATGTCCACTATATTTGTATAAACGCCACTGTATTCACCGCCCGGTTGTATAATTTCAGAAAAATATGTACTTTTACTAAGTTGACAATTAGCATCTGTTTGGTTATAGATTTTGGCTATATTTTTTCAATTTTTCTTGAAAATACTGATGTTCATGGAACATGATCAGTTTTTGATAAAGTTTTGAATTTTTTTTCAAGTTCCCAATAATTGATTTTGGACAGTTTTTGGTGTGAGATAATTTACCTCACTCACACAACTTCACTTTCTTTTTATATTTTAAATTTATGTCCAAATACAACTGTTAACTTTCAAAAAAAAAATTTTAATTTCAATAACTCCTTTTTTAAGATTAAATCAAATCTATATTCAAACCCTAGCTTAATTTCAAGAAATAGTAGTGGATGCAAATGGTATAGTGTACCCATTTGCTTGATATTTTAGATCAGTATCTGCTTATTTTCGTTATGCATGCATTTCTTCTTTTCATTTCGTTGAAGGGTGATAAAGCTTAATTCTTATTATTATTATTTTTAAAAAAACATTATTTTTTCAGGATAATAGTTGGAAGCAAAAGGAAGAAAGTTCTTCAACGCTTAAGACAGTGCAGCCATCATCAGATAAATTTGCACCAAAGTTTGATGGATTAAAGTTCATAGAAACTCTGGTCACCGCTCATAGATAAGTTTGATTTCGGAGAATTAGTGACCTCTTTTGGATAGATTGATAGGATATTATAAAAGAGAAATAGAGAATTGTGTAGTACCCATTGTTTCCCTCTTTAATTCTTTGACATTTTATTGGGTATAGTATTTGCTAAATTAGAGAGTTATAGACTCCGAAAAAAAGAGGAACTCGTTTAAGAGTTCTATTTTTTTGGGTTTCATATTAGAATACAGAAGCAAAATTATGCGGTATTTACTTGGTTTTTTTTCTTTAATTGGGTCATAGAGTTGATTTGTGAATTGGTCATTATTTGGGTGAATGGATTTTTATTAGCTATTTCTTAACCTCCTTTTATGGATTAATTTTTAGGCATGATCATTAAACTTTATCTGTTGTATTGATAAAAGCAATCCGGTACACTAAGTTATAGTTATGTACGTACAAGTGGGATTTACTTAGATAAAATATTATATTTCAAAATTATGTAGTAAAAGTTATTCAAGAGTGAATTATAGAATGCCCTTAAGAGTACAATCTTTTTGACACCTCACTTTTTCAATTTAATAATTGTCAAAACTGATCAAAGTACCCTGCGATTAATTTTATTATAATTAATACATATTTTAAAGGATTCTTCTTGGAGAAATCTTATTGGTGTGTATAGTCATTGACACATGTTATAAACATCTGTTGAGAGGTCTTCGTCAACATTGGACTATATAAAGCAGTGGATAGCTAAACAAATTTGATTTCACCCATACAAAAAGAAAGACTCACTCGCCACAACTTTGCCTTGAAATCAAAACCACATATTCAACAACCATATTACAGCATCTTTCCGAATATTCAACATCGATCTCTATTTGCTTTTATTACATGTGATATGTTTCTTTAAGTCCATTATTGTATGCTTTGGACGACTAGTCGTGCCCTAAAAGCTTTCACAAGTTCTCAATTCTACTATTGTTATACGACGCAACACTCCATCTTACGACCTAGAAGTTTCCTCCGCAAAATTGTGATGACGCCTAACATTTTACTTACTAGGAAAGTCAATATTACGTATAATTATTAACCATTTTTAATAATTCAAATCAATCTACCACAATAAAACTAAATAGTTCGAAGTAAGGGTGAAAAACCAATAAATGAGGAAATCCAAATAATTCAAAAATTTGGTGTTACGAATACATGAGCATCTAGAGTACAACAAATAATTGTCTGAATAAAAACATAACTGTCTGAATCAAAATAAACAACTAAGATGGTATAGAAGAGGGTGTCAGGGGTGCAAACGTCGTCCAGTTTTACCTCAAGTCTCTTCCAGTAACAAGATCCAGGCGACTAGAGCCGTCAATATGGCGGGACCGAGCTAGCCCAACCCATCCCATGTGGGCTTTAATAATTGTGAGCACGTGATTTTTTGCCTCACACGAATTACTCCCAAAATATAAAAAATAAAAGAGTTTTTGTTTGTTTGCAATATTTGGGGATCGCATGCTCTTTTTCTTTTGTTGTTTGCATTTGTGTGTGCGTGTTTATTTGTTTCAATTAACAAAAATTAATATATATATATATATATATATATATATATATATATATATATATATATATATATATATATATATATATATATATATATATATATATATATATGTCACATTTGCATCTAGGATTTAGTACTACAAGTAGGAGTAATTAAGTTTGTTGTACAAATCACAAAATATGTACTTTGCATTGTTTAGCATTTAAGATCTAGTTCGGTGATTTTATTCTGAATTGGTGCTTAATTATATGTGATATTTATTATTATGAGTTAATTGGTATTTTAAGTTAATTTTTCAGTGTGACTTAGGAATTTTGGTAATTAGGAATTAAAAAGAAAATGAAAGAACAAGAAGAAAAAAAATGAAAATAGAATACAAAGAAACCAGGAACTGGGCCATTTCGTTTTGGACCAGAACCAGGCCCAATGTAATTACATAAACCCAATCCCTTACCCGATCTGCCCAACCCCAAATGGCCCCGTTGATCTGGACCGTTGGATTTTGCTATCCAACGGCCCAGATTAATCAATCAATTCTCGAATATACTCAGACCGTAACTTAATCAAACGACACCGTTTGGTTTAAGGGAGGAGATCCTGGTCGTTGATCGTAAATGATCCAACGATCAGGATTTAATCTCTTGAGTCATATATAAAGCCCATCTTCACACCCCGCCCCCAAGCCAGACCCCCCTACCTTCATCGTCTCCCTTAGAGACGAATCAAACCTCGCCGTCCACCATCGTGCTCCGCCTGCCGGAAATTGCCTCACGGCGGTTCCGGTAGGCCAACGGCCACCAAATTAACACCAACCCTTCTCCTCACCTCCCTCTCTTCGAATCCGGCCTCCGTTAGTCTCGAATCCGCTTCGAGCGTGTCGAATATTGAATCAAAGGTCGCCGGAATTTGAAAACCATGCCAAACCTCACCAAAATCACACCATAGCTTCTCCTCTCCTCCCTCATACCCCCACCGGCCTTAGTTTTGTTCGAATCTTGCCAGAACCAGTCGAGCCCCAAAATCTCGGCCATGAACCCTAAACTCGATTCTTGCCTAATTGAGGTCTAATAGACCTTAATTGGGATGTTTTCACTATTGAAAACATCTCAATTAAGGTCCATTGGCCTCAAAAACAAAAGGTCCAAGCCCGAGTTGAATCCAAGATGGGTCCGAGGTTCGTTCGAGTGCGGTTTTCTCCTTACATGGTATTTTTCTTTCTTTCTTCATATGTTAGTGTGTTAATGATGTGAATTTTATCCTTTATCTCTTCTTTTAGTTTTCTGTTTTGTTCTTCATCTCCCAAGACCTTTATTTGGTCAATTTGCATTCTGTTAGTTGTTCGAATGTGCTTGTCATAGGATAGTTATTCGTTTCGATTAGCGTCGTCGAATATTTGGTTTTCATTTTTGCCGAGATTTTTAGAATCATTGTTTGGCTAATTAATTTGTTATCATTGTTATGTGTTGTAGTTGATTAGATGTCGTCGTTTAACTGCATAGGTTTGATTTGTCTGAGATTCCGGACAGTGATTAGCACTTTTGAATTAAATTGGAGTGTTTGATTGAAACTGAAATTAAGATTCGAATTAGCTAAGTAGGAAGTTAAGGTTTATCATTTAGAATATTTTAATGCCCTGCACATGGAGCTGAGCAGTGGAACCTGCTGTCACCAGCAGGGCACTTAGCCATGTCTGGACAGAGGTTACTGCTTAAACTAATAACACCCATGCTTAGACAAGTTTAAGTGGTAAAAACAGAGCAGGGTATGGGCTGGCCAGAGGGTAAAAACAATTCTAAGGATAGGCTGGCCAGTTGGGGAATTTGAATATATATAGAGGGAATAGGCAGACACGAAGGAGGAGAAATACACACACATATAGACATTATGTTACTGTTCCATTGAGGGTTGGCCACTGTCGTTGTTGCTATTATTCTGTCATAGTAGAGGTTGTTGTTGCTGTTATTCAGTTATTGTAGAGGCTGTTTGTTTGCTGCTGTGTGTTGTTGAGGTTGGTGGTGTTGGTTTGTTGCTTTTGCTTCTGTGGTTGCTGCCATTGTTGCTGTTGGTCTGTGTTGTTGTGGTGGCTGTTTTTTGCTGCTGTTTTGTTGTTTGAAGTCAATTGTTGTTCAAACATTTGGGTGCACAAGTCCCCTGGGGTATTTCATAAGTATAGGGGTCTGTTTGATTTGGAAGTCTTTGTTGTTGGTCTCTTCGAAGTAGTGGAGTCTTTGGTCATTGATTTCTCTCTCTGGAGTCTGTTTGCTGGGACACTTTGGTTGCTATTTGGTTGTTGCTATACTGCTGACTGCCACACTTTGTCACTGCTCACTCTTCCTTCTTTTTCCATATTCCAGGTACACATCCCTGTTATTGTAGTTTTCTTGGTTCGAAAAGGAAATGAAGCCTGAAGCTCCCTGTTGAATCTGTCAAATACATGTAGTGTCCAAAGTTCTTGTGTTTGTATGAGTACATATAAATGGATCTATCACACTGGTTTGGGTTGTAAGAAAGGCATTTAGATCCAAACACACTGTCATTGGACATACATAAGAACTTGAGTTATTCCTGCTGCATCTATGCTTAAATCTTCTCTATTCATGGTGTGTAATTTCCAAATCTGTTAATATTAGATCTTATGTTAAAATTGAGATTAGCTATTTGTTTAAGAAGAAGGTTTAAGGTAATTTGAACACCCGTGAGGAATGATATCTTAAACTTGCAAAAAATATATGATAATGGCTCTTTGAGGATTATTTGAATTCAAAGTAAATTCTTTCCATATAATTGTCCACCATAGACTCGAATCTACTCACTTAGTTAACTAATCGTATGTTTGCTCGAATTGGTTATAGTTGAGTAGAATTTTGTCATACTGTGGGAATTGGTGTGTTATTACTCAACTGAACGACGTAATTAGATTAAAGGAATCGGGGGTGCATTTCATGTGACCCGACTCCAATTTTGAACAAGATTAAATAAAGCGTGTCAGGAACCACAGGCGCATTTCATGTAGTGTGGCTCATAACATGTTTTTTAAAAAATTTGGAATCAACTCCTAAATAAATATAGCGGGATGTGGTTCGCTTTAAATTTGAATTAGAGGTGCGCCTCGCCTAACAGTTACACAAATCGCAGGGGCCCTCATAAGTGTATATATACAGTGCTTAGATTTCGAGATGTGCTATTTCTTAGCAAATATCATGGCCTTCTCAAAAGTGTAAATAAGTAATCGCTCTAGGCGCGTATTTTGATAATTTTACCTTCTTAAGTACGGGTGTACATTTCATGCGACCCAAATCCAAATCCCAAAACGTTGAATAAGAATGTGTCGAGAATCCGGGTGCATTTCATGTGACGTGATTCGAAACATATTTTTAGGCAACATTCTTTTCGCAAAAATCATAATAATAATAAAAGCGGTAATGGGATATCGATTTGCATCAAGTATATAACTGTAAAAAATCAGATAAATAAGCCGAATATGACAATTGAGCGACCGTGCTAGAACCACGGAATTCGGGAATGCCTAACACCTTCTCCCGGGTTAACAGAATTCCTTATCCGGATTTCTGGTTCGCGGACCATTAAATAGAGTCAAACCTTTCCTCAATTCGGGTTTCAAACCGGTGACTTGGGACACCATAAATCTCCCAAGTGGCGACTCCGAATCTCAATAAATGAACCCCGTTTTGGTTGTCCTTTAATTGGAAAAACTCTCTTTTATATCTTGCGCCCACGCGGGTCAGCGTAAAAAAGAGGTGTGACAGCTCTGGCGACTCCACTGGGGATTTTTTTTAGAATTCGAGCTCGGAATAATTGTTGTATTTGGCTTATTTATTATTTGATTTTATTACATGTTTGTATTAATGTGCTAAATATTATTTTTACTGCTTTGATATTTTGTGAGCTGTACATATAAATTGTGCCGAAACCAATCTCCTCTCTGAGTCTTCTAAATCATGAAGAAGGGTGCACTTCGTGTGACTTCTTTTCTGTATAGTGTCTAATTCCCACTTTAGAACGAGGTTTGGATAAGTTGCAAAACCGGTGAAGCTTCTCGTATTCCCGGGTTGCTGCCTCCTCCTCGGCTCGAGCTGTCCGCTCGGGTAAGCCAGGTCTAGAACAATAAACTCAGGTTTTGAACCTAGAATAACAAAGCTTCATGCCGGATCCCTAGTAGGAACGTTTATTTGCATCATGTTGCATTTGGCTTAGGGGACTCAACACAGGGGTTGAGTCCGTCTAGGACAGGCGACCTGAAATGAAAAGACTATCCTGCTGCATCCTGTTTGTCTTACGCATTTATCTGCTTCAGACTTGCATGCTGACCGGCTTTAGATAAGGAAAATATAAAAAAAAAAAAATTATATATATATAGCCATTGTCTTTTTTAATGAATAAATAAATAATGTAGTTTGTTTCATTAAAACCGAACTACGTGGGTTTGATTCTCATTGGTTGTGAGATACGTAGGCAGCCTTTATCGGGTCCAACTTCACCTTTTGAAAAAAAAAGCCAAAATATCAAAACTAACTTTTGTACTAAATAAGTCGGTGACGCTGTTTTCAAAAATAGCCGAATGTTCCCGAAAGGGACGCCGGAAGGCTGATTTCATATAAACGGCCACCTTTGGGTCAATTTTGATTTCGATCAATTTACCCCACAGCCTTAAAAACCTTCGTCCCCGAGACGTTGAAAGGCCGTGATTGAAAACTGATTTTTTATTATATTTTAGCAAAACAAAGTTGTTTTTCTTATTTAAATCACCTTAATAAATGTGCAGGATGAGCACGAATCAGAATAAGTCATTTTCAATCTTTAGCGAGGTCCCTCAGCAGCTCCATATGTGGTGGAACGATTTGGAAGACAGTAGCAAAAAGATAGTGGAGAGAATTTTGGGAGGTTTGGTTAATCTGTTGAATATCGAGCCAAGGAAAGACATCATCAAGGCACTGGTATCTTTTTGGGATCCGACCCGCAATGTGTTCCGTTTTGTTGACTTTGAACTGACACCCACGTTAGAGGAGATTGCGGGCTACGCAGGACTAAATGGGAAATTAAGAGGGCAATACCTGCTCTCACCAAGACCGGTATCTCCACATGGGTTTCTGGATTTGCTGAGCATTAGTCGGAAGGTGAAAAATGATGATTTGTTAGAAGGATGTTGCGATCTCCAATTCTTATACCAACGGTATGGCACTCCTCGGGTTTTGAAGAGTCAAACCTTGGACTAACTCACGCAGGGAATAGAACCAAGTGGGAGGCCAGACGAATTCTAGCATTCATAACGACATTCTTGGGGATTGTGATTTGTCCACGCGAAGATAAGAAAATAGAGATAAGTCTGGTAGGAATAGCCGATGTTGCAATCAAAAAGGCTACCAGCACGGTGGTCCCTTTGGTTTTGTCCGAAATCTATCGAGCCTTGACTGTATGCCGAGAATGGGGCAATTTCTTCCAAGGATGCAATCTGTTACTCCAATTGTGGGTGCAAAAACACCTCCATCACCGGACACAATACATGAACCATGGGTTGATCGGGAAAAACTGTATCATGGGTTTTGAAGAACGGATGATAGGTGTTGTATTCCTTGAAGGCGTCAAGGCATGGCTTGCACGACTAAGCTCAATAGAAGCCGATCAGGTTGAATGGGCGTTCGGGTGGTTACCCGATACCGAAGTAATATATATGGCAGCCGAGGAGTGTTATATTCTTCTGATGGGGATCCGCAGTGTCCAACCATATGTTCCTCATCGGGTATTACGTCAACTAGGAAGGTTTCAGGTTATTCCTACTGATCAAGATCCGAGAAAGCACGCCATTGAGTTGAGCCCAGGAGTCGTATTCCCCGAAGAAAAGATTAGAAAGCTGTGGCATAAATGTAGATTCCTTGAGCCTAAAACTATGGTTCATGAACTGGCTAACGGTGAGGTAGATCCAAAGTACAATGTGTGGTTCGGGAAAAGATTTCAGTATTCGTCGGAAATGTTCTAAAAGAGCCCATGTCCAACAGTTCACGGAAGATTCACAGGAGCAATGGAATTGGCTAGCAAAGGAGGAGGGGTACAGGACGAAGATTGGTAGGATAGAACAACAGGTCCGGGACCTTCAATTCGAGAAGAACATGCAAGCTGCCGCCGACGAAGGAGACAAAAAGAAGTTGGCACAAGAAAATGACTTCTTGAGAGCTCAAATCCAGCAAATGAAAAGGGATGCTGACAGACAGTTGAGGAGTCGGGCAGACGAAAAATTGATAAAGGGTTTGAGAAGCCAAGTCACCGATGTCCAAAGAGAATTGGACGAGTCGAAGGCCCAAACAACGAGGATCCGTGCTAGCTGGAGAAAGGAGGCACATCAACATGCACTTCACCTACAACGGGTGGAGGAAGATTACACTGAGACCATCACTAGTCTAAGGGAGGCAAATGTTATCCTCAGGGAGCGGGTTTTCAAGCAAGCCCAAGATGCCAGAACGGACCTCGACCGTTGCCACAATTTGATGGCTCGACTGCAAGAACAAATAGACAGGCTCCTAGACCAAGTCACCAACAACGCTCAAAGATTGGGGGCGAAAAACCAGCAGATAGAACGGCTACTCAGAGAAAGGGACATGATCAAAGACAGAATTGGGGAAATCGGGCATTATGTCACCATGAAGTGCTTAGCTTGCGAACAAATGCCTCGCACCGACCTTTTTGCTTCAGTTATGGGTTATGTTCATCAAATCATGAGAGAGTTAAGGGGACTGCACAAGGACCTCACACCAAGGCCCGCGGCAAGGCCGAATGATGCCTCGCGGGCCCCAGGAATTTTAGAGCATTAGATTTTTGATTAAAAATGTATTTTTGAAATATTGGGTCAAGCTAGTTGGCATTTTTATCTTTACTTTCCCGAGTCAAGCATTTCTTTTATTTTGCTGATTGTTGTAAGACGTGTTTTGTAACTTTAAGGTTTTATTTGATATAAAAGTTACTGAATTTTGCCACAATCTTGTTACCAGAACTACGCTCGGTCTGATTCACGCGGGGACGTGATACGTAGGCAATCCACATAAGATTCGACCACCACTAAAAAGAAAGGAAAAGGATACGAAGGTTAATAACAATAAGGCTTTCAAGGATAGTTGAAAAAGAAAATAAAAGAAAAGAAAAAGAAGAAAAAGAAAAAGAGAAAAAGAGAAAAGCTGGAATGACGCATGTTACGAGTACATGTAGAAAGGGTTATTTGGTTAGGTACATTACATCCAACGTGCTATAACATATCTGTTAAACTCGGTAAACTAACAAGTTTGTTGCATTTCCGGAAAAGTTTAGCAGTTGGTTTGACAGAATATACTGGCCAGCCACCATTACCGTACTAGATCTAAAGGGCCAATTACAGCAAGCATGTCTAGCTCCGGTAAAAGTCTCGAGGAAGAGAAATCGGAGATACAAATCATGAAAGAAGAGGTCGACCGGTTAAAACAGCAGATAACAGAGATGCACCTAGCCTGGGCTAGGGGACAGTCTTCGCCAAATCGCCCTACTCTCGCCTCAGCTCCGGAACATCCGCCCATCGATCCTTCGACAAGCGCCCCGATCTATCCATACTTTCAGTGGGAAAACCCATATGCCACCCACACTCCACCAGCCAAACCAAATCCTCCTCCAGTCACCCCTGTTTTTGTGGCACCTCCACCTGCTACTCTACAAAGGCCGTCCGGCGAGCCGCATGTTCGATCCATGACAACTCTTACTATCCTCCAGAGCCTACTTTTAGGGCTCCTGAACCGCAATCACACACCCCTCACTGGGATAATCCGGCAGAACCGGAAAAGCACTTCCAAAGTTCGGAACATGAGGAAGTTATTAGAAAAGTTAAAAGCCCGGAGCAGTCCTTCAGGAACATGCACGGTTTGGGTAACTAGGTCAGTGTCGCTTACAGGGATCTGTGCCCGTTCCCCGACGTCCAATTACCGGCCGGGTTCAAAATGCCCAAGTTTGACCTATACGAGGGGCATGGTGATCCCGTAGCCCACCTCCGAGGGTTTTGTAGTAAAATGCGAGGAGCCGGAGGACGGGACGAGATTCTGATAGCTTACTTCGGTCAGAGTCTGGGAGGATCTGCGCTGGAGTGGTACACTAGACAGGACCCCAGCAGATGGTTTACGTGGGATGATTTGGCTCAAGCTTTTATCGGGCAGTTCCAGTACAATCTTGAAATAATCCCCGACCGCCTATCATTGCTAAAATTAGAGAAGAAACCCGCTGAAAGTTTCAGAGAATTTGGTTTCCGCTGGAGGGAACAGGCAGCAAGGGTAGATCCGCCGATGAGAGAGAGCGAGATGGTGGATTACTTCTTGCAGACACTAGAGCCAACCTATTTCGGACATCTGGTAACGTCCGTGGGCAAATCATTCACTGAGGTGATAAAAATGGGGGCTATGATCGAGGAAGGCTTGAAAGCCAACAAGATCATGAGCTACTCAACATTGAAAGCCACCACTCAGGCTATCCAAAGTGGCACTGGAGGAGTACTCGGGAAAAAGAGGAAAGAGGAAGTCGCGGCAGTCGAGTCCGGGACATGGTTCAGAAACAGAGGCCCCGCACCCCAATATAGCCCGCCCCAGCCTCACCACCAAAATTACTTCCACAATCCATATAACCACCCGCAACATTACTATCCAACACCTGATCCCCATTTTACCGTCCATCACGCACAGTCCTATTCTGCACCTCCCGTCCATGCACCGTGGCGTGCACCAAACCCGCAGAACAATTATCCACCCCCAAGAGCTTACAGAAACCCCTCGGGCGCGAGTTTTCGTCCGAACCAGGCATTCAAGGGCGACAGGGCGCCAAGGCCAAAGACTTTCACTCCCTTGGGGGAGTCTTACACTAGTCTGTTCCACCGGTTGAAGCAAGTAGGGTTGCTAAATCCGGTTGAAGCTAAGCTACCAAACCCTCTTCCAAAGAACCTGGACCATTCAGTAAATTGTGCATACTGCTCAGGATGTCCGGGACACGACACGGAAAAGTGTTGGAGGTTGAAAACGGCCATCCAGGAGCTCATCGACACTCGCAGGATTGAGGTCCAGACTCCAACAGAGCCCAACATCAACCAAAATCCACTTCCAACTCATCATGAGACCAACATGATCGAGTTGGTACGGGTAGAAGAAGGAAAGGAGAAAGCCTCTCGGACTGTAATGATGATCAAGTCTAGCGGGGTAGGAATGAGAAAGGGGCCGAGCCTTGATGAGTCATCCACTTGCCAGAAGGACATACCAGGAGGGTCGGAAGCAGAAAAGGGAAGTGTGAACGGAAGTACTGGTGAGGCCGGGGGAAGCAAAAATAATTGTACCAGGGATAGCAACCAAGCCCGTCTTGACGGTAGCAGGCGTTCGAATGGATCCCTTCATCATCAAGCCGGCAATACAGTTGCCCATAACTGATAGCAGAGCTATTCCATGGAATTATGCTCAGGTTACAACAACCTACAAAGGAAAGGAAGTGAAAGAGGAAGTTTGTGAAGCGCAAGGTTTGACCCGCTCGGGGAGATGTTTTGCCCCTGCGGAATTGAGGAAGATCGCTCCGGCAACATTGAAAAAGCCGGTAACTGACGAAGAGGCAGAAGAATTCCTGAAAAAGATGAAGCAGCATGACTATTCTGTCTTAGAGCAGCTGAAGAAAACGCCTGCACAAATCTCATTGCTATCCTTGCCGATACATTCTGAAGAACATCGGCAAGCTTTGATGAAAGTTTTGAATGAGGCCCACGTACCTGATAAAATCTCAGTGAGTCATTTGGAGAAGATCACCAATAGGATCTTCGAAGCGAATCGGATCACCTTCACCGATGATGAGTTGCCTGAGGAAGGCACCGAGCACAACAAGGCTTTATATCTTACGGTAAAGTGCGAGGAGTCGGTGGTTACCAAAGTCCTTGTCGATAATGGATCCAGTGCTAACATCTGTCCTCTCTCTACGCTGGACAAGTTGAAAGTGGACATCGGCAGGATACGCAAGAACAACATATGTGTTCGAGGGTTTGATGGAGGAGGCAAGGCGTCGGTTGGGGACATAGTGTTAATCTTGACAATTGGGCCAGTGGAGTTCACCATGGAATTCCAGGTGCTGGACATGGTGGTGTCATATAACCTTCTGATAGGGCGACCGTGGATCCATGCCGCAAGAGCAGTTCCATCCAGCCTACACCAACTCGTCAAGTTTGAGTGGGACCAACAGGAGATTGTCGTCCATGGAGAGAATGATCTACAACCGGGCACCATCGTCCCCTTCGTTGAGACGGAGGAAGATGTTGGGCCGTGGGTATACCAGATCTGCGATGTGGTATCCGCCAACCGAGTTCCAGAAGGGGAATGCATTCCCGATGACAGAATAATTACCGCGGACGTCATGGTGGCTCATGAAATGTTGAGACACGGTTTCATACCCGGCAAAGGTCTAGGTGCATCTCTGCAAGGAATCATACAACCGGTATCTATGGTGGAAAACGTAGGAACCTTCGGCTTGGGATTCAAGCCAACATCAGAGGACATTCAGCAAGCCAAGAGGAATAAGCAGAAGATATGGGTGCTCCCGAAGCCCGTTCCACGCCTTTCCCAATCTTTCGTCAGGTCTGGAGTAAGAGGACATCCGACGACAAAGATTCCCGGTCCTATAGTTAAGCCAGACGAAGAGTTCTTAAGAAAGTTCGAGGACCTATTCGCAGATGTATGTATGCTCGAGGATGGTGAAGGATCCAGCCATGCCGAGATACAGTTTGTGGGACCGAAAGCAAAACTGAATATTTGGAAGGCTACTCCTCTCCCTGTCCGGAAGGAGTCTTGGTAGTTTGTTTTGGATTGTTTTCTTTCGAAACTTTGTGTTGGGGGTTGTCCCCGGAGTAAAATCCATTTGTTTTAGTTCATTTTGATTTGAGTTTGCAAGTTTGTTTTTCCTTGTACTGTTCCCATTAATGAAATTTTGTTCCCTTCGTGTCTAATTTTGTTTATTTTTCCTTCTTTTTACTTTTCTGAACAGCCTTCTTTCAACTGATCTTAATGATATGGCGTGCTTAAAGATTAATCAACCCAGTCTAGAAAGTCAATCGGTTTTGGAAATAATAACACATGAAACAAGAAGTGACGAGAGTGAATCGGAATACGGCGATGATGAAGCCGTAGAAGAAATTGGTGAAGAATTAAGTCACTTCGAGGAAAAACCCAAACCAAATTTAAATGATACCGAGGTTGTTAATCTGGGGGGCACAGATGACGTCAAAGAAACCAGAATAAGTGTCCATATTGAACCCAACTTGAGAGAAGAGTTGATCAAAACACTCATGGAGTTTAAAGATATTTTCGCATGGTCGTACGACGACATGCCAGGACTCAGCACTGATCTAGTGGTTCATAAATTACCCACCGATTCGGCATATCCTCCCGTCAAGCAAAAACTGCGGAAGTTCAAAACGGAGATGAGTGTAAAGATCAAGGAGGAAGTAACCAAGCAGTTGCAGGCGAAAGTCATTCGTGTCACTCGATACCCTGAATGGTTGGCTAACGTAGTACCGGTGCCAAAGAAAGACGGAAAGATCAGAGTATGCGTGGACTACCGCAATCTCAACAAGGCAAGTCCTAAGGATAATTTCCCACTTCCCAATATCCATATCCTGATTGATAATTGCGCTGGACGCGAAATCGGATCCTTTGTGGACTGTTATGCGGGATATCATCAGATCTTGATGGATGAAGAGGACACGGAAAAGACGGCTTTTATCACACCGTGGGGGACTTATTTCTACCGGGTGATGCCATTCGGTTTGAAGAACGCAGGGGCAACATACATGAGGGCGATGACTACGGTATTCCATGACATGATACACAAGGAGATTGAAGTGTACGTGGATGATGTGATCATAAAATCTAGACGTCGAGAAGACCACGTTGCCGACCTCAGGAAGTTCTTTCAAAGACTTCGAAGATATGACATCAAGCTCAATCCGGCCAAATGCGCATTCGGAGTTCCATCAGGAAAGTTGCTAGGATTCATCGTCAGCCGACGGGGCATTGAGTTGGACCCATCCAAAATCAAGTCCATTCAGGAGCTACCCCCGCCAAAGAATAAAACAGAGGTAATGAGTCTGTTGGGAAGGTTAAATTACATCAGTAGGTTTATTGCTCAGCTTACAGCAACACCTGTGAACCCATATTCCGTCTGTTGAAGAAAGACGCTGCGATAGAATGGACGACAGAATGTCAGGAAGCGTTTGACCAAATCAAAGGGTATCTGTCAAATCCACCTGTACTAGTTCCGCCTGAACCGGGTAGACCCCTGATTCTTTATCTGACGGTCTTGGAGAATTCGTTTGGCTGCGTACTGGGGCAGCATGATCTTACCGGCAGGAAGGAACGGGCCATTTACTACCTCAGTAAGAAGTTCACGGTCCACGAGGTCAAGTACACTCATCTGGAAAAGACATGTTGCGCCCTAACTTGGGTAGCCCAAAAGCTGAAACACTACTTGTCTTCTTACACCACTTATCTCATTTCGCGTTTGGATCCGTTGAAGTATATTTTCCAGAAACCTATGCCTACAGGGAGGTTGGCAAAATGGCAAATATTACTAACAGAGTTCGACATCATATATGTGACAAGGACGGCTATGAAAGCTCAAGCCCTAGCCGATCACTTAGCTGAGAATCCTGTCGATGACGGATACGAACCTTTGGGGATGTATTTCCCGGACGAAGAAGTATTGCAAATTGATGGGTTGGAACTAACCAAGGAGCCAGGTTGGAAGCTTTTCTTCGATGGAGCGGCGAACACAAAAGGAGTCGGAGTAGGGGCTGTGCTTATCTCTGAAACAGGACATCATTATCCTGTTACTGCTCAACTACGTTTTCATTGTACCAATAATATGGCTGAGTACGAGGCATGTATCCTGGGGTTGCGATTAGCGGTGGACATGGATGTACAGGACGTCTTGGTCTTGGGGGACTCGGACCTTCTGGTACATCAGATTCAGGGAGAATGGGAAACCAGAGATTTAAAGCTTATCCCGTATAGTCAGTGTTTGCATGATCTGACCAAGCGCTTTCGATCAGTAGAATTCAGGCACATCCCAAGGATGCATAATGAGGTTGCCGACGCTCTAGCTATTTTAGCGTCAATGCTACATCACCCGGACAAGGTTCGTGTCGATCCGTTACATATCCAGGTCCGGAATCAACATGCTTATTGTAATGTGATAGAGGAAGAGGTGGATGGTGAGCCATGGTTTCATGATGTCAAGGAATACCTCAGGTTAGGAGTATACCCAGAGCAAGCAACTGGAGATCAAAAGCAAGCTATTCGGCGGTTGGCGAATGGATTTTTCCTTAGTGGAGGGGTGCTGTACAAAAGGACCCCAGACTTGGGATTGTTAAGATGCATAGATGCAAGTCAAGCCACAACAGTGATGACGGATATACACTCGGGAGTTTGTGGACCACACATGAGCGGGTATGTATTGGCAAAGAAGATTCTTCGAGCAGGATATTACTGGCTCACTATGGAGCGTGATTGTATAAGTTTCGTGCGAAGATGCCATCGGTGTCAGATACACGGAGATTTGATTCATTCTCCACCGACTGAATTGCATACAATGTCAGCACCATGGCCGTTTGTCGCATGGTGTATGGATGTTATCGGACCTATAGAACCTGCAGCTTCCAATGATCATAGGTTTATTCTGGTAACGATCGACTATTTTACCAAGTGGGTGGAGGCCAAAACCTTCAAATCGGTAACCAAGAAGGCGGTGGTAGACTTCGTACATTCCCACATCATCTGTAGGTTTGGAATTCCAAAGATAATCATCACAGATAACGGTGCAAATCTTAACAGCGGATTGATGAAAGAGGTATGTCAACAGCTCAAGATTACACACCGAAATTCCACACTGTATCGTCCCAAAGCAAGTGGTGCGGTTGAGGCAGCAAACAAGAATATAAAGAAGATATTGAGGAAAATGGTAGAAGGGTCTAGTCAATGGCATGAAAAGTTTCCATTTGCACTGTTGGGTTATCGCACTACCGTCCGGACTTCGGTAGGTGCAACTCCTTACTTGTTGGTGTACGGGACTGAAGCAGTAATACCCGCAGAAGTTGAAATTCCATCCCTCCGAATTGTCGCTGAAGCTGAGATCGACGATGATGAATGGGTCAAAACCCGATTAGAACAATTGAGCTTGATCGACGAAAAGAGATTGACGGCAGTATGTCATGGCCAATTGTATCAAAAGAGAATGGCAAGAGCGTATAACAAGAAGGTGCGTCCCAGAAAATTTGAAGTGGGACAACATGTGTTGAAGAGAGTTCTACCACATCAGGTCGAAGCGAAGGGCAAGTTCGCTCCAAATTGGCAGGGACCATTTGTTGTGACTAGGGTATTATCCAACGGCGCGCTATGTCTAACTGATATTGAGGGAAGATGCACTGATATGGCTATCAATTCCGATGCAGTCAAGAGATATTATGTGTAATTCTTTAATGTATTTGTCAACGATTGGTTTCGTTTGTGTGTATTTTGGCATTTTTTGAAGAATGAAATGACAGAGGCAATTTTTCTACTACCCAAACACTTTAACCTTTGTTTTCCCCTTTGAGCCTTAATAATTCTTTCATACACCCTCTTTCGGAATCACCAAGGAAGATGTGTAACAAAATAGAAAAAGAAACAAAGAAAAGACACAAGAAAAAGTGAACTACGTTCGACCCGATTCCTCAAGAAGGATACGTAGGCGCCACACGGCTCGGTCATAATAAAATAAAAATCAAAGATCCCCCAAGCAACAAAACTGGGGCAGAAGTCATTGTTTCGTTTGAAAGACAGTGTGGATTCCGAAAGTTGTAATGAGCTAACCGTCGAGGTTAAACCCCTTTTCTTCAGCCTCACACACAAAACCACATTAATGACCGAAAAAGACCTCTCGATCAGTATTCGAGGAATGCCAAGTCATGCGTATGAAAGCCAAAAGTGACATCCCAACCCTCGATTGAATCCAGGATGCACAAGCCGAAAAGGGATAATGCTCTAGAGGGAATCTCATGGGTGATACCCCACCGCAGGGAAAGAAAGCGTAAATGAGAGAGCCTTAACGGTGAAAACCCTCGCGGGCACCTTAAGGCGAAGAAAGTCGAGAGAAATAAAATGAGAGAGTCTTACGGTGAAAACCTTTACAGGCACCCTAAGGTGACGGGAGATAGAGAAATGAGAGAATCTCATTAGTGAAAACCCTTCAAAGGGCACTATGAGGTGACGAGGCAAGATGGTTACAAGATGTCTGAATGAGACAAGGTTTGGACATTCGTTTATTCCTAGCAAAATGCGGCCATCAGAAAGTGATTGACATGAATAGACTGGGTAGATTAATCTCAAAGGCGCGGCATAACCGTTGAATCAGTCACACATTCAGATAAGTTTTCCTATTTTTGAGTTTAGAAAAGTTTTCCTTTTCTTTTGTCATTTGCGGTCAGCATTCTTTTTCTTTTCTTTTGTTTTCGAAAATTGATTTTTCAAAGCTTACTACCAAGTCTCCCAAAGCAGTATAATGAAAATGAATAGGCGTGGAACGAGGCAACAAGGCAGAAGTCGTTCCGATAGTAAGATTGGAACGACAGGTTGATTGGAAGGTTCGCAGGAATTATGGAGTATGATGGACACAGATGGCACGTCCGGAAGATGATTTCACGCAACAGATCACCGTCTAAAAAGGGTCGGATCAAACCAAAGATTGGAATGAAAGGGAGAGATGAGAAACCATCTGTGGAAAGAGCATCATCCCCAGCAAGCGCTAACGTCGTCCCCAAAGTTCGAGGGAGGCCAAGCAGCTGAAAGAGAAAAGAAAATGGCCCCAACAAGAGTGGCACGACCACTCACTGCGTTTTGAAACTAATAATTTTTCTTTGATTTAAAGCAGGAAAGGAGGGTTCGTCGGCGGAAAAGCATACCACCTAGAAGTTTATCAAACTGGGGCAGAAAATTTTCTCCTGGTATGAAAATTTTCTTGAGAGCAAATACCAGTAGATAAGGATAGAAAGCAACGCAAGATTTTGGGAAATACCCGTTCCGAGCAGAATAGTTTTGACAAGAGGCCCGACAATGCCAGGAAGTGATCTTTGAGCCGGTATCATCCCCGGCAATTGTTGGGAGAATGAACCACTAACTCTGAGATTTCCCCAGCAGCATTATATCCCATAGGCTTTTCAAGGAGGCCAAAGCATAGTCCCAGAGGAGGTCTGGGAAGAAGGAAGAGGAAAAGGGTTCACCCGCCAAGGTAATCCACAGTCCATAACATTTCAACCCCCGGCGAGCCCGAGAGAGAATGAGAAGTGAAGGAAATAAAGAATACTTCCCCCAGCAGCATCATCACTAGCAGGTAAATAGGCAGTTCCGAAGATATCTCCAACAGCCAAAGGAAAAGTAGCACGGCTCAAGGGGAAGGCAATTCCAAGATAAGATAATTCAGAAGAGAAGGTGGCCCAAGAGGCAATACAGGAAGAAGAAAATGGTACAAAAGGCAAAGGAAGGTAATCAGGATAGGATGAATTTAGTGAAGCAGTAGTTGAAGTCAGGGAGCCCACCTGAAGAATGGAGTAGCGATTTAGTTTTGAAGTTGTAGTCGAAGTTAGGGAGCCCGCCTGGAGAATGGAGTGACGATTTATTTTGAAGTTGTAGTTGAAGTCAGAGAGCCCGCCTGGAGAATGGAGTGGCGATTTATTTTTGAAGTTATAGTTGAAGTCTGGGAGCCCGCCTGAAGAATGGAGTGGCGATTTATTTTGAAGTTGTAGTTGAAGTCAGGGAGCCCGCCTGAAAAATAGTGGCGATTTTATTTTGAAGTTGTAGTTGAAGTCAGGAAGCCCGCCTGAAGAATGGAGTGGCAATTTTATTTTGAAGTAGTAGTTGAAGTCAGGAAGCCCGCCTGGAGAATGGAGTGGCGATTTATTTCGAAGTTGTAGTTGAAGTCAGGGAGCCCGCCTGGAGAATGGAGTGGCGATTTTATTTTGAAGTAGTAGTTGAAGTCAGGGAGCCCGCCTGGAGAATGGAGTGGCGATTTATTTTGAAGTTGTAGTTGAAGTCAGGGAGCCCGCCTGGAGAATGGAGTGGCGATTTTATTTTGAAGTAGTAGTTGAAGTCAGGGAGCCCGCCTGAAGAATGGAGTGGCGATTTTATTGTGAAGTTGTAGTTGAAGTCACGGAGCCCGCCTGAAGAATGGAGTGGAGATTTTATTTTGAAGTAGTCGTTGAAGTCAGGGAGCCCGCCTGGAGAATGGAGTGGCGAGTTATTTTTAATTTGGTTGAGGAAAGCGGTTGAATGTAACAGAAATCTCCGGCATGAATCCAAGTTCGTAAGCAGAAGAAGGCAACAAGGATCAGAAAAGATAGATTCAAGTTGCAAAGGAGAATAATTCGAAGATCACAAAGGAGGAACCAATGGTCGGAGTTCGGCAATCAAGATAGGCCGAAATAACAATTGGCAGAAGAGAAGAAGCATCAGAAGGAATATCAAGTCAGACAGAATAGCAAGGAACATGACAAAATCAAGTTAAAAAGGACAGATAAGAATTTGTAGCACTGTAACTTAGTCTAGCTTCTTATTTTTGTTTCGCACGATGTAATAAGGAGATCAGTTGAGCGGTGGCAGCAACAGCAACAACAGTAACAACAAGATCACAGCAATCATGGTAGTCCCAGCTACCAAAACTTCCCGAACTACATTGACCTGATTCCCTTTTAGCCAGGGATATGTAGGAGACCTTCTGAAGTAAAGGCTCGGTCAAGATCTTTTTAGAAATGCTTCACACGGAGTGCTCGAACGGGAAAAAATCGCTCGTATTCGCTCACTATCTTTGCACGAAAACTCTTCATGTTTCCGCGCAAAGAGGGGCAGCTGTGAGCACGTGATTTTTTGCCTCACACGAATTACTCCCAAAATATAAAAAATAAAAGAGTTTTTGTTTGTTTGCAATATTTGGGGATCGCATGCTCTTTTTCTTTTGTTGTTTGCATTTGTGTGTGCGTGTTTATTTGTTTCAATTAACAAAAATTAAAAAAAATATATATATATATATATATATATATATATATATATATATATATATGTCACATTTTCATCTAGGATTTAGTACTACAAGTAGGAGTAATTAAGTTTGTTCTACAAATCACAAAACATGTACTTTGCATTGTTTAGCATTTAAGATCTAGTTCTGTGATTTTATTCTGAATTGGTGCTTAATTATATGTGATATTTATTATTATGAGTTAATTGGTATTTTAAGTTAATTTTTCAGTGTGACTTAGGAATTTTGGTAATTAGGAATTAAAAAGAAAATGAAAAAACAAGAAGAAAAAATGAAAATAGAATACAAAGAAACCAGGAACTGGGCCATTTCGTTTTGGACCAGAACCAGGCCCAATGTAATTACATAAACCCAATCCCTTAGCCGATCTGCCCAACCCCCAAATGGCCCCGTTGATCTGGACCGTTGGATTTTGCTATCCAACGACCCAGATTAATCAATCAATTCTCGAATATACTCAGACCGTAACTTAATCAAACGACACCGTTTGGTTTAAGGGAGGAGATCCTGGTCGTTGATCGTAAATGATCCAACGATCAGGATTTAATCTCTTGAGTCATATATAAAGCCCATCTTCACACCCCGCCCCCAAGCCAGACCCCCCCTACCTTCATCGTCTCCCTTAGAGACGAATCAAACCTCGCCGTCCACCACCATGCTCCGCCTGCCGGAAATCGCCTCACGGCGTTTCCGGTAGGCCAACGGCCACCAAATTAACACCAACCCTTCTCATCACCTCCCTCTCTTCGAATCCGGCCTCCGTTAGTCTCGAATCTGCTTCGAGCGTGTCGAATATTGAATCAAAGGTCGCCGGAATTTGAAAACCATGCCAAACCTCACCAAAATCACACCATAGCTTCTCCTCTCCTCCCTCATACCCCCACCGGCCTTAGTTTTGTTCGAATCTTGCCAGAACCAGTCGAGCCCCAAAATCTCGGCCATGAACCCTAAACTCGATTCCTGCCTAATTGAGGTCTAATAGACCTTAATTGGGATGTTTTCACTATTGAAAATATCTCAATTAAGGTCCATTGGCCTCAAAAACAAAAGGTCCAAGCCCGAGTTGAATCCAAGATGGGTCCGAGGTTCGTTCGAGTGCGGTTTTCTCCTTACATGGTATTTTTCTTTCTTTCTTCATATGTTAGTGTGTTAATGATGTGAATTTTATCCTTTATCTCTTCTTTTAGTTTTCTGTTTTGTTCTTCATCTCCCAAGACCTTTATTTGGTCAATTTGCATTCTGTTAGTTGTTCGAATGTGCTTGTCATAGGATAGTTATTCGTTTCGATTAGCGTCGTCGAATATTTGATTTTCATTTTTGCCGAGAGTTTCAGAATCATTGTTTGGCTAATTAATTTGTTATCATTGTTATGTGTTGTAGTTGATTAGATGTCGTCGTTTAACTGCATAGGTTTGATTTGTTTGAGATTCCGGACAGTGATTAGCACTTTTGAATTAAATTGGAGTGTTTGATTGAAACTGAAATTAAGATTCGAATTAGCTAAGTAGGAAGTTAAGGTTTAGCATTTAGAATATTTTAATGCCCTGCACATGGAGCTGAGCAGTGGAACCTGCTGTCACCAGCAGGGCACTTAGCCATGTCTGGACAGAGGTTACTGCTTAAACTAATAACACCCATGCTTATACAAGTTTAAGTGGTAAAAACAGAGCAGGGTATGGGCTGGCCAGAGGGTAAAAACAATTCTAAGGATAGGCTGGCCAGTTGGGGAATTTGAATATATATAGAGGGAATAGGCAGACACGAAGGAGGAGAAATACACACACATATAGACATTGTGTTACTGTTCCATTGAGGGTTGGCCACTGTCGTTGTTGCTGTTATTCTGTCATAGTAGAGGTTGTTGTTGCTGTTATTCAGTTGTTGTAGAGGCTGTTTGTTTGCTGCTGTGTGTTGTTGAGGTTGGTGGTGTTGGTTTGTTGCTTTTGCTTCTGTGGTTGCTGCCATTGTTGCTGTTGGTCTTTGTTGTTGTGGTGGCTGTTTTTTGCTGCTGTTTTGTTGTTTGAAGTCAATTGTTGTTCAAACATTTGGGTGCACAAGTCCCCTGGGGTATTTCATAAGTATAGGGGTCTGTTTGATTTGGAAGTCTTTGCTGTTGGTCTCTTCGAAGTAGTGGAGTCTTTGGTCATTGATTTCTCTCTCTGGAGTCTGTTTGCTGGGACACTTTGGTTGCTGTTTGGTTACTGCTACACTGCTGACTGCCACACTTTGTCACTGCTCACTCTTCCTTCTTTTTCCATATTCCAGGTACACATCCCTGTTATTGTAGTTTTCTTGGTTCGAAAAGGAAATGAAGCCTGAAGCTCCCTGTTGAATCTGTCAAATACATGTAGTGTCCAAAGTTCTTGTGTTTGTATGAGTACATATAAATGGATCTATCACACTGGTTTGGGTTGTAAGAAAGGCATTTAGATCCAAACACACTGTCATTGGACATACATAGGAACTTGAGTTATTCCTGCTGCATCTATGCTTAAATCTTCTCTATTCATGGTGTGTAATTTCCAAATCTGTTAATATTAGATCTTATGTTAAAATTGAGATTAGCTATTTGTTTAAGAAGAAGGTTTAAGGTAATTTGAACACCCGTGAGGAATGATATCTTAAACTTGCAAAAAATATATGATAATGGCTCTTTGAGGATTATTTGAATTCAAAGTAAATTCTTTCCATATAATTGTCCACCATAGACTCGAATCTACTCACTTAGTTAACTAATCGTATGTTTGCTCGAATTGGTTATAGTTGAGTAGAATTTTGTCATACTGTGGGAATTGGTGAGTTATTACTCAACTGAACGACGTAATTAGATTAAAGGAATCGGGGGTGCATTTCATGTGACCCGACTCCAATTTTGAACAAGATTAAATAAGGCGTGTCAGGAACCACAGGCGCATTTCATGTAGTGTGGCTCATAACATGTTTTTTAAAAAATTTGGAATCAACTCCTAAATAAATATAGCGGGATGTGGTTCGCTTTAAATTTGAATTAGAGGTGCGCCTCGCCTAACAGTTACACAAATCGCAGGGGCCCTCATAAGTGTATATATACAGTGCTTAGATTTCGAGATGTGCTGTTTCTTAGCAAATATCATGGCCTTCTCAAAAGTGTAAATAAGTAATCGCTCTAGGCGCGTATTTTGATAATTTTACCTTCTTAAGTACGGGTGTGCATTTCATGCGACCCAAATCCAAATCCCAAAACGTTGAATAAGAATGTGTCGAGAATCCGGGTGCATTTCATGTGACGTGATTCGAAATATATTTTTAGGCAACATTCTTTTCGCAAAAATCATAATAATAATAAAAGCGGTAATGGGATATCGATTTGCATCAAGTATATAACTGTAAAAAATCAGATAAATAAGCCGAATATGACAGTTGAGCGACCGTGCTAGAACCACGGAATTCGGGAATGCCTAACACCTTCTCCTGGGTTAACAGAGTTCCTTATCCGGATTTATGGTTCGCCGACCATTAAATAGAGTCAAACCTTTCCTCAATTCGGGTTTCAAGCCGGTGACTTGGGACACCATAAATCTCCCAAGTGGCGACTCCGAATCTCAATAAATGAACCCCGTTTTGGTTGTCCTTTAATTGGAAAAACTCTCTTTTATATCTTGCGCCCACGCGGGTCAGCGTAAAAAAGAGGTGTGACAATAATTGACGTGCTGGGCTAGGCTAGCCCACTATTTTGATGGGCCTTATAATAATCAGCCAACCCAACCCTATGTGGGTTACGGGCCCCCACGAGCCGATCCATTATTTTTTAAAGCTTAAAAAAAGATAAATATTTAAAAGCTAAAAAAATCTTATTGGAAATTTCAAAAAAGTTAATACTTATATTATTCCAATATATCAGAATTAACACCAAAAATATAAAAGACAAAGTCATATTTCATTCATTAAAAGTCAAAAGTCAAAACAAACTAATCAAGAGAACGTCCATGATGCGTATGGGATATCCAACACATTATCTTCATCAATCACATTTGAATCCGCTTGTGAGAAAGTTATCTTAACATATTCACTTTCACTTACATCTATAATATGTATAAAATATTAGTTAGTTAAATATGAAAAATAATTAAAATTTTAAAACTAATTAACATTTTAAGACTTTGATCTTTTAATATAATGAGCTTAATAAACTTTAAAATAATAATAATAATAATAATAATAATAATAATAAAAGTAAGGCAGTTAGTTTATGAAAATGAATTCAACTTCACTATCATAAAGTCTAGAATAACAACCTAGTAATCTCATATAAAAATACCAAAACTAACAACACAACAACAACAATTTTACATCACATACAATCTGTTGCGGCATGCAATCCGATCCCACCTTATAATTATTTATCAACATCAAATATCATTCTTTATTACACCATAGTATCATTAATCAATATCAAGTATCTCGTACACAATCTATTGTGGCATGCAACCCGATCCCACCATATAATCCTTTATCAATATCAAGTATCCAAGGAAATAATCATATAAAGCATGAAAAATACGAAACCGAATCACATCAATCATAGTATAAGACTCACGGGCACCGACGTATAGATACTCGTCACCACACCTATACGTTGTACTCAACAATTTACACATAGTAAATAAGACACAACTCCTAATATCAATCTAAGGTTAGACCTAAAACTTACCTCAATGGCACAAACACAATTCAAGCCTCAACTGCCATTTTCCCTATGTTTTCATCACCATTTCGCTTGTATCTAGCCACAATTTACTTAACAAAATCAATAAATACTAAATGAATAAACTTGAAAAAATGCTCTACAATGTTCAATTACCAACAATACTTCCACAAGCCTTGTTCAACAATATAAATAGTCATATAAAGCATGAAAAATACGAAACCGAGTCACATCAATCATAGTATAAGACTCACGGGCACCGACGTATAGATACTCGTCACCATACCTATACGTTGTACTCAATAATTTACACATAGTAAATAAGACACAACTCCTAATCTCAATCTAAGGTTAGACCAAAAACTTACTTCAATGGCACAAACACAATTCAAGCCTCAACTGCCATTTTCCCTATGTTTTCATCACCATTTCGCTTGTATCTAGCCACAATTTTCTTAACAACATCAATAAATACTAAATGAATAAATTATAATGCATGAAAATAAGTTTTCTAAAGTCATCCCCAAAAAGTCAAAAATTTACCTCAGACCCACATGATCAAAACCCGAGGTTCGAACCAAAACCCGATTAACCATTCACCCCACGAACTCAAATATATATTTTATTTTGAAATTGAACGTTAAATCGAGGTCCAAATCTCCAAAATTCAAAAATTTTAAGTTCTACCAAAAACACCCAATTGTCCTGATGAAAACCCTTGATTTTAAATTGAAATCATGTAAAAAAATGTTATGGATTAAAGAAAATGAGTTAGAAATGACTTACAATTGATTTGGAGAAGACTGTTTCTTTAGAAAATCGCCTAATGAAGCTTAGGGTTTGAAAGAGTTTGAAAAATGAAGACAAATCTGTCCAAGTCCTAATTAACTGGTCGCAGATGTCTCAATTGCGATCAGGGTTCGCAATTGTGAGCCCCTTCAAGACCTGTTGCCTTCCCATTTGTGAGGGACTAGTCGCATTTGCGACATCACATTTGTGATAAAAAGGTCGCATTTGCGATCAAGGCCTGCCCAAGCTAGGT
The DNA here is from genome assembly GCA_032618575.1 of Nicotiana noctiflora. Lineage (NCBI taxonomy): Eukaryota > Viridiplantae > Streptophyta > Magnoliopsida > Solanales > Solanaceae > Nicotiana > Nicotiana noctiflora. The sequence goes on along the minus strand of JASVEL010000801.1, from coordinate 251,010 downwards.
TCGTATTGCGATGCCTGGGTCGCAATTTTTATGCCTAAGGACTTGGCAATTGTAAAGCCTGATCTCGTAATTGCGAGATCAGGAGATAGTCCAAGGAATTAAAAAGCCAAACAGGGGATCCAATGTAGTCATCAAACTTGATATGGCCAAAGCATATGACAGAGTTTCTTGGAATTTCACATGTCAAATGCTGAGAAGAATGGGATTCAATGAGATGATTATAGATATGATCTGGAGGACTATGTCAAACAACTGGTACTCAGTTATCATTAATGGAACAAGACATGGATTTTTTCACTCTACTAGGGGTCTAAAGCAGGGAGACCCATTGGCTCCAGCTCTTTTCATTCTGGGAGCAGAACTACTTTCATCAATGCTTAATAGGTTGACTCACGACCAATTCTTCAATGGTTTCTATATGGAGAAGAGGGGTCCTCAAGTCAACCATTTAAGCTTTGCAGATGACATCATTATATTCACATCTGGAGGAAGAACTTCTCTAAAGAAGGTCATGGAGATCCTTAAATGCTATGAGAACATATCTGGCCAGCAAATCAACAAGCAGAAGAGCCACTTTATGCTCTCTCCTTGTGCCCTACCTGCAGTAAGCAGAAGAGTCCAACACATCACTGGCTTCACCAAGAAAGAAGCCCCCATCACTTACCCGGGATGCCCCTTATATACAGGAAGAATGAGAATTGTCTACTTCAATAACCTAGTTGCCAAGGTTACTAACAGAATCAAGGGTTGGCAAAGTAGAATTCTCTCATATGGAGGTAGGGCTACACTGATTAAGTATGTTCTTCAATCTATGCCCACACACTTGTTATCTGCTCTTTCACCCCCCAAGACAGTCTTAAGACAAGTAGAGAAGCTAGCTGCCAACTTTTTTTGGGGCATGGAGAAAGACAAAAGCAAGTATCATTGGGCTTCTTGGCAAAAACTAACTCTCCCAACCTCTGAAGGAGGAGTTGGTTTCAGATCCATGGAAGAAATTTGTCAAACAATGGAATACAAGAAATGGTGGCTTTTCAGGACTAAAGACTCCCTTTGGAGCCAATTCCTTCGAGCCAAGTATTGTCAAAGGTCAAATCCAATTTCCAAAAAATGGAACTCTGGACAATCCCAAACATGGAAAAAAATGATGACAATAAAAAAGGAAGCTGAAAATCACATTCTCTGGAGACTGAACTCTGGCAATTGTAGTTTCTGGTGGGATAATTGGCTAGGAACAGGTGCCTTAGCTCATCAAAGGTCTGAAGGTGGAAGACCTGGTAACACTTCAGTGGCATATTTCCTGGATCATGGCCATTGGAACATGCAGAGGTTAAATGAATATGCTCCAGTTCATACAATTCAAGCTATCTCCCAGATTCAAATCCATAACCTCAACTCCCAAGATCAAGCCATATGGATTCCCAATGTTAAAGGCAAATTCACATGTTCCTCAGCATGGGAGACCCTCAGGAAGAAGAAGCAGAGAAGCTTCACCAATAAAATGATCTGGCATAACAAAATACCATTTAAATGGTCCTTCTGCATCTGGAGAGCACTTAGGAACAAGCTTCCTACTGATGACAGGGTATTACCTTTCTGTAATCCAACTGTTACCAGGTGTGTATGTTGTCGCAGGCCTGGAGCAGAAAGTGTGGAGCATATATTTTGTCAAGGCCAATTTGCAGCATCAATTTGGAAAAAATTTGGAGGTCCAGTTGGTCTTAATACCTCTGATCTCCCCCTTCAGCCTCTCCTTATGAAATGGTGGCTTCTAGACAGAAAAAATGGAGTGCAAAAACTTCTCCTAGACACAATGCCAATAATCATATGTTGGAATCTCTGGAAGAATAGATGCAGCTCAAAATATGGTTCCAAATCTTCCTCTATATCCAGAGTGATGTACTCCATTCACTCAGATATTCATATGTTGTTGCAAGCAACATATCCCCAGATATCTTGGCCTTTAAAATGGCCAGACTTGTATTTGACTACTGAAACGATCACCCATTACACTGAAACTAAGCAGGTTACATGGTTGAAACCTTCTCAAGGATTTGTAAAGGTTAACACTGATGGCAGTGCTCTTACCAACCCGGGTAGTATTGGAGCAGGAGCAATCATAAGAGATAACAATGGAGCTTTCATTCATGCTCTGGCTGCCCCATTGGGTGAGGGCACAAACAATCTAGCAGAAATTGAAGCAGCACACTTGGGAGTTAAATGGTGCATTGACAACTCATACAAAAGAATTCATTTAGAAGCAGATTCAGCTCTTTTGATACTATGGTTAACTACCAGCACTCGATCCACCCTGGAGTCTCCAACCACAGATAGATAAACTGAAGAACATGTGTGACAATTGTGAAGAAATACAAGTCACACATGTTTACAGAGAAGCCAACAATCCAGCGGACTCATTATCCAAGCTTAGCCACAGTCTGACAGCCTTGACACACTACCACTCTACTCTTTTACTCCCAAGCCACATCAGAGGTCAAATACATCAAGATCTTATTGGCACTCCTGCCTTCAGACACAAAAAAACCAACAGAATCACCCTCTCATCTCATACCCTTTCTCCTTCTCCCACCAACTCTTCCCATGGATATGGCTGACAGTATTTCAGAAGTGACAACTACCCTTAGTATCCAAAATACCAGGACCAGTAGTCACCACACCCTAGCCAGCAACCAAAGTAAAGGCCCTCGTAACGAGAGCAGGATGAGAACTTTTCTTCTAACATATGCTATCTTTTTTGCAGGTACTTTGAACAAATCCACTACCTTGGAGGTCATCATAACTGTTGTATTGGCATCCAGTATGTTTTTTCAGCAGTGCACACCCCAATACTGCTGGAAAAACACAAATGCTAGCCAAATCCACCACACAAAGAACCAAAAACCCTCCTCTCACACCAACTCAACTAAAAATTCTCCACAAATGCAATCTCACCTAAGCATTGCAACTGTAGAGTTGATGGTACTTGGACCCCTTGAGGAAAAAAATGCATATCTATCCAGTGGTATTAGTACTTCAAGTACTCATTCTGGTAGAAATGCCTTTCTTTTCCCAAGGATTCCAAACACAAAGGAGCACTAATTGATTCAACTTACACCAAAGGCAACAACAAGGGAGTTCAAGCACCTCCAGTACCAAATACCAGTACATGAATGTGGACTTTAAATACCTTTGAAGCAAGAGCAACACAAGAGCAGCACTTTGCTCTTTTTTCACATATCTAGGCTATTGTTTTGTACATGTGACCTAGACTCTATCTATAGAATTTTGTAATGTCTAATGCCTATCAATACTGGATAGACAATAGACCACTCTCTATAGGTTTATCTCTCCAAAGCAGTAAATGTTATTTGATTGTCACTTGGACAACCAAATGCATTTTCATCATTGTGGAGGTAAGGTATTATGTCCCCCTCCAATTTTTTGTATTTGAACTTAATCTATAAAATCCAACCCTAGGCTCAGTGTCTAGTGGCTTATTTTAAAAAAAAAAAAAAAAAAAGCATGCGCAAAAATATCAGATACCAACAACTTTTCTTAAGTCCAATTTTACTCCGTGGTCTATCCAAAACTCACTCAAGTCCTTGAGGATCTAAACCAAACATGCACACAAGTCCAAAATCACACGAACTTGCTCAATAACATCAACAACTATGAATTAAACCTTAAATTCATGAAATCACTCAAGAACATTAAAATTACTATTTTCTCAACTATTCGTCCGATTTATACCAAATAAATTCTGACCTTTACCAAACTTAACAGATTCAACTTATTATTATTACAGACCTGTATCGGGCTCCGGAACTAAAATGCGGACTCGATATCATCAATTTCTAACCTCTTTTCATTTTCAAAAACTCTTATAATTTCAATTAAACAATTTCTTTCAAAAATTCTTTTCTCGGGTCTAGGACCTCAGAATTTTATACTGTGCATACGTCCATATCCCATTACTATTGACCCTACGAGACTGCCAGATTATGGGTTCGGGTCCGTTTACCAAGAATATTGATCAAAGTAAACTTTAATCAATTTTAAAGCCAATTTCCTTATTTCACTTAGTTTTCATATAAGAGCTTCACAGAAACACGCCTAGACTACGCAGACAAATCGAGTTGAGACAAAATAATATTTTTAAGGCCTCAGAAAACATAATTCAGTTTCAACATAGTGATGAACAATTCCAATAGAGCCCCCTACACATTTACATTTGGGACTACGTGACGATATCTCGGGAGATCCCCTATTACCATTTGGTGTACTGTACTATTATCCTTTATGTGATTTCCTTCTAGTAAAATTTCGTCTTTATTTTACTGCAATACTTTTGTTCTATATATATATATATATATATATATATATATATATATATATATATATATATATATATGGTAAAATACATAAGTTACCTCCTCAACTATGACCCAAATCCTTATAACACACTTTCTAGGAACGAATATTACTTTACATGTCCGACTTTTCTAAAGTGTATCTAATACACACTACTTTGCCCATGTGGATTGTGCATGTTTTTTCCAACAAATGAGTAGCGTGAACAAAAGAATTTTATGTTAGATTTCAACTTTTTTTAGCTTATTAAAATTTTAATTTGAGCCATCTTCTTCCTTTTTAAAAATCCTACCATAGCTACTCCTTGAGCTCCACCACCCGATCTTTTTCTTTTCAAATATACATACCACGATTTTTCATATCTCTTCTCGTTGCGGAGAAGCTTAACTTAAGCTTTACCCATGGCAAAGTAGAATTTTCAGGAAGCGAGATTTTTCCGATAATTTTTTCAACCATTAAATTTTAGCTCAAGCTTTTGCACATTCCTTAATTTTATTAATGGATGATTTTTTAAATAGATGACTTGTGACGAATGCAGTTAATGGCGGTCTAACTTTTATATAAGTGAAATAAAAAATGAGTTGGATCTAGGCACAAAAAATTTAATTCAATTTCAGCGGAAAAGATGGAGTTTTGGGTATGTTTTCTAGTGATTTTTGTTAGTTAATGGTGACTTTGTTATTAAGTAAAAGGTGGATGAAGAAGCTATGGTGTTTGATAGTGAGAGAAGAGGAAGACGCCCATGGTAGCTTAGATGAGGGGTATAATTGTAATTTTAATTATTTTATTTTTTAAATGAGACGTGTCACTGTTTGATTGATGCGTGATATTACACATATTCTGAAAAAAGGGTTAACAAAAAAGTAGTGTGTATTAGATACACTTTGGAAAGGTTAGGTGTGTAAAGTAATATTCGTTCCTAGAAAGTGTGTAACAAGGATTTGGGTCATAGTTGAGGGGGTAACTTATATATATATATATATATATATATATATATATATATATATATATATATATATGTCATTGTGGTATACTCATGCCTCTTCAACACATATTTTTGTATGCAGATCCCGGTACCTCCTACTAGCCTCGAGTTTAGTTGCAAGGTTGTTGCTGTTTATGAGACTTCAAGGTATATCTTTCCGCATCCGCAGACCTCGGAGTTCCCCTCTATTTCCTTATGTTGATTCTTCCCTTATTTCTTTAAACACTAATATATAGAACATTTAGATGTTCTTAAAAGCTTGTGACTTACATTGTTCCGGATCTTGGGAGAGCTGTGTATATTTCGAGAGTTAATATTGTATGTGCCGAGCAGCATCTCAAATGCTTATTTGAATTTTCTATTACAATTAGTTGTTAACTTTGGTGATTTTTTATTTCTTTTCCGCAAATATTAGGTTTACCTAGTCGTAGAAATTAGGTGGCGTCGCAATAAATTCAAGAATGAATAATTTGGGTCGTGATAGTATACGAGGATTAACCTGTCACAATTCAGCAAGTATATAACTTTGCAAGATTGGAGCAAGAAGCAGAACTAGTTTTTAATGCTAACCATGAGACACAGGTAACAGACATTACAAATACAAAAGACAATGCCACCACTTCACAACCTAATACACGTTTAGCTTCTATTGGCAGGGGAAAGAGAGCAACCACGCCACTTTTTGGCTTAAGGATTATGTCACCACTGCAACAAATCATACTATGTGCTCATATTCCATTGCCAATTATGTGGAGTATGATCACTTTCCTATAACCTATCAAGAATATCCTAGTGTATTCTCAGCTCCTACAAAGCCAAAAACCTTCAAGGAGGCATCCAAAGACCAAAAATAGATTGAAGCTATGCATCAAGAAGTTAATGCATTTGAGCAAAATCAGACTTGGGAGCTAGTATACTTACCTAAGCAAGCAGCTGGGTCAAAATGGGTATATAAGATTAAATATAAGCCAAATGGAAAGATAGACAAGTACAAGGCAAAGCTTGTAGCCAAATGGTCAAGGTATTTTGCTGAAAAATAGTTCATGCGCATGGTTAACTGTATATTGTGATAGTGATTTGGCAATCTGTCCAAAAACTAGAAAGTCTATGATTGGTTATATTGTAAAGCTCGGAGATTCTCTTATATCATGGAAATAAAAAAAGCTACTCCCTCCGGTTCAAAATAAGTGATTTTTTGGCCTTTTTTGTGGTCCAAAAGAAGTGATTTTTTCGGATTTCAAGAATGACTTAATGATGTTTTTCCTACATTGGAGTAATCAGTGTTGGAATATGTGTTATGAGTGTTTATATGAGATAGTAAGGTTAAAATGGTAAATTCTATATGCTAAAAAGTGACTTTCTTAATATGTGTGAAAACATCCAAAAAATCACTTATTTTGAACCGGAGGGAATTACACATTGTTAGGGGCGGACCCACGTGGAGAGGAGAGGGTCACGGGCACCCGTAACTTCGGAAGAAAATATCGATATAGGTGTGTATATACTTTTAAATTATGATATATATCTCTCTGTGACCACTTAAACTCAAAAGCACTTTGGGTGCACTGGAAGGTGCTGCTGCTTTCATGCCAAATCTAATTTTTTCTATTTGCTCTAGTGACAATGTGTGTTTCTGTTTTTGTTATGCTTAGTGACAATTTGTATTTATGATTAGTTTTATTGACGAACTCATGCTTTTGTAACTGTAAGATCACTACAAATCTCTTCATTTTGTCATTTAAACTACTACTACTAAAGATCACTATAATACTGTTAAGTTACTGTTACAGTGCACCCGCTACCTTTAAATCTTGGGTCCGCCTCAGCACATTGTTAGTAGAAGCACAGAAGAGGCAGAATACGGAAGCTTGGCAACTGCAGTTTTAGAGGTGATTTGGTTAACTGCGTTGCTAGAAGAGCTGAATGTATCTATCACTAGGCCTAAGAGGTTATTTTGTGATAGCAAGGAAGCTATCGAAATTGTATCCAACCCAATTTACTATGATAGAACAAAATATATAGAGACAGATTGACAATTTGTTCGAGGCACCATTAAAATGGTCTAATATATTGCGTGAGAATGTCAATACCAAAGCTCAGTTGGCAGATCTTCCAACAAAAGCTCTAGGAACTGCTCAGTTCTAGTGGATTTTATCCAAGCTTGGAGTGCTCGATGTATTCTGCCCTCCAGCTTGAGGGGATTATTGAAGTAGTTAGTTGTATTACTGTATAATAAGCCAACTAATGTACAACTGCTGTTAGAATTAGTTATACACTGTTAGTGATAGTTATTGTCTCGTGATAGTCACGTGCATATGAGTCTATAACATGTACTTATTCGATCTATTAAAGAAACTTCCTCATTTTTATCGACTGCTTCCAGAAGATTCTTCCATGCATTAGCTCTAGGCCACAACACCATTGTCGTTGTAGATCATCTCTCAATTGTACGTAATTTTAACAATATGGCATCTGACTTTTCATAAAGAAAATTTAATTACAAGATGACATGGTAGATTAGATTAAATGACTGAAAACATTAGATATGGTTTTGCACTTAGCTGAGTGAACACGGGGTTTTGGTATAGTTTCTTGAGGACAAAATTATTTATCTGGATCCAATGTAAACATTATACCAATGAACATGTGTCATTTATATATGATTTATCACTTAATCATAATTAAATAATATTTATTTGTACCTCAATTTATTACTTAATCGTAGTAAATCAGTATAGTTTAATGCACATTCTAAATAAGTTTTTCCCTAGTAAATTTGATAATGTGATTTGTACAAATAGGATCATTTGATGCCATCGTTTAAATTTAGACCCTGATAAAACATTTCTTGGAAAAATAGTAACTGATCAGAATTTCTTTCGAAAATTTTATGGTGATTCGTCAGAATTCTGATGGTTGCCATAATTTTGCAAGTTCTATAATTGTCACAGAATTCTGATGGTTGTCATAATTTTGTGTAATTTGCTACAAAAGTTTCTAACCGATCACCAGAAATTTTTTATATTGTTGGGAAATTCTAGTGATTGTCAATGTACTTTAAAATTCTGAAGCGAAATTATTTTATCAAAAATTTTCTTAATAGGGTCAAACTTTTTCTATATATATATATATATATATATATATATATATATATATATATATATATATATATATATATATATATATATATATATATATATATATATATATATATATATATATAATATTTTAAACTTATTTACCCGTTTTGTCTAAGTTTCATATTTACAGGAAGTGACAAACTTTTTAAATAAATATATACAAATTAAATTCAATCAAAATCTACAATTTATCTATAACTTAAATACACATTTTTTGGTACAGAATCCGGTCAAAAACTACAATTTATATACATCTAATATACAATTATGTAAATTATATATATTTCGTATACTGTTTCTACACTCGATATACAAAGTATATACAATTTATTTATGTCTTCTTTTTCGAGTTTCAATCTAAAAGTTTAACAAAAACTACCTCGAATATTTATCAAATTGACCCAAAATTAAGATATTTCTAATGGATATTTCCAATCATTTGCAACAACATCCAATCCAAACAAAAAATAATTTCGTAAAATTTAATTTTCGAATGGAGTTTTTAATGGATTAACATAGTTTCTAATTCAATTCAATCTAATTAATTCTATTTTGTCCATTGATTCAAAAAAGCTAAAAATCGATAACTAAAATGACTCTCTTTATCAGAGTTAATTTCTTTCTTATTTACTTCCTTGTTTTCATAGGATTTGAAGCAAGAACTTTTTTAGGTATTATTGTTCTCTCTTTTTTGAAATAAAAATTACACGGGGCACCCTATTTGGTCGCCCCCATTTGACCTGTACCATTTTTCTTTAAAAGTTTTAACTTGTACTCACTTTTTAAATAACTTTAGCCCCATTTCTCCTCACCATTCTCCTCCTTCGTTGATGGGATGATTTCCATAAGTATGTTTATCATATTATATTTAAAAAATTTATTAACAATTACGTAAGTTAGTAAATACGTAATTCTGTTCTTTTCACGTTTATTGATTTCAAAATTTATGATTTAGATACTGTTGGCAATCTGATTATTTTACAGTAATAATACACTATAAAAGAATAAGGTGATTATTTATATAGTATGTTAGAAAGTTTTTTCAAAAGCTTCAGCTTATATAGTGCTAAGGTTTTTACAAATGAACTAAATAATTTCATCATCTTCTGCTGAAGTTGTTGAAAAAGGCTTTATAGCAAAACTAATGAATCCATGACAAATAAACTTCAGCTTGTATAGTGCTGAAAATTTTATAAACGAATTAAATAACTTCAGCATCTTCTGCTGAAGTTTTTAAAAAGGCTTATCCACGACAAAAAAAAAAAACTTTAGCTTAGTTAGTGCTGAAGTTTTTACAAATGAACTAAATAACTTCAGCATCTTCTCCTGAAGTTTTTGAAAAAGCTTTATGACAAAACTAATGAATACAAGACAAGCTTGAGCTATTTTAGTGCTGACACTTATACAAATGAACTAAATAACTTCAGCATCTTATCCAGGACAAAAAAATTTCAGCTTATTGCCTTTGCTGCTTCAGACCCGTCTACTAGAATGCTGAAGTTTTGCGCGATTGCCTTTGCTACTTTAGCCCCGTATGCTGAAGTTATGTAAAAAAGTGACAAGCTTGCTATTTTTTTTGCAAAGCGGCACATATTAAAACGTGTCCCAAAAGCGGGTATAGATGAAAAATCCCTATTTTTTCACTTAACATTAGAATACTTTCTTTAGTTAATCTACGTGAAGATATTAATATAAGAATACTTGAGAGAGAGAAAGGAGACGGAATTCCCTACTCAATTTGTAATACAAAAAGATACTCATTAATACTATTTGTATATAATTAATAAATTTTATTACGACTTGTAATTAAGTTAAAACCTAAATGATAAGGATAAACAAGTTTCCAATATAACACATATAAGCAAAAATCCCAAATATAAATGATAGGTTTTAAAAAGGTCTATCCAGCATAATTTATGGAATTTGATCCATTGGATTCCATTGACACTAGTTGGGCCCTTGACAGGTTTTAGCACTTCCTAGATGCTGGTGGACTTTGCTATCTAACGATAATTGGCGGCTCGATCCAAATTTATGTCGTACATTACCCATTTTGTTTGCTGAAGCGAATATATTTGTTTATGAGAAATTTTAATAAAGTATTATTTTTAGTAGTAATTAGTTATTTATAGATGTTATTGTTATATTACGGATTATAAATATTTTTTCTGTTGTTAATTATAAGATGTATTTAATGTATTTAAGCTATTATATTCATAAATACAGTAACAAAATAGGCGTGAATCAGGGAAGTCTAGCTAATTAGTTGTTGTATTCGAGTGTATTCAACTGTATTAACGACGTAAAATAGGAAATTATACTATTTTTAAAACGGAAAGTGAACCAATTAACATAATAGACTTCTAATATAACTCAACAAACTCGATTATAACACACAAATTTTATATTTTTTCAGTTATAAAAAAAGATTCTCAATCGAAAAATCCCCAAAAATATAGCAATATTTAGAGAAATTATATACAACAACAACAACAACAACCCAGTAAATTCCCAGAAAGTGGGGTCTGGGGAGGGTAATATGTAGACAGGCCTTACCTCTACCCAAAAGGGCAGAGAGGCTGTTTCCAATCGACCCTCGGCGCACGAAAAGAAAGGCAAACAAAAAACAAAAACAAAAGCAGCGTTAGTTACACCAGCATACATCACATAAATAGTTAACTAAACATAAGAGACATATGTACCATAAATAAATCGACATGCAATAATATTAAAACAGTAGCAAACAGAAATGACTACCACAAGAGAAAGAAAACTAATCCTCTATGGGTGGCCCTACCGCGCCTCACCCACCCCGGAAAGGAGTACGAAAACTCTAAAAGCCCCTATCCTACAACCCCGATACTAGACCTCCAAACTTTCCTATCAAGGGCCATGTCCTCGGAAATTCGCATACTGGCCAAGTCCTGCCTAATTACCTCTCCCCAGTATCTCTTAGGCCTCCCTTTGCCTCGCCTAACACCGACCACCGCTAGCCGCTCACAAATCCTCACCGGGGCGTCGGGGCTTCTCCTCCGCACATGCCCGAACCACCGAAGCCTTGCCTCTCGCATCTTCTCATCCACTGGGGCCACCCCCACCTTCTCCCGAATAACTTCGTTCCTAATCTTATCTAACCCGGTGAGCCCGCACATCCACCTAAGCATCCTCATCTCCGTAACCATCATCCTCTGAACGTGAGATTTCTTCACCGACCGACACTCCGTCCTATACAGCATGGCAGGTCTAACCACACCTCTATAAACCTTCCCTTTGAGTTTCTGTGGCACTCTCTTATCACACAAGACTCCTGATGCAAGCCTCCACTTCGACCACCCCGCCGCTATACGGTGAGTGACATCCCCGTCTATCTCTCCGTCCCCCCTGGATCACCGATCCAAGGTATCTGAAACTATCCTCCTTGGCTATGGACTGAGATCCAAGCATCACGCTCCCTCACACTTCACTTGACTCAGTGCTAAACTTGCACTCCAGATACTCTGTCTTAGACCTGCTTAGTTTAAATCCCTTAGACTCGAGAGTCTGTCTCCGTTCCTCTAGCCTCTCGTTAACACCGACCCTCGTCTCGTCTACCCGTACTATGTCATCAGCAAATAGCATACACAATGGTACATCCCCTTGAATATGCCGCGTGAAATTATCCATCACCAAAGCGAACAAAAGGGGGCTAAGCGCAGATCCTTGATGGAGCCTCATAACCACCGAGAAATATTCTGAGTCACCACCCACTATCCTGACCCTGGACTTAGCTCCATCGTACATGTCCTTGATTAGTCTGATGATAGGCTTCCAGCATGCTCTTGTCCTCCAGGCACCTCCATAGCACCTCCTAGGGACCTTGTCATACGCCTTCTCCAAGTCGATAAACACCATGTGCGGGTCCTTCTTCATATCCCTGAACTGTTCCACCAATCTCCTAACAAGGTGGATAGCTTCTGTAGTGGACTGACCCGGCATAAAACCGAACTGGTTCTCGAAAATAGATGTCGACTCCCTCACCCTGGCCTCGATCACCCGCTCCCAGACCTTCATGGTGTGGCTTATTAATTGATGCCCCTATAGTTGTTGCAACACTGGATATCCCCTTTGTTCTTATACAAGGGCACAACTGTACTCCACCTCCACTCCTCCGGCATCCTTTTGGTCCTGAAGATCGCATTGAACAACCTGGTGAGCCACTCTACTCCTGGCTTACCCATGCATTTCCAAAACTCCACCAGGATTTCGTCTGGCCCGGTCGCTCGACCTCTAAATACAAGAAATTATATAATACATCTAAATACATAAATTATATTAATTAAATAAAATATATGAATGTATTTATGGCATATAGCGAGAGAGTGAATATAATAAAATAATAGTTAAATAAAATATATGAATGTATTTATGGCATATAGCGAGAGAGTGAATATGATAAAATAATAGAATACAACATGATACATTAAAATATAATGAGAAAAAAAGACACAGGATACAACGAGATACATTCAATTAAAATGAAAAAAAGATAGTGAATACAATGAAATATATAGAAATATAGCGGGACACATTGAAATACTCTTAAAAAAAAGCTAACAAAATTTTCAAATTGCTCAACCCCAAACTTCAGAGAACCTATTTTAGTCGACAATTTTCCGACGACCTATCGAATTCCATAAGCAGCGATGAGTGAAAGAAGAAGAAAACAAGAAATATTGTTGGAGAAGAAATTGTAGCATCCGTAACGTATCTGTCATGACCCAATTCGCAAACTCGGTTGTGAATGCGCCTATCGGGAAGATAAGGCCAGCCAGAACAATGCAAACACCTCTTTAAATCAATTAATTACCATTTAAAATTCTAACACACGGTAGCATAGCAAATAGTGCATAAATAGCAATAATAACAAGGGAAACTATCCCGACACAACCCAAACCGGGGTGTCACAAGTCATGAGCTACTACACAGTTTGCTATAAGTCTACGAAGTAAAATATCTAATACAATAGTCTGAAAGAACTCAATTGACATAAAGATAAGGAAGGCAAGGGGTTGCGGACGTCAACAGCTACCTCGTCGCTCCAACTCGCTATCTGGTCTTGAAAGAATCAGTGCTCAAGTGCAGATTCTGATATGCCTATAACTGCACACATGGTGTAGGAAGTAATGTGAGTACTCGGACCCAGTGAGTAATAATAATAATAAATAATAACCGAAGGCATGAAAACACATAACTGCACAAAGCAATTCTATATCAGCTAGTAAAAACAGTAAAACAGGAGAACAATAAAGAATCAAATGAAATCTCCTTTTAAAATCAGGTAAAACAACAAGTAAATAGTGAGTAGAAATCTGCCCCTCGGGCCCAGTACCAATCGCTTAGAACAGTATCAGCCCCTAGGGCTCAGTATAAGTCACTCAGCACAATATCAGCCCCTCGGGCTCCATATCAGTCACTCAGCATAATATCTGCCCCTCGGGCTCACTTTCATATCACATGGGTACCCGCGCTCACTGTGGGTGTGCAGACTCCGGATGGGCCCCTTAGGTCCAAGCGCAATATCAACATAAGGCCTGAAAGACTAGTCATATCACACTCGAGGCCTGAGAGCCTCCTCACATCACACGCAAGGCTTGAGAGCCTTCTCACAACACACTCGAGTCCTGAGAGCCTCCTCACATCACACTCAAGACTTGGGAGTCTCCTCACATCACACTCAAGGCCTGAAAGCCTTCTCATTCAAGGGAACATCATAAGGCCCTCGGGCATCAATAAATTATTAGTGCTTGGCCCAAACAGTAGTGAAATTATCATTAAACTCTCAAAATTCAGTTAAAGCGGCTAAGTTTGTAAAGCAGTATAATCATTAGGACTGAGTGCAAGTAATATATCAAAATAGTGAGGAAACACGATAACAATTCCCAAAGAACTCAAATAGTTGGCATTAAACCCTAAATATGGCAATAGGCCCAAATAATGATGATAAACTAAACAACTCAGTCAAATACGCAGTAAAATATCAAACGGGATGGACCAAGTCACAATCCCCAGTAGCAAACACCTCGTGCTCGCCATTAAGCACGTGTTTCGCCTCAATATAGTACTACGTAGTGCAAATCTGGGGTTTGAAACCCCCAGGATATCATTTAATATCATAACTCAGCTCGAACCAGTGAAATCTCTAGCTCGCGATGCCTTTACCCCTCATATTGGCCTCCACGCGCGTCGAATCTATCCAAAATCCGAGCGAATACGTCACAATAGGCTAAGAGAACATAACCCAATCAAAAAGACTCGAAAAATATCGAAATTCATGAAATTTGCAAAGCCTGAGCCCCTAGCCCACTTCTTGATAATAAAATTTTTTAACATCATCGGATTTCTTATCTCGCCACGAGTCTATACATACCAAAAACTTCCAAATCGGATCCCAATTGACCATAAAAAATGATGGAAATAAGACTTGGTTCATGGATGAAATATCTAATAAAACCCTTCTGTCCAGACTTCTTTTCCTCTATGCGAACGTGAGGGACCTCCCACATTCACGATAAACAAAATCTGCTCCTAGCAAAAAATACCCTTCACGAACACGGTTACACGCACGCGAACGCGAAGGTCTGAACCCCTAAGCCTACGCGAACGCGTATTGCTCTATGAGAACGCGAACGGCAACAACCCTGGGACCCAACTCCTTATACGCGAACGCAATGCCTTCACGCGAATGTGATGACTCAACACCTGACCCTTTCGCGATCTCGAGGCCCCAGACTGGAATGAGAATGTCAAAATCCTAGTCCTGCAGTTTCCTTCTACGAATTCGCGACTCACCAACGTGAACGCGAAGATCAATTCTTCTGCAACAACTGATCTGAAATTTATGCAATATTTTCCAAGTTTAAATTTTCCCGTTAGCCATCCGAAATCAGCCTGAGGTCCCCGGAACCTCAACCAAAAGCGCCAACACATCCTAAAATATCATTCAAACTTTTTTCAATCATCAAAATACATCAAACAATACTAAAATCATCAATTCTCGCCGGATTCAAGCCTAAGTTCTTCAAAAACTTCTGAAACACGCATTTGATAAAAAACCCAACCAAATCACCTCCGAATGACCTGAAAGTTTGCACAAACATCCCAAATCACATAATGAAGCTACATCAACTCTCAAAATCTCATTCTGACACTCGGATCAAAATCACACCTATCAAACGGAATTTTCCAAAATGCTAACTTCGCCAATTCAAGCATAATTTTACACCAGACCTCCGAAACCAATTTAGATCACGCTCCTAAGTCACCAATCATCTCCTGAAGCTAACCGAATCACCAGAATTCACATCCGAGCCCTCTGACTCATAAATCCAATTGGATTTTCCAAAACAACCATTCCTTAAAGAGACTAAGTGTCTTATATTCTTCCAAAACCAATCCAATTTGACTCATTCACCCAAGACTCTTACAATAAAACATAAGGAAGCAAAAAATGGGGAAAAACGGGGTGGTAACTCACATGACGACGGGACGGGTCGTCACATCCTCCCCAACTAAAAATAACTCTCATCCTCGAGCGGGTCGAGAAACATACCTAGAGCCTCGAACATGTGAGAATATCTACTCAGCATCTCCCACTCGGTCTTCCAAGTAGCCTCCTCCATGGGCCGACCTCTCTAGTGTACCTTCACTGAAGCTATATCTTTTGATCTCAACTTTTGAACCTAACGACCCAAAATAGCCACCGACTCCACATCATAGGTCAAATCATCATCCAACTGAACGATGCTAAAATCCAATACATGAGACGGGTCTCCAACATACTTCTGGAGCATAGAAACATGGAATATCGGATGCACGCCTGAAAAGATGGATGGCATGGAAAGCTCATAAGCCACCTCCCCAATCATCCTAAGTATCTCAAAAGGCCCAATAAACCACGAACTCAGCTTCCCTTTCTTTCCAAACCGCATAACACCCTTCATGGGCGAAACCTTCAGTAAGACCTTCTCACCAACCATATAAGACACATCGCAAACTTTTCGGTTCGCATAACTCTTCTGACGCGACTGTATTGTACGAAGCCTCTCCTGAATCAGCTTTACCTTCTCTAAGCCATCCTGAACCAACTCCTTCCCCAATAGCCTAGCCTCGTCGGGCTCGAATTAACCAACTAGAGACCAACATCGCCTCCCATATAACGCCTCATGCGGGTCCATCTGAATGCTCACACCATGAAGATTAACAATCTCCAGGATATAAATCATAACTAACCTCTCGGAAGAATAGGATATTCCCATAGGAATGAAAAACGCTAACTTGTTCAGCCTATCAGCAACAATCAACACTGTGTCGAACTTCTTCCGAGTCTCTAGGAGCCCAACAACAAAATCCATAGTGATCTGCTCCCACTTCCACTCAGGAAGCTCAATCGTCTGCAACAAACCACTAGGTTTCTGATGCTAGTATTAACCTGCTGACAATTTAAACACCAATCCACATACACACCGATATCTTTCTTCATCCTTCTCCGCCAATATTGTTGATGTATATCCTGATACATCTTAGCGGCGCCCGGATGAATAGAGTACTAGGAACTATGGACCTCCTCTAAAATCAACTCTCGAAGCCCACCTACATTAGACACGCAAACTCGACCCTGCCACCTCAAAACTTCTTCATCTCCTAATATAACCTGCTTGGCACCTTTGTGCTCCACTGTGTCCATAAAGATACACAAATAAGGATCACCGAACTGCCAATCTTAGATACGCCCCAACAATGACGAACGATCAAATGTGCAAGCTAACACATGGCTAGGCTCAGAAACATCCAACCTCACGAACTGATTGGCCAAACCCTGAACATCCAAGGCAAGCGGTCTCTCATCGATCGGAATATATGCAAGACTACCCATACGCTGACTTTCTACTCAAAGCATCGGCCACCATATTAGCTTTTCTTAGATGATATAGGATGGTGATATCATAGTCCTTTAATAGCTTCAATCACCTTCTCTGCCTCAAATTTAGCTCCTTCTACTTGAACAAATATTGCAGACTCTTGTGATCCGTGAACACCTCATATAACATGCCATATAGAACCCTACTGGAGATGCTCGAACTGCCTCCGGTAGATCTATGTTTGAGTGATAGGGAGAAACTTCTCCAGAAATAGCTGAATAAACTGCTCCGAAGTCAAAGCTGGTGATCCGACTAGTCTAGCCAAACAACAATCTCTCCACCAAGTCTTGGCGAATCCAGACCAGCGAAAAGTAGCAAAGTTAACCACATTGGTCTCCGTTGTCCCCATGTTCCTAAGAACCTCATGACATCTGTTAACACCTAATTTTTGATAATATTTGAATTTTTCCCACTTTCTCCACTTTTCCCACTTTACCCATTTTTTTTGCATCCATTTGTCCCATTAGTTGATCCCACACTCTCCTTTTTTCATTGTCCCCCACTTTTCCTTGTCCCCTCTCACTTTATCCCTTTTCCCCAATTCCTCCACGTTACACTCCAACAACAGGACAACTTTCATCTCTCTTATCTCTCTCATCTCTCTTATAAAGACAACACACACACGGAAAAAAAGAACATCCATCTTCTCTTTCATTTGGAAAAAACCAGCAAACTCCACCTTACAAAATTTCATCAACCTTCAGTAGTTTGTTCTCCATCGAAACCAGCCCTAAGCTGCCATGAAAACTGGGCACAATTCCAGCGAACCAACAACCTCTTTTCACTAAAAATCAACAACATAATACCCTTGAAAACCCGTCCGAAAATAGTTTGATCTCCTATTTAAAACACAATCATGAAAGCAGACACACAAGCAACTCTGTCCACCATCATGGACGCCACTTAAAAGCTCCAAAATCAGTGGTAAAAAATAGTTTCCTTTTGTGCACAAAACAGCAGCTCCAAAGTTGAGTCGTCGAGGTTGAGTTCGGGTTCCATTCGTTGAATTTGGTCGAGGTTCCCGTTTAGCTTAAATTTGGCCGTGTAAAGCATTTTGAAAGGTCCATCTTTTTGCTGCTCTTCAGTATTTTTATTAATATATGTTGTGAAGAATCATTTATTGATAAATGTGCTAAAACCTTCTTAGTGCTCAATTGTTAAGCTTTTTCCTTTGATACTTGAATTTCAACACATAAATAATTTATTTTCCATGTTAGCTTTTGTTTTTACGTTGGTTTACTGTTTATTTTCTTAGCCATGAAGTTGCTGGTGTGATTTGGTCTATCAAAGTTTAATAAAATCTTGGGTGGTTTAAGGTAAAAAGTTATGAATATGAGTGCTCAGTACATAATAAATTTTGATATTTAATAGAGAGCAACAATGATGAATTTATATAAGGTGGGCCATAATCTTTTGATAGAATCTGTTAGCTTTTGGTTAAATTAGAAAACAACTTTGGACCCTAGTAATTTAGTTGGCTAACATTTTTTTTTTGGTTTGCTAGGCATGACTGTATACTTCTTTTTTTTTTCTTTAAATAAAAAACTAATCCCTTTCCTCATAACAAATATTTCCAAATATTTAAGCTGCCCATGGCCCTCACAAAATTAGTTGGACTTTGTAGAAAAAATTGAGTTATGCCACTTTCATTAAATAACTCACGACCCTTGTATGATTGACACTAACTCTTTAAAAATCGGAGCGTGATGCCGATTGATTTTCATGAACCTCTCAAATTAATAACGCGTTAGTTGCTTCAGGCGCGTATCGGATGCACATTTATGTGACCCAAATTCAAATCTCAACGGAGTGGAAATACGTCAATAATCACGGGTATACTAATGTGACGTGGTTCGAGATGTGTTTTCACAACGTTGCAATTCTCATTAAAAATAATAATAAAAGCGGTTTAAAGTTAAAAAGCATATAGGTAAAAACATGTATTAAAAATCAGATTTTTAGCCATTTATGATAGTTGAAGCGATCGTGCTAGAACCACGGGATTCGGGGGTGCCTAACACCTTCCCTCGGGTCAACAGAATTCCTTACTTAGAATTTCTGGTTTGCAGACTTCATTTGGAAAGTCGAAATTTCCTCGATTTGGGATTTAAATAAATTGGTGACTCTGGACACCATAATTTATTCCAAGTGGCGACTCTGAAATAAATAGAATAATCCCGTTTCGAATATTGTCACTTAAATTGCAAAAACTCCCTCGCGCATCTACTCCCCGGGGTAGGGGGCGCGCCAAAAGGAGGTGTGACAGCTCTGGTGACTCTGCTGGGGACACAAACCCAGAACCACTGGTTCAGGGTTTAAGAATTCGAGCTTTGAATAATTATTTTAATTGGCTTATTTATTATCTTATTTTATTATATGTTTATATTTGATATGCTAAATGTTGCTTTACCGCTTTGATATTTTGTGAATTGTATATAAATTGTGCCGATACCCATTTTTCTCTTCTGAGTCTTTTGAAATATAATACCGGGCATTTGCTGGACATAACCCGTTTTTCTCAAGATAGCTGTGGTGCTTGGCACCGGTGAAGGATTTTGTAGTCACACATGTTTAGGCGGAGAGTTTTGTCAATTAAGCCGGAAAGCCATGCTACCGGTGCACTGACACTCTTCGGCTCGAGTTGTCCGCTCGAGTTAAAGCCAGTCTAGACACTTTTTATAACATGATGATGACTTAGAATAACAAAACCTTATGCCGGATCCCCGATAGGAACGTCTATTTGCATCATGTGCATATTTGACTTAGGAGGCTCAGCACAGGGGTTGGACCTGTCTAGGACAGGTACCTGAAATAAAAGACCAACTTGATGCATCTTTGTCTGTGCATTTATTTGTTTCGATCCTGCATGCTGACCGGTTTATTATTAAAAAAAAAAGAGGGGAAGAAGTGGAAAACGTCAGGGTATAGAGTCAAAATAGTTTTATAGAAAATAGTTAGTTCTTTGAAAATAAATTTTGAAAAAATGCAAAAAAATTCCAAATAAATTTTCTTAATTTCACGAAAAATAGTTTAGTTTCTTTGAAAATAATTTTGAAAATGCAAAAAAAATAAAATAAAATAAATAAAATAAAATAAAAAAAATTTTGTCGATTTATTAAAGATAGGTTTGTTTCTCTTAAAATAATTTGTTTTAGAAATGCTGTTTAAAAATAATTTCTTTTCTTTTCTTAAAATAATTTAGTTCTCGTTACCGAACTACGCTGGTTTGATTCTCACATGGTGTGAGATACGTAGGCAATCTTCATCGGGTCCAACCTCCCCTTTTCCAAAAATAACCAAAAATATCGAAATTGATTTTTTCGTTGTAAATATGTTGAGTGATGTCGTTTTTCAAAAACAGCTTGAATGTACCCGAAAGGGACGCCGGAAGGTTGACTTTGCATAAACGGCCACTTTTGGGTTATTTTGTAGATTTTTTGGTCGATTGACCCTCACAGCCTTATAATCTTCGTCCCCGAGGCGCTGAAAGGCCGTATTTGCAATACCGGATTTTTTTTGTTTTAATTTGGAAAATAGAAAGAAAAAAAAAAGAAGAAGAAAACATATCTAAATTTTAATTTTTGTCATAAATAAGTCAGATGATGCCGCTTTTACCAAAAATAGTCGAATGTTCCCGAGAGGGACGCCGAAAGGCTGAATTTGCATAAACGGCCACTTTTGATCATTTTTAGAATTTTTGGTCAATTAGCTAAACACAGCCTTAAAATCCTCGTCCCCGAGGTGCTGAAAGGCCGTGTCTGCAAAACCATGTCTTTTATTTTAATTTGAAAAAAAAATAATAAAAAAAAATCAGCGGCAAGTGAATGTTTGAATTTTTGGTCAAAATAAGCCAAACTAGTTTCGGCGGTATTTTAAATCGTTCTTGCCGAGATTGCCTTATAGCATCTTTCAGTTGTCGAAAGGTTGTCTTCGTTAAAAGAATGGACAAGTTTGTGAAGAAATCCTTCCCGACCTCAAAATTCATATGGAGTTGAGAAGGGGCCACATTTACAGAAATAGCCGTTTGGTTGAAATTGGCAAACAGGGAAGTAATCTGCTAGTTTTTTTTTAATTTATATTTTCTTTTGATTAGATCATATGGTGTTTGATTTTCAAGTCTGTAAGTATTTCTTTTCATCAAAATCTGTTAGTATGGCTAGTTTTTTAAAACTTTGTAATCAAGTTTGTTTTATTGTGAAAATTGAAAATTCCTGTAAAAAATGTTTTATTATTATTGTCCTCTCGTTTCCGAACTACGCGGGTCTGATTCTCACCGGATGTGAGATACGTAGGAAAACCTCATCGGTTCCGACCCCAATTTTAAAAAAAAATAAAAAAAATAAAAAAATAAAAAAATCAAAAAAAAAATAATAAAAAAATACTCTCGTTTAGTTCCTTCATTAAAATCTTTCTTTAGATAATTCAAGAAAAAAAAAGAGTAAAAGTAGTTCAAAAAAAAAAACTAAAAAAAAATGGTTTCGTTCTTTCTACTGCTTTTCATGAAATAAAAAGAAAAATCAATAAAAATCAAAATTTAAAAGTATGGATTTTACTCCAAAGCAAATAAATTTTTATTTTTAGAAGTCTTTCTATCAAAAAGCAAAACAAAAGGCAAAAAAAAAATAAAAAATAAAAAAAAAAGCAAAAAATGAATATATTTTCCTTTTTTCTTTTAAAGCATTTCTTTCAAGAATTAGTTGATTTACTCAATTCCCGGTTTTTCGAACTACGCCCGGTCTGATTCATGCAGGGACATGATACGTAGGCAATCCACATAAGATTTGACCATCACTAAAAAAAAAAAAGAAAAAAGAAAAAAAAAGAGTGTAAAAGAAAATTGATAAAAAGGGGAAGAAGATGAAAACAAAGGAAAGTATAAGCCGGAATAATGCATTACAATCAATTGCAAGTAGCAACACGATCAACTGTATAAGTGCATCGCACCCAACGTGAGATTACTTATCTGTTATGTTGTTTCAGACTAACCGTTTGTTTGCCAAACTCCAGGTTTTAGAAAAGGGTGGTTGATTTTGTGGTACTCTAGCCTCACCTTCATACTTCACGAGGTCCAAAGGAAAAGTTGAGCAACCCGTTGCCAAATCAAAAGAAAATACCCATCCTTATCTCACAAGGTCGAAAAGAAGCGCCAACATGTCTTCAGGAAATCCCCCTATCAACCGTTCCCGTTTTGGAAGAGAGTTCTGTGTCAGCCATTCCGGCTACTGAGTCAGCAGCTGCAGAAGAAAACAGAATTTTGCGATGTCGAATGCTGGAGATGTTAGATGACTGGAATAACGGGAAAGAGCCCCCAAGTCTGATCCCTGGGTTCCCCGAACTATTCCTCAGGTCAAGTGGGATTTCTAATACTCCCACCAATTACCCCCTACTCTGTTTGGGTATTCTAATGTCACAACCCTCTCTGAATCACCCTCTACTTCCTATCCTCGGGTGACATCATTAGATATATCTGCAAGAACATCCGTTGGTTTGCCCGTTCCAATCACGGCGCGTCCCGGCACGCATACTCCTTTCTTTGATTCCTCTTCTTCTACATTCCCGGCACCACCCCTTCCACGGGATCCTACCCAGTTTGCCGCCAATGTCTATCCTCAGCTCATGCCAAGCCAAAATCCAAAAGCTCCCGAACGGGATGAAATGGCAAAAAGAATGAGCAGCTTGGAACAAAGCTTGAAAAACATGCAAGGTCTAGGCGGACAGAAGAGTGTTTCATACGCAGATTTGTGCATGTTCCCACATGTCCATTTGCCCTCAGGCTTTAAGACGCCGAAGTTTGAGAAGTATGACGGGCACGGCGACCCTATTGCTCATCTAAAGAAATATTGAAATCAATTGCGAGGTGCCGGCGGCATGGAAGAATTGCTAATGGCCTATTTCGGAGAAAGCTTGATCGGGATAGCCTCAGAATGTTAAATGGATCAAGACATATCTCGATGGCACATCTGGGATGATTTGGCCAGAGATTTTGTGAAACATTTCCAGTACAACATTGACATTGCGCCAGACAGGAATTCTTTATCGAACTTAAAGAAGAAACCCTCAGAAAGCTTTAGAGAATATGCTATTAAATGGCGAGAGCAAGCATCTAGGGTGAAACCCCCTATGGACGAAATAGAAATGGTCACTACTTTCCTCCAGGCTCAGGAACCAGACTATTTCCAGAACATGCTGTCAGCAATGGGAAAACCTTTCGCAGAGGCGATCAAGATTGGGGAAATGGTAGAAAATGGTTTAAAGACGGGAAGGATTTTGAGTCAGGCAGCCATTCGAGCGACCTCCCAAGCAATCCAAGGAGGGTCCGGAGGAATAGCAAAGGGTAGGATGAAAGAGGAAACATCCATGGCAACTTCGAGTGATAGAAGACACCACGCTCCTAGACCTTTCTTTACAGAAAGAACCGCCCAACATTATTACTCTGCTCAGGAAATATCCTATATCCCTCAACCATACGCAGTCATGAATGCTCAACCTTTTGCGCAACCGCAACAGCATGTCAGTAGAAACCAAGCTCTATTTCCAAGAAATCAGCCTCCCCACCGGAACCACTATAATCCTCGACCTCCGCAGAATAACTTCCGTCCTTGGGAACAGCCAAAGAAATCAAACTTTACCCTAATTGGTGAATCTTACTCTAATCTATTCCCGAAGCTTATCCAAATGGGTCTACTGCAGCCGGTTCCTCAGAATAGACAAAACCCGGCAGCGCCTTCCTACAAAGCTGGTGTCAGATGTGCATATCATTCAGAGGCAGAGGGCCACCATACTAATGACTGTTGGACTTTGAAACAAGCGGTGGAGAATTTAATAGAGCAATGGAAGATTGTGTTGAAGGATGAGGATGTCCCAAATGTGACCAATAATCCGCTGCCTGCTCACAATAACGGGCCAATA
Organism: Nicotiana noctiflora; assembly: GCA_032618575.1. Classification (NCBI taxonomy): domain Eukaryota; kingdom Viridiplantae; phylum Streptophyta; class Magnoliopsida; order Solanales; family Solanaceae; genus Nicotiana; species Nicotiana noctiflora. The sequence goes on along the minus strand of JASVEL010000801.1, from coordinate 226,651 downwards.
GTTGGGATGATTTGTGAAGACGAAGAATTCGATCCAGCGCTTAAGGCCATAATTGCTATTGCTGACGTGGAAAGGAAGCCCAGGGCGGCCCCGAAACAAGAGAAAGGGAAAAGAAGAGTAAAATCACTGAGTTAGAACCAGAAAGGGAAATTGGTGCACCTAAGCAAGCCTATGTGGCATGGGGGGCAATTAAGACACCACGGCTGAATGAGCCAGTGTTTGTTGGACGCGTACCACAAAAGCTTAATGACCGTCAAGGGGAAGATAATGAGGATTTCATGACCGAAGAGAGTGAAAGAAAACATGAAGCAAAGCTCTGCGATACTCACATGGTCGAGCCAGGAAAAGGGACTATCACCGTTGAGATGGGATCAGACACTAAACTTCCAAACTGAAAGGCTAGGCCATTTCCGATCAGGCGGAAGCCCAGTAAACTTGTCCTGCCGCACTTTCCTGCATCCAGAATTATTTCAGGGTGTAAATTGGATGTTTCTTTTAGTTTTTGTCTTTAAATTTCCGAATGTGAACCATGTTTTTATCCTTTCGATTCCAAGAAATGAAATTAATATTTCATCGGCCGTTTCCTTTTCTTTTGTTATTTTCTTTATTTTTTCTTTCAGATTTTGGTTTAGTTTTCTTTTTCTCTTCTCTTTGGTTCAAATCATGCAGCTTTAAATAACATGACATGCTTGCGGACTTCATGCCTAGATCCTAAACGCTGTCAGACTTCAGAATAATGAATCGAGAGTTGAAATGCACAAAAGTTTATTTTTGAGGAAATGAAACAATGAATTGGAATAACTGAAAGAAAATTGGTTCGCATACAAAAAGGTTGTGTTGTACTCAGGGAATACCCGAGTAATTATCCCGACAAAGAATGGCCCATACTTGCAACAAGAAAGTGCGGCCCAGGAATCTCGAAATAGAACAACCGACGTTAAGGCGCATTCCTCCTCATTACCAAGAGACAAAAGAAAAAATTGGCTCCTGATTGGAAAGATCCATACATCATTTGGAAAATATTACTGAGAGGGGCGCTGTATCTGGGAAGGAAATAATCTTGAAACGGCAGTCAATACAGATACGGTATAAAGGTACCATGTCAGGACCTCCTGCGATGTTGGCTATTGTATAATTGAGATGACGAAGGCTTTCTTTCTTGCTACTCCAAACACTATAAATCCTTTGTAAAACCCTTTGAGCCGGTTACCTTTCTTTGGCTACCCTCTTTGGAATCCAAAAAAAAAAAAACAAAAATTACCTCCACCTGAACTACGTTCTGACTTGATTCCGAAAGGATACGTAGGCAACCTCTCCCTGAGGTTCAGTCACACCAAAACAAAAATCCCAATTTCCCCAAAAATTGAAACTGGGGCAGATGATATGACGGTTCAGTTTAGATCCGTCAAGATGGTTCCAAAGTTGTAATTCCATTCAATTTCCTTTTTACCCAAAAACCTTGTTCAAGTCCTTCAGATCAATTGGCAAAGGCAAGGAAGTGAAAAATGTCATTAACGGAAATCTGATACAACTCGATTTGAGAGAAACAAAATGAGAGAGTCTTATCGGTGAAAACCTTCGGGCACCATAAGGCGATGGCGATTGGAGAAGCTAAAAATGAGAGAGTCTGTTTAGTGAAAACTCGCAAAGAGCACTATCAGGCGACAGTGAGAAGAGAAATGAGAGGGATTGATTGGCGGAAACCCGCAAAGGGCACCACCGACCAAAAAGAAGACGTCCCTTCACTAAAAGAATCTTGGCAAGGTTCCCTGGTTTTGAAATTACGAATCAATGGGTTCATAAGAAGTTGGAAAGTTTATGTGGGTCAGGCGTCCAGTCCAAGAATCATGTCATGTTTATTTTGAGTCAGCATGCATCCCAGATAAGTCCTTCTTTTCCCCGAAAGGGACGCTTCTCTTTAAACTCATTTTCTTATTTTTTGTATAGTTATTCTTTGAATCCCTTTCGGTTTAATTTTAATTCTGAAACTATTACAAAGAAAGACGGCAGGACCGGTTTTACAGGACTCCGTCTGGTAAAAAAAAAAGTTGAAGAAAGATACCCAGCCTCAGTGGTGTATTGATCCAATCCCAACTGATCATGATGGTCGATCACTTCCAAAGGAACGGATATTAGGAAGAAAATGGAAATCAAAGGCTAAGGTCTTAGAAGAAACGGAATGAGGCAGAAGGACAGAACCCACACAGAAAATCCTCGTGGAATCCCGAGGATGAACCCGGTCAGTTTGAAAAGAAGTCACCCCAAAGACAATTGGTAGCAAAGTTCTCAATGGAAATGGGGGAAGGATCAAGCAATGAAGATAATCAAGGCCACAAAGTTAACCACTTTTTCAACTAATAAAATGTTCTTTGTTGAAAGCAGGTCTATTTAATTGTGCAATAAGAAGGTACAACCCAAAGAAGTGAAGTACGCAAGCATTGAAATGGTTCTGGAACAAAGAAAGCGCATAAAAAGGGAAGTTTCTTTTCAAAAGCTTTATCTTATGCATTTGTTGATGGTTAAAAAAAAAAGAGAAGGCCCAAAAGAAAGAATAAAAGAAAAGAAAATGAAAACTCCAAAAAGAGAATCAAATCATGTTAGTCCAATATCCGTTTGGACTCCGGTCAGAAAACCGAGAGTCTCTCCGGCCAGAAAGCCGTGAGACATTTTGTTTGAATTACGGCCAGAAAACCGTAAAAACTTTCTTTCAAAATTCAAAAACCGAGGATCTCCCAGTCAGAAAACTGCGGAGCCATTTATTTTTACCCCGGCCAAAAAATCGAGGGTCTTGCGGCCAAAAAACCGTTAGACATTGTTTGAATTCCGGCCAGAAAGCCGTGAAACTCTTCTTCCCGGTCAAAACCGAGGATCTCCCAGTCAGAAAACTGCGGAGCCATTTATTTTAACCCCGGCCAAAAAACCGAGGGTCTAGCGGCCAAAAAACCGTTAGACATTGTTTGAATTCCGACCAGAAAGCCGTGAAACTTTTATCCCCGGTCAAAAAACCGAGGATCTCCCAGTCAGAAAACTGCGGAGCCATTTACTTTTACCCCGGCCAAAAAACCGAGGGTCTGGCGGCCAAAAAACCGTTAGACATTGTTTGAATTCCGGCCAGAAAGCCATGAAACTTTTATCCCCGGTCAGAAAATCGAGGATCTCCCAGTCAGAAAACTGCGGAGCCATTTATTTTAACCCCGGCCAAAAACCGAGGGTCTGGCGGCCAAAAAACCGTTAGACATTATTTGAATTCCGGCCAGAAAGCCGTGAAACTTTTATCCCCGGTTAGAAACCGAGTATCTCCCAGTCAGAAAACTGCGGAGCCATTTACTTTTACCCCGGCCAAAAAACCGAGGATCTGACGGCCAAAAAACCGTTAGATATTGTTTGAATTCCGGCCAGAAAGTCGTGAAACTTTTATCCCGGTCAGAAAATCGAGGATCTCCCAGTCAGAAAACTGCGGAGCCATTTATTTTAAACCCGGCCAAAAAACCAAGGGTCTTGCGGCCAAAAAACCGTTAGACATTGTTTGAATTCCGGCCACAAAGCCGTGAAACTCTTCTTCCCGGTCAGAAAACCGAGGATCTCCCAGTCTGAAAACTGCGGAGCCATTTATTTTAACCCCGGCCAAAAAACCGAGGGTCTTGCGGCCAAAAAACCGTGAGACATTGTTTTTGAATTCCGACCAGAAAGCCGTGAAACTCTTCTTCCCGGTCAGAAAACCGAGGATCTCCCAGTCATAAAACTCCGGAGCCATTTATTTTAACCTCGGCCAAAAAACCGAGGGTCTTGCGGCCAAAAAACCGTGAGACATTATTTTTGAATTCCGGCCAGAAAGCCGTGAAACTCTTCTTCCCGGTCAGAAAACTGATGATCTCCTAGTCAGAAAACCATGGAGCCATTTATTTTAACCCCGGCCAAAAAAACCGAGGGTCTTGCGGCCAAAAAACCGTGGAACATTGTTTTGAATTCCGGCCAGAAAGCCGTGAAACTCTTCTTCGAAATCCCGGTCATAAAATTGAGGATTTCCCAGTCAGAAAGCTGCGGAGCTGTCTCTTTAAACCCCGATCAGAAAATCGAGGGTCTCCCAGCCAGAAAACCGTGGAACGTTTATTTGTGAAACTGTGATTTTCTTTACCAATACCAAAGAGTCTTTTAATCACTTTATGTGTCACAACTAACTCACGAAATTTTCCTAGCAAAACTAGGGCAGAAAAATTTCGTTCGTTTGTTTGTTTCATTTATCTAAATAGGTTTGACCTCGGGACGCAAGGATCGAGATAACTTACGAGTGGAACCTCAATCCGGAATGAAGAAAAGAAGCAAAAGAACCGAAAGGAAACAAGTTCAAACGTTGGAGTAAACAGTTGCGCGGATTGCTCCGAATCTTATTGAAGTCACGAGTTCCGCCAATTCCATTTCGCTCAATGTTACAGAAATAAACAAGCACGTACAGCTTGTTGAGCATCAAGATTCAGATCGAGGTCTACAGCAAAATCAGCTAAGACTCAAGATCAAGCTTCAAGGAATTTATAGATAGGAATCTTGTAACTCGTAGTTGATAGGCTTAGCTAGTCTTTTCATTTTTTTTAATGTAATAACGGGACCGGGGACCAGAACCTCAGCGGAATGGCATCTCACTTGACTCTCAAAATCATCACTCCATCACCTCATCCATTTTTGAACTATACGCGATCTGATTCCCTTATAACCCAAGATATTTAGGCTGTCCAAAACCAGGATTCAGTTGCGCCTTTTTCTTTATTTTTCTTCCTCTTTTGAATGACGATATGGTCAAAAATTAGTCACATGGTTCACTTTATCTTTGCCCGAAAACTCTTCGTATTTCCGAGCAAAGAGGGGCAGCTGTTAACACCTAATTTTTGATAATATTTGAATTTTTCCCCCTTTCTCCACTTTCCCCACTTTACCCATTTTTCTTGCTTTCCATTTGTCCCATTAGTTGATCCCACACTCTCCTTTTTTCATTGTCCCCCACTTTTCCTTGTCCCCTCTCAGTTTATCCCTTTTCCCCAATTCCTCCACATTACACTCCAACAACAAGACAACTTTCATCTCTCTTATCTCTCTCATCTCTCTTATAAAGACAACACACACACGGAAAAAAGAACACCCATCTTCTCTTTCATTTGGAAAAAACCAGCAAACTCCACCTTACAAAATTTCATCAACCTTCAGTAGTTTGTTCTCCATCGAAACCAGCCCTAAGCTGCCATGAAAACTGGCCACAATTCCAGCGAACCAACAACCTCTTTTCACTAAAAATCAACAACGAAATACCCTTGAAAACCCGTCCGAAAATAGTTTGATCTCCTACTTAAAACACAATCATGAAAGCAGACACACAAGCAACTCCGTCCACCATCATGGACGCCGCTTAAAAGCTCCAAAATCAGTGGTAAAAAATAGTTTCCTTTTGTGCACAAAACAGCAGCTCCAAAGTTGAGTCGTCGAGGTTGAGTTCGGGTTCCGTTCGTTGAATTTGGTCGAGGTTCCCGTTTAGCTTAAATTTGGCCGTGTAAAGCATCTTGAAAGGTCCATCTTTTTGCTGCTCTTCAGTATTTTTATTAATATATATTGTGAAGAATCATTTATTGATAAGTGTGCTAAAACCTTCTTAGTGCTCAATTGTTAAGCTTTTTCCTTTGATACTTGAATTTCAACACATAAATAATTTATTTTCCATGTTAGCTTTTGTTTTTACGTTGGTTTACTGTTTATTTTCTTAGCCATGAAGTTGCTGGTGTGATTTGGTCTATCAAAGTTTAATAAAAGCTTGGGTGGTTTAAGGTAAAAAGTTATGAATATGAGTGCTCAGTACATAATAAATTTTGATATTTAATAGAGAGCAACAATGATGAATTTATATAAGGTGGGCCATAATCTTTTGATAGAATCTGTTAGCTTTTGGTTAAATTAGAAAACAACTTTGGACCCTAGTAATTTAGTTGGCTAACATTTTTTTTTTGTTTTGCTAGGCATGACTGTATACTTCTTTTTTTTTCTTTAAATGAAAAACTAATCCCTTTCCTCATAACAAATATTTCTAAATATTTAAGCTGCCCATGGCCCTCACAAAATTAGTTGGACTTTGTAGAAAAAATTGAGTTATGCCACTTTCATTAAATAACTCACGACCCTTGTATGATTGACACTAACTCTTTAAAAATCGGAGCGTGATGCCGATTGATTTTCATGAACCTCTCAAATTAATAACGCGTTAGTTGCTTCAGGCGCATCTCGGATGCACATTTATGTGACCCAAATTCAAATCTCAACGGAGTGGAAATACGTCAATAATCACGGGTATACTGATGTGACGTGGTTCGAGATGTGTTTTCACAACGTTGCAATTCTCATTAAAAATAATAATAAAAGCGGTTTAAAGTTAAAAAGCATATAGGTAAAAACATGTATTAAAAATCAGATTTTTAGCCATTTATGATAGTTGAAGCGATCGTGCTAGAACCACGGGATTCGGGGGTGCCTAACACCTTCCCTCGGGTCAACAGAATTCCTTACTTAGAATTTCTGGTTCGCAGACTTCATTTGGAAAGTCGAAATTTCCTCGATTTGGGATTTAAATAAATTGGTGACTTGGGACACCATAATTTATTCCAAGTGGCGACTCTGAAATAAACAGAATAATGCCATTTCGAATATTGTCACTTAAATTGGAAAAACTCCCTTGCGCATCTACTCCCCGGGGTAGGGGGCGCGCCAAAAGGAGGTGTGACAACATCTATCAAAATAATCCTGGGGATCCTCAGAAGATGCACTGCTAAAATTGGTACTAAAGAGCTTGGTGAAACTTATCCAACCTCCATAAAGCCTCCAAAGACGTAGCTGATTTATCATCAGTCTGTGTTGCTGCTCGGCTGAAGAAGCGGTACGTGACCTCGCTATTAGCGAAAGGACAAGAGTAGAGGTTTCAATTTAGCATTGAGATAACAAAATCACACGAAAAAGAAGAACAAAAGTGAAATTTTTCCTAGCTCCATAGTCTCTAGAGGATAAATACAGACGTCTCCGTACTAATCCCTCAGACACTACTAAGCTTGTTTGTGAATTGTGAGACCTATGTAATCTAGAGCTCTGATACCAACTTATCACAACCCATATTTTCCACCCTTGGGAGTCGTGACGGCATATACTAGTAAAAGCTAGGTAAGTCAACCAACTAAACTATTTGCCTTGTTTCCATTTTTAATTCGATAACAGTTAAGAGCCAATAATTAGATATCAACATAATTAAATAATTAAAGGCTGCATTGTGAAGTTTTAATAATACTACTAATACAAATTCATAACAAATCTACCCAAGACTGGTATCACAACTTCTCAGACTGTCTAGGAGTACTACAAAATAAAGGTCTGAAAAAATAAAAACAACAGTGTCTCTGAAAATACATAAAAGAAATATGAACAGTAGATAGAAGGAGATACCAAGACATGCGGACGCCCGCATGACTACCTCATATCACCTGATGAACAACAAATAACAATCTCACGATGGTCCAAAATCTACAACACTAAGATTTGCACAAAAAAGTACAGAGTGTAGTTTTAGCACAACTGACCCCATGTGCTGGTAAGTGCATAGCCTAACCTCGCAAAATAGTGACGAGGCTAGGACCGAACTACCAAATAAACTTGTGCAGTTATGACATATACAATAGAAATGGAAACAGATAATTACGACTAAAGTTGGGCGGGGGAAACATGCTGCCAGGAGTAAAGATATCAATAGAACAACAGTAGAGAAATGTAAGAAAAGCTATAAATCATTTACCAGCAAAGATATGGAAATGAGAAGAACAAGTACACATATAATATCGTCGCAGGCGTGCACCCCGACACTATCTCATAAATTACCATTGAAGGCGTGCAACCCGCTACTATTTTATATTGTACCATTGCATGTGTGCAACCCGCTCCCATTTTATAGAGTTACCGTTGCAGGCGTGCAAACCACTCCCATTTCATATGTTACCATTGCATGCGTGAACCCGCTCCCATTTCATACATTTTCTTTGCAGGCGTGCAACTCGTTCCCATTTCATATATTTTCATTGCAGGCGTGCAACCCGCTCCCATTTTATATGTTACCGTTGTAGGCGTGCAACCCGCTCCTTTTTTATTTATTAATACCAATCATTATAAAATCTCAGCAAGGGAACAATAATATAAAAATAATATTCCGACAAGGGAACAATACTATAACAACAACATCCCGGCAAGAGAACAATAATATAACAACAATATCCTAGCAAGGTAACAACAATATGACAACAACACCCAACAAGGGAACAATAACGATAATCATCATATGAAGCACAATAAATCTCAACGGAGTCACAATAATTAATTTCAATACAAGACTCACGGGCATGCTTGACACCGGCGTATGGACACACGTCACCATGCCTATACGTCGTACTCCATAATTAGAACATAGAAAATAAGACACAACTCCTAATCTCTCAAGTTAAGATTAGACCAAACACTTACCCCGATGCCACGAACACAATTCAAGCCTCAACTATCGCTTTACCTCTTGATTCCACCACCAACTCGCTCGTATCGAGCCAAAGTTGCTTAGTTATTTTAATAAATGCTAAATAAATCAATTCTAATGCATGGAAATAAGTTTTCTAAAATTTTTTCCAAAAAATCAAAAATTGGCCCTCAGGCATGCTTGGTCCAAAACTGAAATACCCCTTTCAGACCCTCTGTGCGGACAACACAAAAAGGAATGCGGCCACAAAATTTACAATGTTGATTGCAATGACATACTTTAGTATTTTGGTCATAAATTTCTCTACATATGTCCAAATTGTGATTTATTTACCTTTCGGAAAAATAGACACGAGGGACTACACCGTTTATTTTTGAATCATGTCAATTTTCTTGTATATCAAAAGATATAGTCTTCCGAAATCGGACTGGTAAAAATTTTCCTCATCGCGGACCGCACAAAAAGTAGTGCGGTCGCAAAGGCTCCTCCGCAGTCAGCACAAAATCAATGCGGTCAACACTGATGGGTTCAGAGATCTGCAACATCTCTGGACTTGCAACATCTATGTTTTAAGTCTAAAACACCCCGGAACCTACCCGAAACTCACTCGAGCCCTCGGGATGTCAACCAAACGAGTATACTAACTAAAAAATATCATATGGACATACTCGTGTGATCACATCATCAAAATAACATGTAAAACCATGAATTAAACCTCAAAACTCATCATTTTCATCAAGAACACTTAAAGGTCATAACTCTTTAACCGGAAGTCCAACTCACGTCAAATAAACTCCATTTTTTTTACCAAATTTCACAGTTATCTTTTAAATAGAACAACAAGTTTGTACCAGGCTCCTGAACTAAAATATGGGCCCGATATCAATGGTTTCAAATATTAATTCTTTTCTTTATTTCTTAGATAATTCAGTAAAATATTTTCTTTCAAAAATTAATTTCTAAGGCTTGGGACCTCAAAATTTATTTCTGCGCATACGCCCAAGTCACATATTTTGCGGACCTCCCGGAATCGTCGGAACACAGATCCGGATTCGTTTGCTCAGAATGTTTACCAAAACCAACCATAATCAAATTTTAACTCTAAAAATTTTTATTTCTCATATTTTCACATAGAAGGCTTTTCTGATATAGGTCCGGACTACGCACGCAAGTCGAGATAAAATAGAAAGATATTTTTTAGGCCACGGAATACAGAGTTTATTTTTAAAATAGGTGATGACATTTTGGGTCATCACAACAAGCTTCAAATTCTCTCCCCTTTCTTTCCTTTGGTTTTATGCTTACTTTTACTAGTAAAATTTCTAATGTTGCCTTTTGTTATTGTGATATTGATGTATAAAAATTATAGTTTGTTTAATTAATTAGCTAAATATTGCATAGTGTAATTTTAAAATTCTTGTATACCATTTATCGACAAAAAAAATTATTGACTTGTTTAATGCTTGATCACCTCGGCGAATTCTTAGTTACGCCACTGAGCGTAAATATTCATAGCCTCTCACCTCTCAATGCTTCTCGCCTTTGAGGGAGAAGAGCTCGTCGTTGGAAAAAATGCTACGCAACATAGCAATATAGAGCTTCACTTAGCTTCACGCTAATAGCACTCAGGCAAACACTATTTACAACACTGTTATAAGTAGGTTCGAAATATTCATAGTTTACAAGTATAGTTTCATGTAATGGTGCTTGAGGTTCAATTTATCAATTGCTATCTAACAGAGTGACAAAGGACACTATTAGAATTTCTGTAAAAAAGCGATCAAAGATTAATGATGGTCTGTCAAGAAAAGCAACCAAAGTTGGTCGCCAAACTGCCGAAAATAATAATAAAAATATTTGAAATACTTTAGCGATCAACATTGGTAAAGGCGAAGGCGCATAGCCTGAGTCTTGGTTCAACCATAGTTGAACTTGTTGGCAAAGGCACATGGCCTGAGTTCCAGTTCAACTGTTGTTGAACTTTGTCAATTTTGATGGCGAAGGCACATAGCCCGAGTCTTCACGTTGTAGGTATCGCGTGCTGAAGCTCGGTTTTGATTCGAGACTTTAAGCAATTTATGCGATATTTTCCCAATCGGGGCATGTAGGCTGTCTTAAGGTGGCTCTTGGTTCGAGATATCTCAACGCCGATTTTCGGCTGGATTCCGTATCTCGGATGCGGGAGATGCCTCACGGGAATTCTCCCTAAAGGAGGGACTTCTTCTTCTTGTTCGCACCGTCGGAGATTGGAGAGAGAGAGAGGACTTGGATCTTGATTTGAGATCTTTGAGTTCTTCTTGTCGGAGGTGTCATTTTGGGCTTGTTCGAGCGGGGTTGTTCTTCCTTTTTTTTGGCGTTTCTTTCCTTTTGGTCCAAGGAAGAACTACGCGATTTTGCTAGGAAATCCCCACAGATGGTGCCAAATTGTTTGCTCAAAAGTTATCACACACTTTATGATTATAAAATAATGTATATGAGTTACGGGCAAATCATAACAAATCGTAATAATCTATGGACCAAAATGGTGTTTTATCTTCCCCCAAGATGGGTGCCTTTATTTCTTCTCTCTCTCTTTCTCTCTTGGTATTTATAGTTGTAAGCTCCGCGAGCTGCTAGCAAGTGGCCGTGGTCACGCTGAGGTTTCGTCCCCATGGGAAGGGGGGGGGGGAAGGAATAGGGCGTGCCTTCATGGATCCTACCGAATAAGAGTCGAGTAATATTATGAATAAATGGTCATATCACTTATTTATTATGAATTAGCTCAAGATGAAATTAAATTCGTTAATTATCATGGGGTCGGATTCTGACCCATACACTCTTTATTCCTGATCCAAAATTGAGATTGTGATTTAAAAGTGATAGAGGAATAGTTTTGACCATTTCTCCTTTAATATATGAAAGAAAAAAAAAAGATACTAGAGGGGGTTAATATTTGTGTAAATTTTTTATATTACAATTGTAGTAAGTATTTGTTTTTAAAATGCAGAGGTGTTTCAATCTTTATGTCATAATAAAGGGTTATTTAAACGATTTAACTCTCTTTTTTATGTCTAATAGCATAATCCAATCTAGAACCAGGTTAATTTTTTATGGTGGTGGTGCTGTCAATTCGAATTAAAAGATTCTGACTGCTAAACAATAAAAAGTGTGCACGTAAAGGTTATCGCCCAATATCAAGTACTCATTGTAATCTTCCACCAAATATCTTGTAACTAAAGGAGTAGTAATTTCTAGAAGGCCGTCTATATTGTGATGATTTTTGTCTGCCTCTATCAGTTTCTGGTTTTACAAGTAGGCCACGTCTCTTTTAAGAATCTTCTTTTGTTTTGTTGATTTTTCCTGCTTTCAGTTGTCGTATGTATTAATAGGGGTGTTATAAATTTTGTATAATAAAAATTAGATTTTTCGAAATCGTCTTAATCATATCGAGTTCTCTTCAGTATTTGCATGGTTCGATAATTTCACAATAATTTTTTAAATATCATGTAAAAGTCATTAGTAGAAGTAGCATACAGTACTTTTATATGATTTAGCAAAGCTCTCTAAGATATTTTTACAGTTTAAAAGATGATTAATTAAGAAAATATAAAAGATGGCTAGAGTATAGATTATCAAATATTCTACAGCAACGTAAACTAAACTAAACAAATATAATAAGAAAATTAAATCACACGAGTGGAGAGATGTTAACCAAGTTGGGATTCAAGATTAAAGTTTATAGAAGATTAAACATTTCAAAAGGATAAATCTAATTCATACAAAAGTAATAATATTTAATACATTATAGGTTGCTACTCCTAATCGCTACAACACAAGTTGTGTTTTGTTAGTAAATATGCTGGAAATAATTTAGTTTCAATATAAGTAATATAATAGGTTTGAGAATTAGGATTTTGAGTTTAATAACTTATTTGCTTGTACTATTTTATAATTCCAAGGCCCAAGAAAAAATTTTATGCTTTATTTTTAAACTTAAAATCTAAATATATTTTTTACATTGTAAATTTTATTTGGTTTGGTACGGTATTTTTTTGATTTATTTTCATAAAATAAAAAATTTACTCTAATTATCGATACGGTTATAGATTTATATAAAAAGCTACGATTTTATTTAAAAAAAAACATAAAAATTAGTTCTATACAGTACGATTCGATCAGTTTAGTCAGTTTTTAAATATCCATTGACTTTAAACAGAAAATGGTTAAATAGTTCCCGAATTATTGAAAATAGAGCAATTATGTCCTCCATTTTTAATTGGTTACAAATTTGTTCTTGCCGTTAATAAAGCGGTTCACTTTTGGCTCACCCCAGTAGCACACTCCACATTAAGGACAATTTTGTACCCAAATACAAACGGTGGGCATAATTGCTCTATTTTTATTAGTTTATGGGTATGTTTGACCATTTTCAATATAAAACAATACTTTTTTGTTGAGTTGAAAAATGTATTAATATGTCCCCTAACTATTAAAAATAGAGCAATTATGCCTTCAGTTTGCATTGGGGTACAAAAGGAGGGCACAATTTTGTACCCAAATATCCACATTGGTGTCACGACCCCAACTAGACCATGATGGGCAATACTACTAGACAAGTCCGGTCATTTCCAATATTTAACCTAATTGATAAACAAAGATAGATAGATAAAACAGTGAATCAACGAGCCATTTAAGTCAAAGATCAGGAAATACTGATAAAAAAATGCAAAAATTTAATAAAATACAGAATATACCCCAACCATGGACCCGGTGTCACGAACTTGAGCCTCCAAATGAAGAGTGATCCTACTACAAGGTCTGTCTAAAATCTGATAATGCGAAAACAAAAGATAGGGATAGAGGGGAGGAATCTAAGGCTGCGAACGCTATGCAGCTACCTCGATGCTCTCGATAGCTAACTCTGCTCGATCAAACTGGATCTACTCAATCTGAGAAGAATCTGGATCTGCACACAAAGTGTAGGGAGTAAAGTGAATGCTCCATCCTAGTGAGTAATAAACATAAATACAGTCTGAAAGTAAGAAATTACAGAAAATACACAAGGCAACCTATATCTAACAGTTCAGATCAATATCAGTGTAACATGTAAAACAATAATATAGTTAAAGGAATAATGCATGATGAGATGCAACACATATAAGGGTACACTCTAGTACCCGCTGCGACTTACAACCCGCTTCACTTATTTAACGTCAACGGCACTCACTTGGGGTGTGTACAGACACAGCCCAAGCGCAAAATCAACCATCTCATCTCGGCCACAATATAAATATATCATCGCTGCGACGTGCAGCCCGATCCATATCAAGAAAAAATATCCTTACTATTGGGTTCTCGACCCATCTCAGTCAAAAAAGTTCATAGCACTCGGGCATGACATACTATAGGGATCTCAGCCCTCATATCCTTTTCATTTAATATTCATGATTAAAAATACAGTCCTTATGTTATTTTAACAGTTAAAAACATGACTAATAGTATAATTTAAGCAAACAAGTGAGGAAAGCTAATGAAAATCCCCTAAGGATTCTACAGGTCGGCACAACGCCCCCAACATGACAATAAGTCCAACTCACAGTGATAAGGTATGCGTCTCAATCGCTAATATATAGTGGAAATAACATACGATATGGACCAAGTAACAATCTCCATCAGTAAACGACTCTGCACTCGTCATAAAATGTGTGTCATGCCTTAATATAGCGTTACGATGTGGAAGTCCAGGGTTTCCAACCCTCAGAGCAGCATTTACATATATTACTCACCTCTAGCCGGCCAAAGACTAGCTTGCAATGCCCTTTCCTCGCGAATTGACCCCCTCGCGCGTCGGATCTGGCCAAAACCACAACGAATACATTACAATAGGCTAAGGGAATATAACCCAATCGAAAAGACTCGAAAAATATCAAAAATTACAAAATTTGCCAAACCCGAGCCCCGGGCCCACTTCTCAAAAGTCCAAAATTTTTAAACCAAAATGTTCCTTATCTTGTCACGAGTCTATACATATAAAGTTTACTAAAATCGAAGTCAATATGCTCCCTCAAATCCCAATTTCACACTCAAAAACCCAAGCCCTAGTTCTTCCCTTTTAATCAAATTCCATGAATTTAGATGTTGAAATCACAATTAGATGATGTTTCTAGGCCATAAGGCTTACCTTCACTCGATTCCCAGTCAAAACCCTCTAAACATCGCGTCAAAAGCTCCCAAGGTCGCTTAACAATGGTGAAAAATAAACTTGGTTTGCGGATGAAATGACCTTAAAACATTCTGCCCAGGTGTAAAATAACCATATGCGTGCATCACTCATATTGCGATCGCATAGCACAAAAATCCAGCCTCCAAAAATCCTCTTATGTGATTGCATGACTGTCCCTGCGATCACAGAGCACAGCCTTCCACACTTATGCGATCGCACTCCAAGCTCTGCGTTTGCATAGAACAAAACGCTGCCAGGAACCCCAGGTCCAATTACACTCCGCGATCGCAACCCACGAATGCGATTGCACTAAACATTTTTCCCGACCTATGCGATTGCACACCCTCATACGCAATCGCATAGAGCAACAATCTCTGCAACACTTCAGCTATTTTCTGCAACTCCCAAAGGCTAAGATTTCTTCGATTGACCACCCAAAATCACCCCGAGGCCTCCGGGACCTCAACCAAAAGCACCAACATATACCAAAACATCATACAAACTTGTTCGAATTATAAAAACATATCAAGCAACACTAAAACCATCAATTCACATTAGATTCAAGCCTAAGTTTCTTCAAAACTTCCGAAACACGCATTCGATCAAAAACACAACCAAAACACTTCCAAATGACCTGGAATTTTGCACACACATCCCAAATCACCTAACATAGCTACTGCAACTCTCGGAATTCCATTCCAAACTCCGGATCAAAATCTCACCTACCAATTAGAATTCATCAAAATACTAACTTCGCCAATTCAAGCCTAATTCTACACCAGACCTCCAAAATCAATTCCGATCGCATTCCTAAGTCACAAATCATCCCTTGAAGCTAACTGAATCACCGACATTCACATCCAAGCCCTCTAACTAAATAGTCAACTTCCAGTTGACTCTTCCAAAACAAACTTTTCTTTAAGAGACTAAGTGTCTCCTTTCTATCTAAAACCAATCCAATTCAATTGGAGGAACACAATATAGGGGAAACGGGGTGGTAACTCATGTGACGGCAAGCCGGATCATCACATCCTCCCTAACTAAAACAAACGCTTGTCCTCGAGCGGGTCAAGAAACATACCTGGAACCTCAAACAAGTGAGGATATCTGCTCTGCATCTCCCCCTCGGTCCCCCAAGTAGCCTCATCCACTGGCCGACCTCTCCATTGTACCTTCACTAAAGCTATATCCTTCGACCGCAACTTCTGAACCTGATGAACCAAAATAGCCATTGGCTCCACATCATATGTCAGATCATCATCCAACTGAACTGTGCTGAAGTGTAAAACATGAGATGGGTCCCTAACATACTTCCGGAGCATGGAAACATGAAATACCGGATGAACCCCCGACAATCTAGGTGGAAAAGAAAGCATATAGGCCACCTCCCCAATTTTCTTAAGTATCTCAAAAGGCCCTATGAACCGCGGACTCAACTTTCCTTTCTTCCCAAATCTCATAATGCCCTTCATCGGCAAAACCTTCAACAAGACCTTCTCGCCCACCATATAAGATACATCTCAAACCATCATATTCGCATAACTCTTCTGACGCGACTAAGCTGTACGAAGTCTCTCCTGGATCACTTTCACCTTATCTAAGGCATCCGGGACCAACTTTGTCCCCAATAACCTAGCCTCGCAGGGCGCAAACCAACCAACCATATATCTACACCCTCTCCCATATAAGTCCTCATACGGTGCCATCTGAATGCTGGACTGATAGCTGTTATTGTAGGCAAACTAAACAAGTGGCAAGAACTTGGCCCAAGAACCCCAAAATCAATAACACAGGCATGCAACATGTCCTCCAATATCTGAATAGTAGGCTCGGATTGCCTGTCCGTCTGAGGATGAAATACTGTGCTCAACTCTACCTAGATACCCAACTCTCGCTGAAAAGTCCTCCAAAACTAGGAAGTAAACTAAGTACCCCTATCTGAGATTATAGAAACTGGAACCCCATGCAACCGAACAATCTCCCGGATGAAAATCCCTACTAACTGCTTCGAAGAATAGGTTGTACACATCGAAATGAAATGCGCGGACTTAGTTAGCCGATCCACAATCACCCAAATCGAATCAAATTTCTTCAATGTCCGAGGGAGACCACTCACAAAATCCATAGTGATCCTCTCTCACTTCCACTCGGGAATATCCATGCACTGAAGTACACCACCGGACCTCTGAGGCTCATATTTCACCTGCTGACAGTTGAGACACCGAGCTACATGACTCATAATATCCTTCTTCATTCTCCTCCACCAGTAATGTTGTCTCAAATTCTGATACATCTTCACGGCACCCGAATGAATGGAATACCGTGAGTTATGGGCCTCCTCTAATATCAACTCCCGAAGCCCATCCATATTGGGCACGCAAATCTGGCCCTGCATCCTCATCACACCATCCTCGTCAATAGTCACATCTCTAGCATCATCATGCTGGACCCTGTCCTTAAGGACAAGCAAATGCGGATCATCGTACTGGCGCTGTCTTATGCGGTCATACAAGGAAGATCGAGAAACCACACAAGCCAACACTCGACTAGGCTCCGAAATATCTAACCTCAACATCTAATTGGCCAAAGCATGGACATCAACTGCAAAGGGCCTCTCCCCAACTAGAATGCACGCCAACCTACCCATACTAATCGCCTTCCAGCTCAAAGCATCGGCCACTACATTGGCCTACCCCGGTTGATACAATATGGTAATATCATAGTCCTTGAGTCACTCAAGCCACCTCCGCTACCTCAAATTAAGATCTCTCTGTTTGAACAAATGCTGAAGATTGTGATGATTAGTATGCACCTCACAAGATACGCCATATAAGTAATTCCTTCAAATCTTCATAGCATGAACAATAGCAGCTAACTCCAAATTGTGTACAGGGTAGTGCTTCTCATGAGGCTTCAACTGATGAGAAGCGTATGCAATAATTCTAACCTCCTGCATCAACATACAAGTGATCCCAAATCTTGAAGCATCACAATATACGGTGTAAAAACCTGAAGTTGATGGCAAAACCAACATTGGAGTTGTGGTCAAAGCTACATTGAGCTTCTGAAAGCTATCCTCGCACTCGTTCGACCATACAAATGGTGCACCCTTCTGCGTTAACTTGGTCAAGGGCGAAGCAATAGATGAAAAACGCTAGACGAACCGGCAATAATATCCTACCAAATCGAGGAAACTCCGAATCTTCGTGGCTGAGGACGGTCTAGGCCAACTCTGCACCGCCTCTATCTTCTTCAGATCCACCTGAATACCATCACAGGGCACTATATGTCCCAGAAAAGCCATAGAACCAAGCTAGAATTCATACTTGGAGAAATTTGCATAAAGCTTCTCTTCCCTCAATCTTTGTAATACCACTCTTAAATACCGAGCATGCTCGTCCTGGATACACGAGTATACCAGGATATCATCAATAAAAATGATAACAAACGAATCCAGATATGGCCGAAATATATTGTTCATCAGATGCATGAACGCGGCTGGGGCATTAGTCATCCCAAAATACATAACTACAAACTCATAATGTCCATATCTAGTCTTGAAGGAAGTCTTCATAATATCCAAATCTATGATCTTCAGCTGATGGTAGCCTGAACGGAGATCAATCTTAGAGAATACCTTTTCCCCAATGAGTTGGTAAAACAAATCATCAATACGCAGTAGTGGATATTTGTTCTTAACTGTCACCTTGTTCAACTGCATGTAGTCAATGCCAATCCTTATTGTGCCATCCTTCTTCTTCACAAATAGGACCGGTGCACCCCACGATGACACGCTAGGGCGAATAAACCCCTTATCTAGGAGTTCCTGAAGCTGATCATTTAGTTCCTTCAACTCCACTGGTGCCATACGATATGGAGGAATAGAAATGGGTTGAGTGCCCGGTACCAGATCAGTACAAAAATCAATGTCCCTGTCCGGGGGCATACCCGGTAGGTCTGCAGGAAATACATCAAGGAAATCACTCATAATAGGAACAGAATCAACACTGGGAGCCTCAACTCCAACATCACGCACGAAGGCCAAATATGATAGACAACCTTTCCCAACCAAACGTTGGGCTATCAAAAAAGATATAACCCTACTAGGGACATAGTCAGTCATACCACACCGCTCACTCCTCGGAACACCCATCATAGCCAAGGTGACTGTCTTTGCATGAAAGTCTAGAATAGCATGACACGTAGATAACTAGTCCATGCCCAGAATAACATCAAAGTATATCATGCTCAAAAGGAATAAATCAACTCGAGTCTCCAGACCCCCAAGATTCGAGGGGGATGTACTTTTGGCTGACCTTGACGGATTTAAGGCAAAACTCCAACACCAAGAGGATCACCTCATCGTGGAAAACCCATATTCTATGTATCATATGAGGAAGAAAACCTTGGAGGAGGCCAAAACGGGAATCATTGATATTGATGATGAAATCGCCAAGGCTTGAGGGCTAAAGTTAATTACTCGAGATTAGCTCACGGCTCAGCCTAATGCAACTGACTATTTGAGTACTGGTTCTGAGTATTTGAAAACTAAGAAGTAACTTGAAAAGAATGATGATGAAGGCTCAGATTCTGCACCGGCGTAGATCCGCACACTTCTTTCGAGGGGCGTAGATGCCTCTCTTCTTTCGAGTTTCGGTGGCGATAATGCTTAGATATTTCCTTTTTCCTTTTGTTGTTTTCCCTTTATACTTTTGTACTTATGACATTTGGCATGTTGATCAATAAAGAAGACTTTTATTTATGCATTACATAAAGATTATTCTTTTACGTCGAATTGGATAAGGCTTTGGGTGTATTTTTGTCTGATAGCTTTATGTTCAGAGCATATATTCTTCCAGAATCAACCCTTTACTATGAGGGTTTCATAAGAGAGGTCCATCTTATATTTACGGTGCTCTTGAAAAGGACATCTCATGTTTATTCTGGCACAAGCATTTGAAGTTTTTTGTTAACTTTCAAATAATAAAATCATTTCATCATTTGGAGAACAAATAAGATAAAAATAAAAGGACTTCATTTTATTTCTTCTATCTTCAAAAGTACATAAGAATTCATTTGCTGGAAAAAATGATCAATACATGAGGCTAACTTGTACATCTTATTTCTACATGGCTTGTCATGTAGTCCCTAGTCCCAATGAGACAATATTGTTCTTGGATCTCATAGTCCCGATTTTTGTGGCAATCTCGTTGTCATATTATCATACTATTCCCCCAGTGTTCTAATGAAAAGTATGTGAATTTGAACACTAGAAATCTTGCTCTGATAAGAAAAACACTTGTGAACGGTTGAATAATCTTTGGTTTGATGGCAAACTTTGCTTCCCATTAGGAACTTTGTCATCGATTCAAATATTATCTAACCATCCCGTAGTAGCTTATCATATCTATATTGTATCATTTAAAGGTGTTAACTTTGCTAATGACACTCCCCTTGTAATGCGATTTTCGTTGTTGCCTCGTTAAAGACATTGCTAGAATAACTCGATTGGGACAAAAACTTATCTAAGGGAAAATGAGTACAACACATACTCACAGTGTTGACGGGATTCATCAGCAATAATACCTTTTGAGGTGAGTCGCGTTTCAATTACTCGGCAATTTGACTCCATCTTGATTTTCCAACTCGTATGATCCCTTTCCGGTGACAGTTGAAATCAAGTAAGGGCCTTCCTACATCGGACCCAATTTTTTAGTATTGATTTCTTGAGTGTTCCGAGTTACTTTCCTAAAAAACAAGTCCCCTACTTTGAAGTAATAAAAATTGGCTCTCAGATTATAGTATCTTTCCATCCTTTGCTTCTGAGCCATCATCCTTACGTGTGCCAAGTCCCTGTGCTCATTGAGAATTTCTAGCTTCACCAGTAATGCCTAATATATGCTTCTTTATCTATTTGGGAAAACCGTAAGGTTAGTTCTCCTACTTCTACCAGGATCAGATCTTACATACCGTATATGAGAGAAAAAAGTGTCTCTCTCGTGCTTGATTTTACCTTCGTCTGGTACTTCCACAGCATGCCCGGTAATTCTTCGGGCTGTTTTCCCTTAGTAGCTTCTAACCTCTTTTTGAGTTTTTGGATAATTACCTTATTGGTTGACTTCGCATATCCGTTGGCCCTTGGATGGTATGGTGAATAAGTAATTCTTTTGATTTTCAGATCTTCAAGAAATTTTGTGACTTTGGAGCCTATTAACTGTGGTCCATTATCACAGGCAATCTCCTTTGGTATTATAACTAATAAATTATGTGTTCCCATAGGAATTCGATCACTTCGCACTCACCGATCTTTTAGTAAAGACCTGGTTCAACCCATTTAGTAAAAAAATTAGTTAAAATTATTAAAAAGAAACCTTACCTTTCTGGGGCCCGGTGGTAATGGATCACATATATACATCCCTCATTTCATGAATAGCCATGGGGTTTATCGAATGAAAGAGTTATGCTAGCTGGTGTACCAATGGTGCATAGCGTTGCCACTTGTCGCATCTTTTCACAAATGCTTTTGCGTCTTGTTCCATATGTGGCCAATAATTTCCTGCCTTAACTAGCTTTTGAACCAACGAATTTGCACCCGAATGGTTTTTACAAAATTCCTTCATGGAGTTCTCTCAACATGTAATCTGCTTTCGAGGCTCCTAAACATCGGGCCAATGGGCCTTGGTATGATCTCCTATATGGTTATCCTTCCATAAGGCAGTAACGAGCTGGTTTGGCGCGTAGTGCCTAGGACGTCTTCGCATCTTCGAGCAGCTTGCTGTGCCGAAGGTACTCGATGAACTCATTCCTCAAATCCTAAATAAGGTTGGTTGTATTTACTTCACAATAGTTGTCCACATCTAGTGTCGAATGCATATATTGAACGACATTACCAGAGTTGTATCCTTTCATCTCCGTGGATGACCCCAGATTGCCTAATGCATCTGCTTCTATGTTCTTTTCTCTTGGTATGTATGTGATTACCAATCCCTGAATTATAAAAGCAAAGCTTGAACTTTAATCACATAATAATAATACGTGCCAAAGTTCGTTATGACTGAACTTCTTTTGTGATCCTCCAGGTTCATCTTAATTTGGTTGTACCTTAAATAGGCATCAAGGAAACTCATTAACTCATGCGCGGCCGTTGCATCAATTATTTGATCAGTGTTTGGCAATGGGAAAGAGTACGTAGGGCACTCCTTATTTGAGTCTTTGTTATCTACGCACATTCAAAAGTTATTATTCTTTTTCGGAACTACTACTATATTAGCTAACCATTTGGGATATTTTACCTCCGAAAATGAACCGATATTAAGTAATCAAGTTACATATTCCTTAACAAACGTGTTTCTGACTTTGACTATTGGACATTTCTTTTGCCTTACTGTAAGGAAGTTCGGGTCCAGGCTTAGCTTGTGCACGACCACCTCTAGTGGGATACCTATCATATATACTTTCCTCTCCAAGAATTCCTCGAGCAAATCCACTTTCTCGAGTTCTTCTTCCATTGATATGGTCATGCATGTCTCTTTCAGTAACTGAAAGTATCTTGGTACCTTATAGGATTCAGATGACTCTTCGTCTTTATAATCTTCACTTGGCATGGGAGCAGGCCTCGGCTCCTACAATTGCTATTTTCTAGGTTCTTTCCCTTTACTAGTGGAAATTGGCGCTACGTTCATTTCTCTTACTGCTGATTGATCTCTTCTTATTTGCTTGATTCTCTTTAGGGTCGGGAATTTTAGAAATTGGTAATATATTGAAGGTACGACCTTCATTTTATGTAACATGATATACTAAAAATTATGTTGTAACTCTTTTAAATCTAAAACATTAAGAGAAATTACTAGGCGTCATTATGCGGTAGAAGAAGTCCTTCGACATCTTCCTCCGTGAAGGTGATATCGTCTTCGATGGCTTCCCGGAGTCTCTTACTATGGGCCACCGATACTTTGTATTCTTAGCCACCAAAAAGGTCACACCATTGATTTTATTCCCTCCAAAAATCATGTTGATATCAACCGAGAAGGATCTTCCCCTTTCTTCAAGGGTTCTGTATTGTCCCAGTTGTGGCCATAATTGTTATTGGATTGGTCGCTCAAGAACTCCATGAGATGGACATTCTTAATAGTGTTGCCACTTCCTCACGCAGATGATGACAGTCCCTAGTTCTGTGACCATGATATTCGCATCACAAGTTGGGATCCCTCTAACTTGTATTGGATCTGATTGACTTCGGTAATCATGCTTTTTGATATTCCTCATCGCCAATACCAACTCCACTATGCTGATATTGAAATTATAATATGATAACCTGGGATAAGTGGGATCCCAGGTCCTCAATACCTTTTTTTCTTGTAATGATCTGTTGTTCTGGCCAAGATCAGTTCTTATTTTGGGAGCGAACCTAATCGGGGACCGGAACCCCTTACTGCCACGCCCGTCGGCTCTCTCCTAAGGAGATAAGAAACCTTGAGAAGATTGCTGGTCTGCATTAAAATCATCGTTGAACTTATCACGGTTCTTGTCTAGGTCTTGTCTTTTGGCTGATGTCAGGAACCCAAGCTGATCATCTTATATCCTTATCTTTGATTCATAGAGGTTATGTACATTTGCTTATGTGGTCACATGGAATTCGCGCAGGCTTTCCTTCAACTTTCAAGAGGCGTCGAAGCTCTTCAGGTTCAAACCCCTAGTGAATGCCTTTGCTACTGATTCGTATGGTACGGTTGGAAGCAACATCCTCTCTTTTTGGAATCTAATTGTGAACTCCCACAGCAATTCGGAGTCACCCTATGCGATCCTGAATATGTCCGCCTTCCTGGATTGGACCTTTCTAGCCCTCGCATAGGCCTTAATGAATGAATCTTCAAGCATTCAAAAGAGTCAATCTAATATCCGGGTAAAAGTGAATACCATGTTAAGGCCCTTTTCATGATGGTTTCAAACAAGTTAGTAATAGATGCAAGGATCAACTCAACTACGCAATTGTCTAAGGCCCACGATGGGCGCCAAGCCATTTACCCGTAAAATGGTACAATTAAATTTGTTACGTAGTTTATAAACAAATGAACCGATTTGATCCAAAAATAATAAATAAATAGGATTAAACATAAGGCTTAGCGTAAAAATCATAGGAAATAGAGGGCATGCTTCGGGAATGATGCGCTCGAGGACATAATTAAGAACAATGTTAAATAGTAAGTAAAATTATCTTACTTAGATTGAGAATAGAATGTAGCATAAATTTTGTTATTGATTTCGTATCCTTACCATGGTTATTAAAACTACTTTTTACAGTTATACTTAGGAAACAAGATCTTAAGAGCAAGCCCCACTTAAATGACAATAAAGGGGGTCATTGATGAATATGTAAACACGTGTCATGAATGCCAAAATTCTCTGTAACGTCTGCCTATTTAATATTAGAGAATATCCTTCACTAAATGTCATCTGATGACAAACATTCGATCCGCTCATGTTGATTATGTTCCCTTTGAGGCTTATCAGATGTTATCTGCAGTTGTTATTCCTGATCTTGGTTCTTACTCGATTTGTATTCCGCATATCTTCATTTTCATGTGACACGCTATCATTCGTCCATTTAATATAAACAAATTTCACCCTATATAGAGATGATTCATAATAATTTGCTTGAGCTGAAATTTCAACGACTTCTCTTGAATATACATACTTTTCATCATTTTGGGAGTGCTCTTGAGCTGATGACATTTCAACTTCTAAATTTTATATTTTTGGGAATAAATTTCTAACAAGGAATGGATTCTGTATGTTGTGTATCACACTTCAATACTCTCGCATAGAATGTTTATACTAAATTAAGTAATCACTTAGCACGTATAATTCAAAACAAATGATAATACATTATCATTTATCATAATGAAGTGATAAATGCGTGCAATATTTTACATTCATTAATTTGGTATAAAATTTTATACATATAAGTTTTTACTCCCATGTATCTATTCATCGCCGCCACTGACCACGGCGTATATCTTTCTTTTTCTTCATCAATTTTCTTTGAAATTTTATAATTTATGTTATGTTAAAAATATTTACTTCCTCATTGATGAGATCATTCGATATCTTGCGTTTTTTGAAACTTTTTTTCCATATTATTGTATTAACTTATTATATTTAGTATCATGTATATGGAAATTTTAATGGCGTAATCTTTCACTTGGACACTTAAACTATACCTCTTTCCAATTAGATACGTTTCTTAGGCCATTCGCATACCAACTAGATACGTTTTTTGCTTGCTTATTAATTATTGTGTAGGGCAACACGGATTTGTTGCAGTTTTGAATGAAGTTTTACCCAATGCTGAATTTAGAATGTGTGCCAGCCATATCTAGTTTGATTGGCATAAGAAATGGAAAGGAGAGGAAAGGAGAAAATAGTTTCGGAGGTGCTCTAAATCTAGTTATACAGTTAAGTTTATTTCTAAGAATATTTGTAGGGATTTGTTATATTATACAAAAAAATCATTGGTTAGAGCCTAATGTAAGTGTCTAATTGGTACGAGAATTGCCTAAGAAATGTGTCTAATTGGAAAGAACCCTAATTTAAGTGTCTAAGTGAAAAATCGTACTAACTTTAGATGTCTCCGTATTTATTACGCGAATTTTAATTAAGTAGCTGTTCTAGTCAAAAGCTTCGTCCTAATCTCTTATGTGATTACAATTGATTGCGAGAAGACGAGAAATGAAACAAAAGCAAGAAAAACATCTAATTGTTCTCGTTTCATTTCATTTGACGTACGGCTGCATATCATTATTGGAGTCAAATAGCACACACTTTGACTTTATTTAATATTGTGAGTTCACACGTGTAGATAAATCGTCAACGTGTAGATAATATTGGCTGATCTTGCAGATGTTTGTTTCTTAGGCTATTGTTTATATTTTGTCACTATTTTAAAAAGTCCTGCAACTATAGCTCTTGAAAAATTGTTTCCCCCGATAACATTGATGTAATGTTTGCGTACATAACTTTAGTTCGCTTATAAAATATTAGATTGTAATTTAACGCTTGTAATAACTTATAAATTTTTTAGATCGTAATCTAAAACTTTTTCATAAGATTTTCGGATTATTCATAAGGTTTTGATCTTTAGGTAGTTATCTAAAAGGTCCATTAATTGGAAGAACAATAGAAGAATAATTTTCAGAAATCACTACTGTTTAGTGAGTATTAACTTTTTATAGTTATCATATGCATAATTACTTCCTATAATTAGTTGTTATGCTAGTGCATTCGTTATATTTGCGTTATTGTATTCATGAATACAGCAGCAAAAAGCACCTAAAATCATGGCAGTCCAACTGTACACGTATGTATTCACATATATTTGCACTGCCGAATTCATGAATGCAGCACCAAAAAAGCACCTAAAATTAGGGCAGTCTAGTTGTAAGCGCATGTATTCGCGCCTTGTATTCATGATTATAGTAACGACAATTACTTTAAAAATAGGTATGTCCGGCTGTCTAATAACGGAAATAATATCAATTAGTGTGATACACTCCTAATATAACTCAACAAAATCAATCCTAACATGCATCATGTCACGATCCAAAATCCACTAAGGATCGTGGTGGCGTCGAACACCACTGTCAGGAAAGCCAACTAAATTATCAATTGAATTCCGTTTAATTACATTGAAATCTAGGATTTTTCCTGCCATTTTTCATAAATAAAAAGGTCATTTCTTCAATTCAAATTAAATAATAAATAATTAATACAAATCTTTCGAAAAACCATCCTAGAACCCGGTGTCACAAGTGCATAAGCAACTACTGATAAAAAAAATGAAATACAACGTATGTCCGAAATACAGTGAACAGGGAATAAATACAAAATGCTGAAAGGGACTAAACTAGCTGCGGGTCACCTCGAACAATGCAGCTCACCTAGTCCCATAATCATCTGTGCTGCTACGCCCAGTAAGCCACTGGAGTTACTTATAACTGCGCAACAAAAATTCACAGAAGTGTAGTATCAGTACATAATCAACGTTCACTTAATGAGTATTCCGTCTAATCTCGAAAAAGTAGAGACGAGGTGGTCAACTTCAACACTTACTAGAGGTCTATTGACAATATCCTAGAAATGTGAGGAAAATCATGGATTTATATAGTAGTTCTAATTCACGAAACCAGAAAATAGGTAAACACCTTCAACAAATAATCAAGGGTTTTTAAGGTTTATTCTTTATTATCTTATCAATTTATGTCAAGCCACGAAGGGCCAACTTCACATTTAAAATTCTCAAGCGACAAATAACATGCGCAAATCACACCGAGGCGACGGTCCGATCCAACAAGAATGTAAACTGCGCACTGCCGAGGGTCGAACGACCTGAACCATAGATGCATCTATTTAATCTGGCGAGGTGTTCGGCTCATTCCATAAATAAACACATACCCTGCCCGCAAATCATGCTTGCAACGCGGGTACATATAAAATACATGCTCAAGTAGCCAATTAAGAATTTATCGAGGAATAATTATCCAAATAATACCAATTCTCCTTTAACAACCTTTAAGAAATTAAGTTTAATCCTTTTAGAAATTTACTTACTAATTCAATGTGATGTAAGCAATCAGGCTGTCCACGGGTTCACAAATAATCCAAGTATAACATGCTTTTGTGTCTTATCTACCCGGACAATAGCATAATAGTAGCCACGGACGGACTCTCGTCACCTCGTGTGTACGTAGCCACCACATATTGGAGCACATAATCAATTATTTCGCCTATGGAGACAATTTCGACTTGCAAGGTTAGAAAGGAGACTCACCTCGCTCCGCAATTCCATAAACGGCCTCCAAGCCTTCCCGATAATTCGAATCATTGCAAAATTCTCCGAAACTAGCCAAATAATAGTAACCTAATGAGAATATACTCAAATACGTGTTAACAATTCAAATATACAAATTTCTAACTCCACTTAGTGAAATAACAAAAAATGCCCTCGGGCCCACATGCCCAGATTTTGAAATTTCTCGAATATATACTCTACCCATAGCTTCACTAGCTCAAAATATAATTTACTTTAAATTCCATGCTCAAATTCGTGGTAAAATTCAATTTATCAAGTTTCTAGGTTTTCTTCCAAAAATTCCAATTTTCCCACAAATTTCACGTCTAATTCCATGATATAATCTTGTATTTAAATTGGAAATGAGTAGGAGTAAATTACCTTAACATCGATGATGAAATCCCTTCTTGAAGCTCTCCATAAATCGTCCATGCTTTGAAGAAAATGAAGAATAATGCGCTAAACCCGCTAAAATACCATTCTGCCCAGTTATTTATTCATCGCGATCGCGGAGATCAATTTACCAGCCCAAAATTTACTCTTCGCGATCGTGGAGAATAATTTCCCTACTTTCCAGACAGCCTCTAGTAGTATAGTCATAACTCTTTGCACACAAATCCAAATAACAAATGGTTAAATATTCTGAAAACTAGACTCAAAGATATACAACTTTCCTGTGTTGGTCATTTCTCAGTTCCTTATAGATTGCAAGATATAATCTGTCAAAGTCGGCCCATGTGCGACACAGCTTTCTTCTTCATCTTCCTGGACACACTATAGTGTAACAGCCATATATCGTTGTACACAAATCCAATTCATGAATGGTTTATTTTACTAGAAACTATACACAAAGGGCTACACCTTTTTTTTCATCATCTCAAAATTCTTTATATACTGTGAGATATCAGCCTCCGAAGTCGAGTCGGTGCAGCAGAGTATTAACTCTACGTGATCGCGGAAGGCTTTCCACGATCGTGATTCACTGGCCCATTCACACATTTTACTCAACGCGATCACGACCAATTTCCCACGATCGCATAGAACACTGTTGTAGCCAAAAACCAACTACTATAAATGGCCTAGAAATGGTCCGAAACCACCCCAAAATGCACCCGAGTCCCTCGGGACCCCGTTCGAACATGCCAACAAGTTTGAAACATATCACGAACTTAGGCGGGGCTTCAAATGACATCAAACAATGTCAAAATCACGAATCGTGCCAAAATTTATCTTTATGAATTTTGAAATTTCTAACTTTCACATCTGATGCTGAAACCTATCAAATCATGTCCAATTGACCTCAAATTTTGCACACAAGTCATATTCGATATTATGGAACTACTCCAACTTTCGGTATCGGATTCCGATCCCGATATCAAAAAGTCCACCTCTGGTCAAAAATTTTCAAATTTCTATCTTTAGCGAAATGGCTCCAAAATGACCTACGAACCTCCGAATTTACTTCCGATCGCGTTCCCAACTCCATACTCACTATACGGAGCTATTCCCAAACTCGGAATTCTAAACAAGCATCGATAACACTTAAATGCACTTCAAGCCAAACTTTAAGAAATTTCTTCCAAAATGTTAACTTCCATAATAGACGCCAAAACGCTCCTGGGTCATCCAAAATTCGATCCGAGCATACGCCCAAATCCTAAATCATTATACGAACTTGGTGGAACCTTCATATCTCGATTTCGAGGTCGTTTACTCAAAATTCCAATCCTAATTGATTCCTTCAACTTTAAGCTTCCGAAATGAGAATACTCTTTCCTAATCAACTCTGAGTTCCTGATATTCATATCCAACCACGCGTACAAGTCATAATACCTGAAATGAAGCTGTTCATGGCTCCAGACTGCTGAGTGACGCGCTAGAGCTCAAAATGGCCGATCAGGTCGTTACATTCTCTCCCACTTAAACATATGTTCGTCCTCGAACGTGCTGATAACTATATTGAAGTAGTCTAAAATCACTGTTTAACACCTTATGCATCTTCTCGTGCTACCACAACTCAGTTGAGCACCTTAGCTCTATCAATACTGAAGATATTCCCATTTATTCAAGCAAATAAGATTCCAACATCCGGAATTCTATGCCCGACCTGTTCCAACATAAGATCACCATATCAATCACTACATGTTGTACCCAAACACGGATGCATAAATTTGTTGAATTAACCCCTAGCATAATTTTACTCACCAGACCACAATAATATTTCCTGATCAACTTAGTCGAAATTCCACGAATCCGAAGCTCACATTGCACCTCATGACCTACATAGGTCTTGCTCTAACTCTTACAACACCGCCATAATGGAATAGATGTGTAGAGATTTGTTACCAACTGCCGAGCCAACCAATCATTGAGTATATACCTTTGACAAGAACCATCACCTCATTTTGAACCAAATAATGGTCTTAGCTCTTTAATAATATAGTTCATATAATCATATTGCACATATCCTAAATCCAACGATCTCGTCTCACCTAATATGATCTATTTAGGCAATAAGCCACTCCGAATGGGATCAAAAGTCTCATATGATGCCACAATGTGCCAATAGGCTACCAATTAGAATGTGATACAAAAAGGAAAATGAACTCTAAAAGAAATTTTCAATTACCCCACTCGCCAGTCATACATGCGACGTATGCGCATAACTAATATGAGCTTCCTTCAGAAATAAGGAAACAAAACACAATAAACAAACTTGGGGAACTATACTGAACATCACGCTATTGCGGCATGCGACCTGATCCAAACAACATAACTATGGCGGCATGCCACCCGATCCAAATAACATACCTATGGCGGTGTTCCAACCGATCCACACGTAGAACTCACATAAGGAGATATACATTAGGCTAAATTGCCCATGACAACAAAATATTTTTGGTCACAAGCACACTAAGTGCATAATACCATCCCTGAGGGGACATACAACGCCATAAGCTATGAAGCTCAAGCACAACTGAGGTGCGATATATTATCTGAATCTCAAGAGCAATTTTCTCATAATACATCATTTCTACATGGATCCTCAACATATAAGCGATTTCTCAAGCCGTCTCACAACTCCCACGGCGCAATGCATCACCACATGGATTGTATGACAATGAAATAACACCCTAACTACTCCATAAGGAGCGCGATACTGAAATGAACATAATTGGCCTGACATAGAGCCCAAATTCACATTTAATTCCATCCACCGACCTCAAGTCGATCCTGATCATATCAAACTAAGCCATTAACCTTTCAAAGGTCCATACTAATTTCCCTCTTCTTATAACACGTAACGATAACCATCATAACCGGAGTACAGTC
Source organism: Nicotiana noctiflora (assembly GCA_032618575.1). Lineage (NCBI taxonomy): Eukaryota > Viridiplantae > Streptophyta > Magnoliopsida > Solanales > Solanaceae > Nicotiana > Nicotiana noctiflora. The sequence continues at coordinate 195,733 of JASVEL010000801.1, read as the reverse complement.
CACAACTCAGAATTCGAGTGCCCTTCAGGCATACATTCTCAATTTAACAATATCATCACAATTCTCCATACTTGGTCTTGATCTCTAATCAATCAAGTGGCTACGCGCCATATTTATGCAATCTTCCTGTGAAACACACTCCCACAACCTACCATAACAATTAACTGGGAACCTCCAACCAACCGACCGCACTAACGCTGAAAAGTGGTTAAGAATCATTAACCATGATACAAACCCTCTTTACAAAACACCAATCTCAGGTGACGCTGAAGACAATCCTAACTTACTTTAAACACCAAAGCTCTTTTCCTACTCATTCAAGCTTGTGACATCTTTGTCCACACTGAACTGCAACCTCGATCCTCACGTTAAATTTCCATGCTACTCACTGCACCCAACGTGCCAACATACGATAGAACACGATACTTATCGTAACTCTGAAACCATTAATATTTTAACACTTCATTACATAAGAACTTTTCACTTAACTCACTTCAGGAGAATCATAGCAACACACAGGTAAATTCCCATAACCGTAGGATATGCAAATCTCTAAGTAGTGGTCCAAGCCACCATAGCCCTTCCGAAATCCGCATCCACTTAACAAGCCATAATAGAGGAATGCTCCCAAATAACATCAACTACGTCAGTCAACAATCCTCACATGCACCACCACAAATCATACACATAACTTGATCATGCGGAATAAACTGATCACTGGCCCCAATATGCCAATTCAACTATGGATAATCAATCTACCTTCTTCCAATTTATCCTTGCTTGCCTTAGAAATGATACTAACTCCATTCGACACATAACATACTCCATCCACACTCACCCCGAGTGACATTGAATCACGAGACCATGCTATCTCAAATTCCACTAACCATTTCATACCTCCCAATAGCTACATCACAAGCCAAAACGTTCCGGAACATCCTGTGCCTCTTCTCATAAGTTGTTTTCCAAGCTTGATACTTAGTCGTACCCATAGGCTCGAAATCGATAGGCATCACAGTTTAACTCTTGAATTCACTAGGACCATTATTGAGAGCCACCTGCTTTGAGTAGGTCCCGAATATAATCCACCCCATAAATCTTCTAACACACGAATACCCTCTCGACAAAGTACCCGACGAAATCACTTCCTCTGCAACCTGCATCTATACAATGCATAAATCCTAAATCTCTTCCCAAGTTTGAACATGAGACAATAAGGCCAACCATAGCACGACCCAACAACTCATCTACTCATTTTACCACTTATGATTTTTTCCTATAGCTGGAATAATCCATCAATATGCTAATACCCAAAAACCTCGCAAGTAGCTAACCATTCTACCCATTCATAAGCAATGGGACTCTCCCACTTAGCATGAAGCCATTGTTCACAATCTGGAACTCACCGAAATTCCCTGTCTTTTATTGATATATCCTTACACAATCAATCGCCAAAATTCTCGATATCTTACTGTAGAAACCCAATTTTTATACCTTGAATCACTAGCAACATTCGTACGATCAACTCATTCGCTATATAACCAATAGAATTATTCATAGAAGCCTCGCCAACCATGCCACCGCTAATCTACTCACAGGAATAACCCACCTATAGAATTTAATCCCCGGCATCTTCCAACGCTGATGCATGGTGTACGATCACTACGACATCAATAACCCATCTTGAGTCCAAGCTCACTCTCCAGCTGCACAAGTACATTACCCATCGTGGACATCAATTAAATATGCGACAATATTCTTTCAATTCAAATTTATGTTGTATCCTTCTTCATTCAAGAAGATTCGTCTCGTTATCAAATCTCCTGTCGCATGATAGCCCATACTTCCAATTAATTTCGTAGGCTTCAATTGCCAGCCACTAAAATCCCAAATCATTCCAAGCTCTCCTTAAGGTAGGTGTTCATCCCACTATAAAGCACATATGCGACTATACCGCTCTCCTATTTTGGCGGAACTCATCCTCTTAATCGATTACTCGGCCTTTGGCCCCTTATACTCGTCCTTTCGGAAACTTTAGCCACCATCTGACACTTCCCACATGTCCTTCCTTATACTTTGTTGCTCACTTGCTGTCTTAAACAAAATCTATGTTCATGGCACATGGACCCTCAATTGTTGCTAACTTAAACCTTTCCAAAGGTCATCTTTATCGAACCGTCAACATTAGAAATAATGGTTCAATCCTGAACCACCAAACCTTGCAATATTACAGTCGCCTCTTTAATACTATTTCACAATTTCTTGTCCCAAAGGTAAATTGTAGCAGATCATAACACCAACAAACTTAGTACGTTCAATTAGGATAACGACACCCCATCATAGAAGAAAGCTCCACCATGCTTGCCAATACCAAGCCCCGTTACCCCATCATCGCAAATCTGCATGTTCTTAGTCCAATTGCCCTTCCCTTACTGGGAATAAAATACTGAATTCCTACATCATGTATTGAGTAAACCTCCCTTCAGGTCATTCACTACCGTGACACATGGGCAACATCCTACCATCATATTACTACTGCAGAACAATCGTTCATAAGCATAATGGCAACTTGTGCCTAGCCTCAGAGCCCTAAAAGTACTGTTACTGGGCTAAAATAATAAAATATCCTTCCACAAGGCGACGATGATAGCTCAGACAACTATATCGGGAGAAACACCCCGCACCATATTCATAATATCATTACAATTCTTCAATTATTGATGAATAGCAAGCGCTTTGCATCACGTAAGATTGAGTAGGAAGGAAACAAAGGTATAAGCCTCACAGGAATCAAATTGCACAATGAGGAATCAAGAAGGGAAGTACTCCTAACAGCCTTGCAACCTCCCAAGGATAAGTACAGACGTTTCTGTATTGATCCGCGAGACTCTACTAGACTTGCTCGTGACTCGTGAGACCCTAGGAACCTAGTGCTCTGATACCATATTATCACGACCCAAATTCCACTAAGGATCATGGTGGCACCGGACACCACTGTCAAGCAAGCCAACTAAATTATCAATTGAATTCTCCTTTTAATTACATTGAAATCTAGGATTTTTCCTTCCATTTATCATAAATAAAAAGGTCATTTCTTCAATTCAAATTAAATAATAAACAATTAATACAAATCTTTCGAAAAACCATCCCAGAACTCAATGTCACAAGTGCATGAGCAACTACTGATAAGAAAAATGAAATACAATGTCTGTCCGAAATACATTGGACAGAGAATAAATACAAGATGTTGAAAGGAACTACACTAGCTGTGGGTTGCCTCAAACAATGTAGCTCACCTAGTCCCATAATCATCTGCATTGCTACGCCTAGTAGGCCACTAGAGTTATTTATACATGTGCAACAAAAATGCACAGAAGTGCAGTATCAGTACGTAATCAACGTGGACTCAATGAGTATCGCATAATCTCGAAGAAGTAGAGACGAGATGTTTATTAATAAAATTATAAATAATTTGATATAGATAACAACCATATTAAATTCATATTACTTAATGTAATTAAATATATGAAAATTGTTTAAAAATTAACAACTATTTCCATATTTTTGTGTATCTTGAAGCAAAAATATTCATGGTACTACAAGATATTATTTCAATAATTTATTGTGGATAAGAGTTTAGTAGTATTATAGTTACTTTTAACTTGTAGAAAAAAATTAATGATTAGCTACGAAATTTTATCATACCGATAAAATTGTAGATTTTAGTTTTCATGAAAAACAATTATATCTATTTAGCCACCAATTGTCATTATTTTAAAACTTAAAGAAAATTAATTTAGGAAAAATATAATATTGATCGATTGGACAAAATTAATTACATTTTCTAGCAAAGTATATAAAATATGTGTAGTATATGTATATGATACACACATATACAAAAGAGATACATTTTTATAGCTTATTATTTTTGGGAGCAACTAAAAATATATATTTCTCATTAATATTTATTTAGATACAATGTTTGATTTCAAACATATTTATCATGGCAACAAAGTTACTTGCGCTACAATAAGCTTCAATCGTAGCAAAAAAACATGTTAATCAGCTACAAAATTTTATCATAATAATAAATTCGCGGCTATATCATTTGGTCATGACAACAGACCGCAGCTATTAAGACAACTATTTCCACATAAAGTATTTATTTAGCTATAATTTTTTTAAAATAATTAATTATGTCTAGAAGGTTAGTTTTGCTATCGTAAGTTTCAGCTCGTGCCAAAATATACGACTATTTATGAAATAGTATCATAGCAGTAAACCAGTGAGAAGTGAGAAGAGAATTTCATCATAACTAATTGTAGCTATTAAGCCAATTGTTGTCATATTATTTTATTATAATTTGAAGTAAAAGTTTTTATTTAGTTACAATATTTTGTTTCAAATAGTTTATTTGGGGCAAGACGGTTACTTCTGATACAGTAAGCTTCTGTGGCAAAAATATATGTTTGGCTATGAGATTTTATCATAACAATAAATATGTGATTATATCATCGCCATGATAATTAATTGTATCTGTTAAGCCAATTATTGCCACGATCTTTTATCAATTGAAGAAAAAAATATTTATTTAGCTACAATATTTTGGTTTGAATAATTTATTGTGACTAAATGGTTATTATTGCTACAAAACTTTAAACGTGAGGCAAAAAACTTATGATTAGCTACAACTATTTATCGTGGCAACAATTTTGTAGCCATTTAGGTAATTATTGCCACGATAGATAGCAATTATAGCAAAAATAATAAATTAGCTTTGCCAATTTAATTTCCGTAGCTGTATGAGTCAAAATCCGACCCTATGATAACTGACAAAGTTAATCACCTTTCTGGTTAATTCACGATTAATAAGTGGTACGACCGCTCATAATTAATGATACTTAATCCCTGTCTGATTTGATTAATAAGGCCACGGCCCATCCGCTACCTTGAAGGCGAAACTTCAATGTGGTCACTGTCACACCTCCTTTTGGCGCGCCACCTACCCGAGGGGTAGAAGCGTAAGGGAGTTTTTCCAATTTAAGTGACAATATTCGAAATGGGATTATTTATTTAATTCAGAGTCGCCACTTGGAATAAATTGTGGTGTCCCAAGTCACCGCTTCATTTAAATCCCGAATCGAGAAAATTTCGACTTTCCGAATGAAGTCTGCGAACCAGAAATTCTAAGTAAGGAATTCTGTTGACCCGAGGGAAGGTGTTAGGCACCCCCGGATCCCGTGGTTCTAGCACGGTCGCTTCAATTATTATAAATGGCTAAAAATTCCTGATTTTATACATGTTCACATCATAATGCATTTTAAACCTATTAACCGCTTTTATCTAATTTTAAGAATGATCGCAACGTTATTAAAACACGTCTCGAGTCACGTTACATAAATTATACCCGTGATTTTGACATATTTTAACGTCGTTGAGATTTGAAACTAAATCACATAAATATACACCCGAGTTTAGGAAATTAATTTGAAAATAGCGCGCCAAAAGCAACTACGCACTTTCAATTTTGCGAGAACCATAAAAATTCAACTAATGACACACCTTGATTTTTAAAGAGTTAAGATTAATTGGGTGAGGTTTGTCTTATATTTTTAAATAAATAAGATCCTAAAACGGCTATGGTTTTCTAGTCATTTGTGTCTAAAATGAAGAGAAGTCCTAATTAATTACATGAATCAAAGTCAAACAAAATTAAACTTGTGTGGAATTATTTGATAAAGGATTTGGGTCCAAAGCAAAATCCAACCACTAGTTTAAAGGGTTTATTAATGAACTTTGGAAATATAGGTAAAACCCGTCAAAACTTATTTGAATTAACCGCACATGATTTCAATTAGCACACTTACTAGTGAAATATTTAAACTATGAGGATGTTAATGATACTAGTGAATTAGTGTTACTCTAACGAAGGCGATTCGTTATTGTTATTATCAACCTAGAATCAAATCTGAAGAATTACACAATCTAGTTGTATTCAATTGACTCAATTAGAATAAATCATTAGTTATACCTAGACAATTATGAATTAATACAACAATGAACATTATCTACCAATTTATAAACTAATCATTCGCCTTTGAGCTTCTGATTTTCGCATAAATATTCTTGAAATACATCGTGAATTCTACACTAAAATGAGTCAACCTTACTAAACAAACTAATCTTATAAAATCATAAGAAAGAAAAAAAATCTAATGAGTTTAACAATCTAATTTGAATTAGTAGTCCAAACAGTTCAAATCATTAACAACAGTCCTAAGTATACAATCTATATACTTGTTGTTCATGTAATATCAATAAAGGTTAATCAAATAGTTACAAAAACTATTTCACTACTAGCTATGCTAACATAATACATTTCAACATATGGATGTGGTGGAAACATCTTTATTTTAATTCCAATTCATAATTACATCAAAGTGAATTCAAAAATGGTACCTGGAAAAAATGCCAAAGAGAAAGCCAAGACAGTGAGGGAACAACAAACAGTAGCAACAGCAACAGGAGAAGCAGCCACAACAGAGAAGCAACAGCAACATGGTAATAACAACAGAGAAGCAACAACAACAGGGTAATAACAACAGCAGCACAACAACAGCCAAAACACAGCAACAGATCTCAGCAAACACTCAAAACCACAGAGAACTTAAGAAAAACCAACCGCAATTTTCCAGAAAACCAAACGACAACCAACAAGGGACTTCCAGTGAACTCAAGGTGTGTGAATGTGTTTTCCAGAGAATGTTATCTCTGTTTTTTCAGTTTTTTCACAGTGTTTCTAGAGAGTCTACTCTTTCAAAAATCTGTCCTCCTATCTGTTTTTTTTCTTCTCTTTTTTATAGGCAATACAGATTTCTTTTAATAATTCCAGCAGTTCACTTTTCCAGCTTGTTCATTCATTCCCATGTGCACCCCTTAATCCTTTCATCATTAACATTATGTCTAGTTATGGGTTTTGACAATTAAACAACTAACTAAAAGCAAAATCACTGGAATATACTGCTGTCCAGCAGTTCCAGCAATTCACTCCATGTGCAAAGCACCCTAAAGCTTAGTTTTTGAATACTTATATAGACAAAACATCACAGGCAATTCAACTTCTGTCCAACAGTGATTATGGGCATAAATAGGGATCAATTTCTATCCCACAGTGATAACAACAGGCCTACGAAACTATATCGACAAACATTCGATTACGGCATGTTCGTTTGATAACCAAACAATTGCAAAAGCAGTGAACTAAGGACTCTCGGCCAATGAAGGGGAATACCAAACCAATTGTTCGACGACGCTAATCGACGCGAACCTGTATTCGACAACATTGGTAATCAAATAGACAAAACAGAACCTTAGAATATACAACCACCAAAACAGTATTCTCGGCCAAAGAAGAGAGAAAGAAAAAAAAATACGAAGCTAACTAATCGACGACGCTAATTGACACGAACACGTATTTGACAACATTCGATTAGCCGATTACGATATATGTAATCGATAACCAAAGCCGACAAGCAGTGATCACACAAATTTCGGATAGTACTTTGTAAATTCAACATCAAACAACTTAACGATATTAACAACGAATTGAATTCGACTCACAATTACCCGTTAACAGCGAAGAATAACAACTAACAGATCGACCAAATAAAAGGTCCCAAAGAGATGAGGAGAGAAAAGAAAATGGCATCCGAATCTCAACGAAATCAACAACAATCGAGAACTACTAAAGCGACGAGTATAATTAAACAAAAACAGAGAAGAAAACAAATACCTTCGAAGAAGAAAGGGCTCGGCCGACTTGGTCTTTGCATTCGGGGTCGAAAAGACTTTAATTGAAATGTTTTTTAAGTAAAAACAATCCAATTAAGGTCTATTAGACCCCAATTTAATGAAATCCGGCAAATTACATCTCTTTTCGGTTTTTAGGGTTCTTGGACATGTGTTTTGGGGTTCGATGGTTTCCGGTTATGTTTGAGCCAAACCAAGTTTGGCATTGACATGGGGAAGGTCCGGCGAAGGTGTGGTATAAATTTGGGGCGGTTTGGCGTCGGTTTTAATTTGGTTCGAATCTTCAATCGAAGATTCGAGAGGTTCTAGGTTGATTCGAACCAAACCGTGCATGGATTCGAAGAGAGGGGGTTAAGGTGGTTCTACGGTGTTAAAATTGGGTGGTTTGGACCGCCGGAACCTCCGTGGGGCAATTTCCGGCGGCGGCGGACGGTGGCGACGGGCGGGGGCGGCTGGTCTTTGAGGAGATGCAACAAATGAATGTGAATTAGGGTGGGGGGGGGGGGTTTGGGTAATTAGAATTAGGGTAATGCTCTGGACCGTTAGATGAAGTATCATCAACGGTCCAGATTGAAAGATGGGAGATGGGCGGATCCTGTTGGGCGGGTGACCCGGGTTTGGGTGTAATATTTGGGCCTGGTCCAATTTCAAATGGCCCAATCCGAATTACAAATCAAGTTTTAATTATTTCCTCCCTCTTAATTAATTTAACTCCTAATTTATGAAAAATAAAAATCTTAACTACACTAAAAATCAAGTCAAATTAACTAATACTAATTATACTAACCCTCGTTACATACAATTAAATATCAATTAGACATAAATCACACAATTAAGCACTTAAATGCTAAAAATGTAAAAAGATGAATTATTTTTGTGATTTTCATTTTGTAAGATAAAATTAATTACTCCTAATTTCAAAGTAAGATGAAAAGATGTAAACACGACATATTTTTGTATTTTTATTAATTTAACATATATAATCATGCTTATATGAATACAAACAATTACCAAAAATAACACGAAAATTCACAAAAATATACAACGTAAAAAATAGACAATTTTTGTTTTGATTTTGTGGGAGTATTTCATGTTAGGCAAAAATCACGTGCTCACAGCTGCCCCTCTTTGCGCGTAAACATGAAGAGTTTTCGTGCAAAGATAAGTGAGCGGACACGAGCAATTTTTGCCCGTTCAAGCACTCCGTATGAAGCATTTTTTTTGGAAAAGTTTGACCGAACCTTTGCTTCAGAAGGTCTCCTACATATCCCTGGCTAAAAGGGAATCAGGCCAATGTAGTTCGGGAAGTTTTCGGTAGCTGGAACTACCATGACTGCTGTGATCTTGCTGTTACTGTCGTTGCTGCTGTTGTCACTGCTTAACTGATCTCCTTATTACACCGTGCTAAAAGAAAAAAGTAAGAAGCTAGACTAAGTTACAGTATTGCAAATTCTTATCTATCTTTTCAACTTGATCTTGTCATGTTCCTTGCCCTCTTGCTGGCTTTGATGTTTCTTCACATGCTTCTTCTCTTCTGACAATTGTTATTTCGGCCTATCTTGATTGCCAAACTCCGACCATTGGTCCCTTCCTTGTGATCTTTGAATTATCTTCCTTCGAAGTCTGAATCTATCTTTTCTGATCCTTGTTGCCTTCCTTCCGATTATGGACTCGGATTCATGCTGGGGATTTCCGTTACACTCTGTCACTTTCCGATTCTTCACTATCCTTATCAAATCTTAGAAATTGAGATGCCGTTTTGCTTTTCCGGCGGGCTTCTGACTTTATCGACAAACTCAAATAATAAATCGCCATTCCATTCTTTAGGCGGGCTTCGTGACTATAACAACTTCAAAACTAAATTGCCACTCCGTTCTTCAGGCGGGCTCCCTGAATTCAATTACAACTTCAAAACTAAATCGCCACTCCATTCTTCAGGCGGGCTCCCTAACTTTAATTACAACTTCAAAACTAAATCGCCACTCCATTCTTCAGGCGGGTGTCACACCTCCCTTTTTACTACCCCACAACACTTAAAAGCGTATAAATACACTTGTAGGGTATACCCCGATGCTCAATTAGCCGAAACGGATAAAATCACGTAAGGGAAGGAGTTTTTCCAATTAAAGGACAATCGGTTCGGGATTTTATTAGAGATTAATCAGAGTCTCCACTTGGGAATGACAATGGTGTCCCAAGTCACCGGTTAATCCCGAATCCGAGGAATTTTGACTCTTAAAATGTCTGCGAAGTAGAGGTCCGGATAAGGAACTCTGTTAACCCGGGAGAAGGTGTTAGGCACTCCCGGATTCCGTGGTTTTAGCACGGTCGCTCCACTGTCGTTCTTGACTTTTGTTTGACTCAATTATGGGTTTTAACAACATAATGTGCTTTTACGTTAAATATTATTTTTTAGGAATTTGCGACATTGCGGAAACACGCCTTGAGTCATACCGCAACCAGTACGCCTTTGGCCTGTAAGGTGTGGAATTGCGGTGCGTGATCTTAAACCTTTCACAAACTTCTGCCATGAGATGACTGTTTAAATTGGCTCCATTGTCCGTGATAATCACCTTGGGGATTCCAAATCGGCATATGATATTCTCGTGCACAAAATCCACCACCGCTTTCTTCGTCATCGCCTTGAATGTCTTAGCTTCGACCCACTTGGTGAAATAATCAATTGCAACTAGGATGAACCTGTGCCCATTAGAAGCGGCTGGATCTATTGGGCCGATGACATCCATGCCCCAAGCAACAAAGGGCCAAGGTGCTGACATTGTGTGCAACTCGTAAGGCGGGGAGTGGATCAGATCCCCATGTACCTGGCATTGATGGCATTTCTTTACATACCTGATACAATCACGCTCCATAGTGAGCCAGTAGTACCCAGCTCTCAAAATCTTCTTTGCTAAAACATATCTGCTCATGTGGGGTCCGCATACTCCAGCATGTACTTCAATCATAATTTCATCTGCTTGTTGTGCATCTACACACCGCAATAAACCCAGATCTGGTGTTCTTTTGTATACCACTCCTCCACTGAAGAAAAATCCATTGGCTAGACGCCTGATGGCTCTCTTCTGGTCTCTAGTGGCTTGCTCCGGGTATTTGCCTGCTTTCAAGTATTCTCTAATATCATGGTACCACGGCTCTCCATCTGACTCTTCTTCCACAACGAAGCAATAAGCATTCTGATCTCGGACTTGGATCTGGAGTGGATCTATATATGTCTTGTCCGGATGATGCAACATAGAGGACAGTGTGGCCAAAGCATCTGCAATCTCATTGTGCATTCTCGGGATGTGCTTGAATTCTATAGACTGGAATCTTTGAGACAACTCGTGCAAACAATACCGATATGGTATCAATTTCAAATCTCGTGTCTCCCATTCCCCTTGAATTTGGTGTACCAAAAGATCCGAGTCACCCATGACCAAAATCTCTTGAATACCCATGTCAATTGCCATCCTTAATCCCAAGATGCACGCCTCATATTCAGCCATATTGTTGGTACAGAAAAATCGAAGCTGAGCTGTGACGGGATAGTGTTGACCCGTACTTGAAATGAGTACCGCTCCGATACCAATGCCCCTTGCTGTTGACGGCTCCGTCAAAGTACATTTTCCATCCTGGTCTCTCATCTTGCTCCATCTCCTCGACAAGCATTGCCTCTTCATCCGGAAAGTATGTTTTCAATGGTTCATATTCATCATCCACCGGATTCTCGGCTAAGTGGTCCGCAATAGCTTGTGCCTTCATTGCCGTACGAGTTACATAGACAATGTCAAATTCCGTGAGCAGAATCTGCCATTTGGCCAGTCTTCCCGTAGGCATAGGCTTCTGAAATATATACTTGAGAGGATCCAGTCGTGATATCAAGTACGTGGTATATGCTGACAAATAATGCTTTAGCTTCCGAGCTACCCAAATCAATGCACAACAAGTTCTTTCCAGTTGGGTATACTTCACCTCGTAGGATGTAAACTTTTTGCTGAGGTAATAGATGGCTTGTTCTTTCTTGCATTGTCTCATCATGTTGACCCAGTACACAACCGAAAGAGTTATCCAGCACTGTCAGATACAAAATCAGAGGTCGCCCTGGTTCTGGAGGAACTAACACCGGAGGATTGGCCAAATATTCCTTGATCTTGTCGAAGGCTTCCTGACATTCGTCGGTCCATTTCACTGCTGCATCTTTCTTCAACAACTTGAAGATCGGCTCGCATGTTGACGTCAATTGAGCAATGAACCGACTAATGTAATTCAACCTTCCCAGCAAACTCATGACCTCCTTTTTGTTCTTCGGCGGAGGTAGACTTTGAATAGCCTTGATCTTTGATGGATCCAGTTCAATACCTCGCCGACTCACAATAAACCCCAGTAGTTTTCCCTGAAGGTACTCCAAAAGCACACTTCGCCGGATTGAGCTTTAGATTGTACCTCCGAGTCTTTGGAAAAACTTCCTCAAATCTCTCACATGATCAGGTTGTTTTCTGGACTTTATGATGACATCGTCCACATATACTTCAATTTCTCGATGCATCATATCATGAAACATTGTGGTCATTGCCCTCATGTAAGTTGCCCCGGCATTCTTCAATCCAAATGGCATTACTCTGTAACAGTACGTTCCCCAAGGTGTAATGAAGGCAGTTTTCTCAGCATCTTCTTCGTCCATCAGGATCTGGTGATAACCTGCATAACAGTCCACAAACGAACCGATTTCATGCTTGGCGCAATTGTCGATCAATATGTGGATGTTTGGCAATGGGAAGTCATCCTTCGGACTGGCTTTGTTGAGGTCTCTATAGTCCACACACACTCTGGTTTTGCCATCTTTCTTCGGGACCGGCACAACATTTGCCAACCAGGTGGGGTATTTGGTAACTCTTATGACCTTTGCCTCAAACTGCTTATTCACCTCTTCTTTTATCTTCACGCTAATGTCCGTTTTGAATTTCCTTAGCTTTTGTTTTACCGGCCGGCATTCCGAGTAGATAGGCAACTTGTGTACCACTAGATCCGTGCTAAGCCCGGGCATGTCATCATAGGACCAGGCAAAGATGTCCTTAAATTCATGTAACAACCTTATCAATTCATCCCTGAGGGGTGCCTCCAAATGTACACTAATCTTTGTTTCTCGGACATCATCTTCGCTCCCCAAATTTACAGATTCCGTATCACTCAGATTCGGTTTGGGTTTTTCCTCGTATTGTTTCATGTCCTTACTTATTTCCTCCAGGGCTTCCTCATCCTCACATTCTATTTCACTATCTTCCTCGATTTCTTGTATAGTAACGTGATTGTCGGAACTGGGTCTAGAATCCTTCACGCATGACATGGCATTGGAATCAACACATGCAAAAAGTGTACAAAAGGAAAAATAAAGAAAAATAAGGCAAAAGTGAAGAAAAAGGAAAACTGCATTTCATTGATAAAAGAGTGAACAATGTTCGGGATACATGGTGATTTTCTTTTCGTGAGGGGGAATTGGAAAACTTATAAAAATAACAACTTTCGGGAAAGCAATGATGAAATTTTGAGCTAACTACCAAGACTCCTTCCTGATAGGGAAAGGAGTAGCTTCCCAATTGTTCAATGTGATTCCAGGCCCCACAAATTGCACGTCCATTTTGCTCGTGCCTTCCCCTGCTTCAATCGTATTCACCTCCCAAAACATTTTCTCAAAACCAAGCATTTCTTCATCAAGTTGGGTCTCAATGCACTTTGCTGCAGCAGATGGTTGATATTTTGTACCAGGCCTGATGAAGGTGTCGGATAATTTGGGTATGGGTTTGGGCAAGGTCCAGTGCTTTTTGGCTTTAGAGGCTCTTCTGATATCGGCAAAGGTGGGTTTGAACCATAAGCCGAATGTACCTTTATTCTCCGGAAGTTGAACTGGTTGAATGACTCCCTGTAGTGTTTTGCCTGATCCCCTCCCCGGTGCAAATCCGTTTCTCAGCATTTCTCTGGCCACCATCACAGCAGTTGGTGCTATCATAGGGGTTGGTAACTTTTCTCCTTCAGCAACTCTATTCACCACAACAGCATCCGTCACTTGGTAGACCCAAGGACCTCTATCCCCATCAGTACCGTCAAAAGGTGCTACCACGTTACAAGCATTTTCCTCCCCGTGTACAACAATCTCTTGTTGTTCCCATTCAAACTTGACCATCTGGTGTAGAGAAGATGGTACTGCCTTGGCCGCATGAATCCAGGGTCGACCTAACAGCAAGTTATACGATACGGCAATGTCGAGCACCTGGAACTCCATCGTAAAATCAACGGGACCGATGGTCACTTCCAAAATAATATCTCCTAACGTGTTCTTACCTCCGCCGTCAAACCCTCTCACATTGATACTGTTTCTCCGGATTCTGTCCGGGCTAATGTTCAGCTTCCCTAAAGTTGACAGCGGGCAAATGTTCGCGCTCGATCCATTGTCAATCAATACCCTGGTCACGACTGACTCTTCACTCTTTACTGTAAGGTACAATGCTTTATTGTGTTCAGTTCCCTCCACCGGCAGCTCCCTATCAGAGAAGGTGATTCTATTAGACTCGAAAATTTTGCTGGTAATCTTCTCCAAATGACACACTGAAATCTTCTCCGGAACATGAGCCTCATTTAGAATCTTCATAAGAGCTTTCCGGTGTTCTTCCGAATGTATCAACAAAGATAGCAAAGAAATTTGGGCGGGGGTCTTTCTTAATTGCTCAACCACTGAGTACTCTTGTGACTTCATTTTCTTAAGGAACTCTTCTGCTTCCTCCTCCGACACTGGCTTCTTCAATTGACTTTCCTTTACCGTTTTCATCTTTCTCAGTTCCTCTGGAGCAAAACACCTTCCAGATCGGGTGAGTCCATGCGTTTCGTTAATTTCACCATAAATCTCTTTTCCCTTGTAAACTACTGCTACCTTGTTATAGTTCCAAGGTACAGTCTTCATACTCACCACTGGCATTTGCACTACTGGTTTTATGATTACTGGCTCTGCACTTGCACCTTTCACAGTCACGATCGTCTTTGCACCTGACACTACCACTTTTAGACTTCCCATCACTACTGGCTTTGGTTTCTCAACACTCGCTTTCTCCTTCACAACTTCCTTTTCTAACTTGTCACTCGACTTTATCATCATGACGGCCTGAGATGGTTTTTGACTGCCATCACCCTGCACCAATTCTATCATATGCGTTTCGTGGTGATTTGGCAGCGGATTCTGGGTAATGTTTGGGGCTTCGGGAGCCTGTACTTCGATTCTCCTCTCATCGATAAGATCTTGAATGGCATTCTTTAATTGCCAACACTTCTCAGTATCGTGGCCCAATGTTCCCGAACAGTATTCACATCTGACAGAAGAATCAAGATTTTTCGGGGGTGGGTTTGGAACTTTTGGTGCAACTGGTCTTAACATCCCCAATTCTTTCAACATATGGTAAAGACTGGTATATGATTCTCCGAGCGGGGTAAATGTCTTTCTTGCTTTGTTTCTCCAGTCAGCGTCCGGCCTGGGTCTATTTTGGTTTCGGTAAGGTTTAGGGGTTGGGTATGTGTTCTGGGTGTGGTACACATTGTGTGGAGCTTGAGCTCTCCACACATGGGGTGGTGGTGGTGGGTAGGTTTGGGCTTGCGGGTGGTGGTAATGTGGGACAGTTGGTGGGTATGGTGGTGGTGGTGGGTTATATGTGCTTGGTGTGTTGTACGGGTTTGGCGGGTAAGATGGTGGTGGTGGATTATATGGAGTTACTGGGCTTGGTGGGTGTTGGCGGTAGGGTCTTGGTGGGTTATAATGTGGGTTGCGACTCCATGACCTACTTTCTACGGTTGCTACTTCTTCTTTCTTCTTCTTTCCCATCACTCCCCTGTTTCCACTCTGTATAGCTTGATTGGTGGCCTTGATAGCCGAAAAACTCATAATTTTGTTTGTCTTCAAACCTTCCTCTACGAAACTCCCCATTTTCACAACTTCATTAAAACTCTTTCCAATTGCCGACACTAGATGGCCGTAGTATGTTGGCTCCAAAGCTTGCAGAAAACAATCCACCATCTCCCCTTCTTTCATTGGTGGATCCACTCTAGCGGCCTGTTCCCTCCATCTAAAACCGTATTCTCTAAAGCTCTCTCCTGGCTTTTTCTCCATCTTGGTAAGGGATAACCTGTCGGGTATGATCTCCAAATTGTACTGAAAGTGACTAGCGAAAGCTTGCGCTAAGTCATCCCAAACGAACCATCTTGTATGGTCCTGTCGGGTATACCATTCCAGAGCTGATCCACTCAAACTTTGGCTGAAGTATGCCATTAGCAATTCATCTCTACCTCCCGCGCCTCTCATCTTGCTACAGTATCCTCTGAGATGAGCTACCGGATCCCCGTGTCCGTTGTACATGTCGAACTTTGGCAACTTGAATCCCGCAGGAAGCTGCACCTCAGGGAACAAACACAGGTCTTTATAGGCTACACTTACTTGCCCTCCCAGCCCTTGCATATTGCGGAAAGCATTCTCAAGACTCTTCACTTTCCGAGCCATCTCTTCCTGCCCGGCACTTGCTTCCATCATCGGAGCGTGAGACTCGTGTTGTCTGAAAGTAGGCTCCGGAGGGTAGTAGTGAGGATCCTGGATATGAAACATTGGTTCACTAGAGGATTTGTGGATAACGGCGGGCGGAGGTGCCACATATACAGGAGCAACTTGTGGTGCCTGAGGTGGTGCTTGCTTGGTTAGAGGTGGTGGTATCTGGGAGGTGGAAGCATAGTATTGAGGGTAGTCGGGGTAGGTGGAGGATGAGTTCATTGTTGGTGGTTCGGGGTTAGGATTGGCTGGCGGGACATATGCAGGGTTAGCAGGGTAGGCTGGTAGTGGTTGACCTCTTGACCAAGCCTGGTACATTTCAGCCATCTGCTGTCTTAACTTGTACATTTCTTCTTTCATCCCTGCCACATCCACGATCTCTTCTTCGTGAGCGGGGTCTACAATGGTTGCCTCGATCTCCTGGGACACAGCCTTTGTCATCTTTTTAGATCTGGTGTTGTATGGGTGGGTAGCCAGTATGCCAGTTGCCTAGAAAATCTGGACTCACAAACATCAACACTCGTTAGTTGTTAGCGCATAAATAAGATGCAACGACTTTAAAAACAAATACATTTCCTCGAGTCGTTATGCATCATCCCGGCCGCTGCTCAATTCAATCATCTTTTTCTTTTTCCTCTCTTTTGTTTTCTTTCTTTCTTTTCTTCTTTTCTTTTCTTTTCTCTTTTGCTTTTTCTCTTTTCTTGCTCTCTTTTTTTTTTCTTTTCTTTTTCTTGCTTTTTCTTTTCTTTTTTTTTTTTTTTTTTTTGTCGTTTTCATAATTACGTTCCTATTTATTTGCCTAGCGGATTCAAAGGAAATGACATAAAACAAAAGAATTGGTAACAACACTTGTTTTCTCATTGATAACTCAAAACATTGATTACAAAGTGATGTTTTTTAAAAAGAAAAATAAAAGATGATGCATGACCTAAGAGTACATTAATGCACCTAGTGCCCGCGAGGCATCGTTCGGCCTTGCCGCGGGCCTATATGCTAAACCCCTTTGAAGCCTATCCAGGTCGGCCATGACTTGTTGTACAAAAAACTTCACTGCAGATACAAAAGTCCTCCGAGACATATCTTCACAGAGCTGAGTCTTCCGGGTGATGTATTGGGCGATGCGAACAATCTTTTCTCTGATGACCCCTTTCTCTTGCAATAGCCGGCTTATTTGTTGAGTGCGAGCATCCAAGGTGTGTTGGTTGTCCTTTTGCACTTGTTGCAGCTCCAATTCCAATCTAGCCATAGTCGTGTAGCAGTGTTCTCTTTCTTCCTCAAGATCTTTGATAATCTTGTTACTCTTGATTGTGGCTGAGATTATTTTCTTTCTAAGCTGAGCTACTTCAACATCGTGCTTGTCTTGTAGCTGCCGAACCAACTTAGCTCTTTCATCGGCGTCTCTGCCCATTTGCTTCCGAGCCTTGACTAACTCTCTTTCGGCTACGTCCAAATCAAAGCTATAGTCATTTACTTTTCGCCGGAGAATCTCAATTAACTTTTCATCCCGGGCTGAACGAACTGGGGTCTCGGATGCAATTTTCATTTGAGCTATTTGAGCCTCCAACATATCATTTTCTTTTTTCAGCTGTTTCTTTTCCACTTCATCGGATGCTGCTTGTAAGCCGCTTTCGAAATGAAGATTTCTCAGTTTATCTTCCAACAGACTGATTTTGGCCTTATATTCTTTTTCCTTGGCCGCCCATTTCAGATTTTCCTCGGATTGCTCTATCAGGTCTTGCAAGTGAGGTCTCTTTGAAAGACGTTCGTGTTCAACCCCTCGTCGGTACCATGTGGAGTATCCAGGTGATATCTCCCCCTTTGCTCTATTCGGCACACAAGTATCAATCTTCAAATTTTGGCACTCGTTCGAGATTTGCCGGATTTTTGCTTCCGGGAATTGCCCGTCCGGACCAATCTCCACGGCTTGCACACTGAGATCCCCATCTCTTGGAATAATCTGACACCGACCCAACTGTCGCAGGGCTCTGTATGGGGCATAGGGTTGTATACTCTTCAAACCCATGATCAAAAATGGCGATCCCTCCGTTGGCATGTATATCACCTCGTCAAGAGGTAACCAGTCATACGTCCAATCGATTTGACCGTCAGTTAGTGATCGAAGATACACAATCCAACCTTGGACTCCTTCCGGCAATTTTACTTCCTTTGTCCTCGTATTGAACTCTTCCAAACATGTCCGTTCGGCCGAACCATAGCTTGAGTACGAAGGATGGTGGCATAGATGCTCGATTAGCCAGATTTCCAAGATCAAGTTACACCCCTCGAAGAAGCTAGCCCCTGCTTTGCACGCAGTCAGAGCACGGTAGATGTCCGCAACAATCATCGGGGCCAGAGTACAGTTTTCTTGTACTATCAGTGTGGTAGCTACCCCGGCGACTTTTATGTTGATATGTCCATCTTTCCTCGGGAATACAACAACTCCGAGAAATGCCACGAAAAATGCGAACCTCCGGTGTTCTTCCCATTTCGCCCGGTTGGACTTACAGCATAATTTGTTGGTAAGATCATTGAAACCCCCAACGTGTCCAAACCTATTGTAGATGAAGCTTAAAGAACAAAACCCGTTGGCCAGATCTTCATTATGAACATTCCGGGCAATTTTCAAAGAGTCGAGGAAGCGATGTATTGTCACCGTCCTCGGAGATACCGGGTATTTTCCTTTCAGCGGAACCTCGGTCTTCCCAATGTAAAAGGCAATCTCCTCCAAAGTTGGGGTAAGTTCAAAATCTGGGAAATGAAATATGTTGTGTGCCGAATCCCAAAATGTGAACAACGCTCTAACCACATCACCTCGAGGAACCATGTCTAGTAACCCCGTAAGGCCTTTTAAGTACTTTTTGACCCAGTCTTGACCATCGGATCCCATGTCCTGCCACCATAATCTCAGCTCCAAGGGGATTTTATTTAGGGAAAATTGTTCATTCATCATCGTGCTCGTCCTGCACATTTATTAAGGTGATTTTATTTAGAAAAGGAAAAATCTTTTTCAATGCAAGTTTTCAATTTTTGAATGAAAGAAAAGAAAAATGATTTTCGAAGTGGCCATTTTTTGCAAAAACAGCCTTCCGTCGTCCTTTCGGAACATTCGGCAATTTCCAAAAATAGCAATCACCTCGATTATTTGAAAAGAAAAAATCTTTTTGGTCTTTTCTAAAAGTGTGGTTGGACCCGTTTAAGGGTTGCCTACGTATCCCACCTAATGGCGAGAATCAAACCTGCGTAGTTCGGTCAGATTATTTGACCAATTATTTCAAAAATGTTCCACCTATTTTTTTCAAATTTTCAAATTTTCCATGTACCTATCATTATTTTCTCTCTCTCTTTTTCCCTTTTCAACAATTTTTCTCTCCTCGGGATTTCCGCCGGTCCGCATAACGATCAAGGACAATAAAATGCAACACATAACATGCTCGGTCTTTTCAATACCGGGTCACCTGTCCTAGACGGACCCAACCCCTGTGTTGAGTCCCCTAAGTCAAATATGATGCAAATAATCGTCCTAGACCTATGTTCAAGATCTTACGGTTTCATAGATTGCTAGACCGTGTACCCGAGCGGACAACTCGAATCGAAGAGGGGGCTACGTACCGGTGACCCGCGGAGTCAATCGGCTTTGTAACTTATCCGGCCTCTGTTTTCTTAATTTAAGGTGACTTTAACAGAAAAGGGAGTCTCAACCAGTAAGCACATCCCCGAGGGAGAAGAGAGAAGGGTTTTCGGCACAGTTTTATATACAGTCCACATAATATCAAAGCGATAAAGCACATAGCATGTTATTCAAATCACATAATAAAGTCAAACAAAAAACGCGAACGGCAGTTCTAAGGAGCTCGAGTTCTTAAACCCTGAAACCGGAGTTCAGGGTTGGATCCCCAGCAGAGTCGCCAAAGCTGTCACACCTCCCTTTTTACTACCCCACAACACTTAAAAGCGTATAAATACACTTGTAGGGTATACCCCGACGCTCAATTAGCCGAAACGGATAAAATTACGTAAGGGAAGGAGTTTTTCCAATTAAAGGACAATCGGTTCGTGATTTTATTAGAGATTAATCGAGTCGCCACTTGGGAATGACAATGGTGTCCCAAGTCACCGGTTAATCCCGAATCCGAGGAATTTTGACTCTTAAAATGTCCGCGAAGCAGAGGTCCGGATAAGGAACTCTGTTAACCCGGGAGAAGGTGTTAGGCACTCCCGGATTCCGTGGTTTTAGCACGGTCGCTCCACTGTCGTTCTTGACTTTTGTTTGACTCAATTATAGGTTTTAACAACATAATGTGCTTTTACGTTAAATATTATTTTTTAGGAATTTGCGACATCGCGGAAACACGCCTTGAGTCATACCGCAACCAGTACGCCTATGACTTTCGGTATATTTCGGCTTTGCCGAGATTTGGATTTGAGTCGCACCAAGTGCACACTCGTTCAATGGAAAGTATATTAAAATCGTGCCTTAAATGATGTCTATCGGCTTTTAACTTTGGGAGAAGCTATGGAGTTCGCTATTAGCTTTCCCGAATCTACTTTATTATCTTATTACTAAATGGGGGCCCCGCTTGTTTAATGTCGGGCGAGGCTCGTCCCAATTTACTTAAAGGATTCAATACTAGTACTTGACTATATTTTCTATATCGGTTTTTCCTTAATCGTTTCCTAATACTAAGCATTCGAGGCCCGTCGATTTTATTGCTTGTTTGGGCCTGAATCTTTTACATTTAATCAAGCATGAATTTGATTTGTCCAGGCCTTCAAGGCCCATGCTGCAATTGTACTTTGGCTCACCAACCCATCGAGTATATACCACTGTTCGGGCTCACGCCAGGTATTGAGCCCAAACCAAGATGGAATGACATTGTAATTAACCAAATAAAAATACACATTAAGGAACAATAAGAAGTCAATAAACATCTTTATTTATAACCAGAGAAACCAATACATGAGATAGTAACTCTAACTAATTGCCTTTAATACAGACTTAACAAACTACCGCCACCACTAGTACATCTAATTACTGGTTAAGGGTTTAATAACAATTCTAAGAAGGTTGTCTGATTATATAGGGAAACTGAAGAGCAATTAAACTAATTAACTACAGATTATTTAAGACTAAGTGATTAGCTACACATGTATAGTTATATTGCCTTAATCAGTGTTATAAACCCAGTTGCAAATAAGCTATCAGAATCTCTAATTATTATTCCTCTTTTGAACTCATTTGTGTCTACATACTAATTCTTCAGTTGTGATTAACTACTGATATTAATATAAACCAAACTTATTTAACAATTTTAAAACCAATTTCACTTTACATATTACTTCAACAGATTATTTCCTCTTCTAACTTATTTGAATCTAAATACCAACTTCTAAGTCTCCTTATCTACGTGAGTTGGCTGATTTGCTGTTACCGATTCATATCAGGGTTATTTTAGCCTTGTTTTATGATTCTTACCTATTTAACTAAGTGGTTTATGACTATGACTATGCTACTGTTGTATTATTGCTATTACATTATTGTTGATTCTGTTTATACTACCACTAAATTGTAGATCTAAGCTATTAGAACAATAATACAAAATGAATTACAAATTCAGTACAACATATAAACTAAACAGGATCTTCATTCAATCAACTCGGGATTACAGCTTCAAGTAGAGAGTAGTGTACCTGAATAACAAATGAAAATCCAATGAGTCTAGGGGATTAAGCAAGCAAGTAACAGCAGTAAATCCAAAGGGCAATGCAACAGTGACTGAAGATCCAAGTGAGTTGAACAACACAACAATCAGCAAACAAAGAAACCCAGAGACTAACGAGCAAACGAACTCAGCAATCAACAAAAATCAGCAAACTCTCACTCGAAGAATACCAGAAACACTATTGCTAAATTGCTATGTTTTTTACTCTGAAATTGTTATCCAAAAGTCAGCTTAAAGTGAATTCAGATTACTCAATGTTGGAACCCCCTTTTCAGCTCTTTTTGAGGTGTATTTATAGCTAACCCAAGGCTGAAACTTGGGGAGAAAGTTATGGGATTTTATCCCACTTCTCCCCCTCCTAAAATTATCAATTCTACACTTAAGCCCCCATTTCAGTTACCAGAAATCCTTCCAGCATGTGCTGGAAGGTTCTAAAGATTCCTTTTTATGGGTTTTTACTAGTATGACCTTAGGGGTTTGAGATTTTTATAGATTTCCCATTTTTAGGAGACCATTATACCCCTAAATCTCTGCAAAATTGCAGAAATCAGGAGCATGAATGACTCCATTACCCTCTTAAGTTCTAACTATTTACTAGAATACTATTTCAAGTTCCAATTGTGCCCCTAAGGGCACTGCTTATTTACTAAGTCTACCTAGGTCAAATTTCAGCTTCTTTTGAACCTATTTAACTAATAGCCAGCCCTGGCATTAGTATTTAAAGGCTGGCCAGTTTTATTTTTGAGAAACTATTTCAATATTAGCCACTTTTAATTAATTCCAGTTAATTAAGACTAAGTTATTACAATTTTAAGCTAATTGCAGGCATAGCCTGCTTTGTTATTATGATTAACTATTTAAGAACTAGCCAGTCTCAAGTTGAGACTTAGCTTGGGCTATCAAAGCCAAATACTGAACAGCTGGGCCCAAAACCTTTACAGGTTTGGCCACTTTGCTGTTCAGGGCTCTAAAGAGAGCCTGGGCTAGTCTGCATTTGCAGACATAGCCGTTTTGCACAACCAGCCACTTTTAAAGTGGACTGTGTGTTAAGGCTTTATAGAATAGGTCAACCCTTTGCAAGGTTGACCATTCTTAAGCCAATTATTTAACTTATAGCTTAATTTTGCATTTTCAGTGTTTTATCCTATTTAAAAACTAACCAATTAGTGAGACCTAGCACTAACAGCTATACCCAATTCACCTAGAGTTTGATAGGCCCTAAATAGTGTTCAACTAACATGGAACTATTGCAGTTTTTAGCCATTTCAACATGTAATTGCACCCATAACCATATGAAACCTAACAGTGTTTATCAACTAATTAAAATTCAGAAAAGGAATTTTATAATGTTGAATCTCAACTAATCAACTCACATTGCTCAGGTTCATATAGCAAAGATATCAATTAATCATTGAAAAGGACTAATTAGAAACAACTTATGTTAGATGATTCACTGAAAGACTCCAACATACTCAAGATTCATGGGCACAAACATATAGACACTAAATTCTCACAAAACAGTCCAGAAGAAATGAAGCATGACTTATATCATTCATGAGAACCAACTACTGACCCTAGGACCAAACTAAATCATGTAAAGAAGATAGAACAGTATGGACATTTGAACTAGTAGAAGAGACTCTAATTAGGGTAAAACAACTAAGCTAATCATGAAGGGAGGCACAAAAGGTATCTAATTTCAAAGATGAAATGTTGCAAGATAAACAAGAGAACTCTAGCTATAACCAAGAGTGAAGAACACACAAGGAAGAACAGTCAGGACATCAACTTTAAAAGATGAAAAGAAAACAAGAGTTAAGCATGCATGACAATAAAAGAAAAGTCAACTAGACTATGAAAGCTAAACAGATCAAGGACTGTAATGGAATCAAGGTAACTCTTTTGACTCAATCAGAAACATAACATGACTTGAAACAAACAAAGCAACAGAACATCATGAGGAAAAATGAGATGGAAAGGAAACCTAGTTCTATCATAGATCTTTCAAGCTAAAGCAACAAGAGCAGTCAGAACAAATCCGGAAAATATATGATTTAGTAAAAATGAAGACAAGAAAAGAGTCAGAAGTGACTTAGGCTTTAAGCAAACAGAACAAATAAGAAACCAAGACCAACGGTCATGATTTTGCAGTAAACAGAAATCAGCAGCTAAAGTGACCAAGAAAAGGTGAAATCTCTAAACTTGGAACAAAGAAACATGAGATTAAAACAACAAACAGAATCTTATCACTAACATGCTTGAAAGAAAAGATTAAGAAACCTTATGACTAAATATCAGATACACGGACAAGAGATGTGAAACATGCGAAGACGAACATAACAAGAAAAGAACTAATGATAAGCAAAGATAGAAAAAACCCTAAAACTAACATGTGAAACAACTAATCAGTATAGAAGAGATAACAATTCACAGAGTAAAGCGACAAAAGAAATATGAACTACAGAACATAATCAAACAGCAACAAATAACAAACATAAATCAGAAAAGACATAGAAGACATGCGAAACAAACAAAACAGAGGGAAGGGACTTAGCTTAGCGGGGCCTGTCCCCCGAGCTTCCTATTCCCTTCACTCTTCTCACCCTCTCTCAAACTCTCTCTGACTCCTTTTATTCTCCTTTCTTGTTTTCTTTTTCTTTCATTTTTTCCTCTTCTGTTTTTCCTTTTAGGCTTTAAAGATTGAACCTTTTGAAATTTTGAGTTGTAAAGGGGTGTTTGGGAGAGTAAAAGGCGAGGCCTTTGGGTGTTTTAAGTTTGGGGGTCGCCGGAGTTAGGGTTCCGACGACACTCTTTTGGATATTCGAGGAGCTCCGGCAAGATTCGAAAGGTGAGGGTAGCATGGTTGGATAGATCAGGTGAAAAGGGTTCGAATGGTGTTGGTTTGAAGCGGTGATTCATTGTATGAGTGGTCACCGGAGAGGTTCCGGTGACCGGCGTTTCAGGAGAATGGTTGGTTTTCTGGAGTTTTGGGTGTGTTATGGAATGAAGAAGAAGGAGAAGATGTTTTGGGGTATGGGGTATAGCCGGAGACCACCGTAGGGAGGTGGTGGCCTCCATGGCCGGTTGAACTTGCAGAGATGAGACGAAGGAGAAGATGGAGAGATTAGGGCGGCCGTCTTTAGGGTTAATGAAAATGATCAAAATTCTCGGACAAAAGCCTTTTATAGGCCGGTCGTTTAAGATAATCTGAGCCGTTGGTTTGCTGGAGATCAACGGCTCTGGCTAACGTTACTAAACCGGCGTCGTTTCATTACCCTGGGAGATCAAATATCTCTTCCGTTGGATCAATTAGATGAACGGCCGTGATCAAATTTTACATCTCAATTAATTAATTAAATCTACCCCTTTTCTCAACCGTTGGATCCAGCCTGATTGAATGGTGGAGATTGAATCTCACCTTTATCTTTTTGAATTAATTTCGGATTACTTCTCAGCCGTTGGATTTGGCCTGATGGACGGCTGAGATCACTTGAATCCTAGCGGCCTGGACCGGACTTTTGGGCCAATGCACTTGGGCCATCCAATTCATATCCCTTTGGCCCAAAGCAATTATACACAATGTATTTCTTTGTATTTTCTGATGTTAATCAATTTTTATGTATTTTCTTTTATACTTTTTTTTTTCTTTTATGGAAAAATATAAAACCTAATTTCCTACCTACTCTAATTAATTAGTAATTTTTGGCAATTTTTCTGTTATTTTTCCCTAATTTCTACTACTTAAACTATTTTTACCATTTTTCTTAAAATCTAACTAACTACATAGCCTATTAATTTCCTAGCCTATATTTTTTTGATTTTATTCTAATTTCTACTTATTCAAACTCAAAAGTATAGCTAATTCCAAACAAATCAAGTAATTGCACTCAAAAAATATTTTATTTTAATTTTGGAATTTAAATGCTTAGTGCAAAAATCATGTGCTCACAGCGGGCTCCCTGACTTCAAATACAACTTCAAAATAAATCGCCACTCCATTCTTCAGGCGGGCTCCCTGACTTCAATTACAACTTCAAAATAAATCGCCACTCCATTCTTCAGGCGGGCTCCCTGACTTTAATTACAACTTCAAAACTAAATCGCCACTCCATTCTTCAGGCGGGCTCCCTGACTTCAAATACAACTTCAAAATAAATCGTCACTCCATTCTTCAGGCGGGCTCCCTGACTTCAATTATAACTTCAAAATAAATCGCCACTCCATTCTTCAGGCGGGCTCCCTGACTTTTATTATAACTTAAAAATAAATCGCCACTCCATTCTTCAGGCGGGCTCCCTGACTTTAATTATAACTTCAAAATAAATCGCCACTCTATTCTTCAGGCGGGCTCCCTGACTTCAACTACAGCTTCAAAACTAAATCGCCACTCCATTCTTCAGGCGGGCTCCCTGATTTCAACTTACAACTTCCAAACTAAATCGCCACTCCATTCTTCAGGCGGGCTCCCTGACTTCAACTCATAACTCACTGGGTCGTGTTACTTTTCCTTTGGCTGCTGGAGATATCTTCGGAACTGTTTACTCACCTGCTGGGAATGATGTTGCTGGGGAAATATTCTTTGCTTCCTCTTTTTCTATTTCCTTCTTCCCGGACCTCCTCCGGGACTCACGCTTTTGCTTCTTTGAAGAACTTATGGGATATAATGCTGCTGGGGGAATCTTGGAGTTGGTGTTTCATTTTCCAACAACTGCTGGGGATGATACCAGGCTCAAAGATCACCCCTCGTGTTGTCCAGCCTCTCTTAACACTATTCTGCTCGGAACTGGCATTTCCCGAAATCTCGTGTTATTATTCTATCCCTATCCACCGGGTATTTTGCTTTCAAGAAAATTTTCGCAATCGAAGAAAATTTTCTGCCCCGGTTTGATGACCTTCTACGTGGCATGCTTTTACGCCGACGAACCCTCTTTTCCTACTTTAAATCAAAGAAAAATTGTTAGTTTCAAAACATCGTGAGTGGTCATGCCGCTCTCGCTGGGGCAATTTTCCTTTTCTCTTTCAGCTGCTTGGCCTCCCTCGAACTTTTGGGGATGACATTGACATTTGCTGGGGAGGGTGCTCTTTCCACAGATGGTCTCTCATCTCTCCCTTTTATTCCTACCTCCAGTTTGATCCGACCCTTCTTAGTCGATGATCTATTGTGAGAAATCATCTTCCGGATGTGTAATATTTGTCCATCGTACTCCATAATTCCTGTGAACCTTCCAATCAACCTGTTGTTCCAATCTTAATATCGGAACGACTTTTACCTTATTGCCTCGTTCCACGCCTATTCATTTTCATTGTACCGCTTTGGGAGACTTGGTAGTAAGCTTTGAAAAGTCAATTTTTTGAAAACAAAAGAAAAGGAAAAATGATAGAAAAAGAATGCTGACCACGAATGATAAAAGAAAAGGAAAACTTTTCCGAACTCAAAACTGGGAAAAACCTATCTGAATGTATAACTGATTTAATGGTTATGCCGTGCCTTTGAGATTAATCTACCCAGTCTATTTATGTCAATCACTTTCTGATGGCCGCGTTTTGCTAGAAGCAAACGAATGTCCCAACCTTGTCTCATGCGGATGCCTTGTAACCATCTCGCCTTGTCACCTCATAGTGCCCTTCAAAGGGTTTTCACTAATGAGATTCTCTCATTTCTTTCGACCTCCCGTCGCCTTAGGGTGCCTATAAAGGTTTTCACCGTAAGACTCTCTCATTTTATTTCTCTCAACTTTCTTCGCCTTAAGGTGCCCGCGAGGGTTTTCACCGTTAAGACTCTCTCATTTCGCTTTCTTTTCATGCGGTGGGCTGGGGTATTATCCATGGGATTTTCTCAAAAGGGGCTATCCTTTTTCAGCTTGTGAGTCCTAGATTCAGTCGAGGATCGAAGTGTCATTCGTAGTTTCATTCGCATGACTTGGCATTTCCCAAATACTGATCGAGAGGTCTTTTTGGTCCTTAATGTGGTTTCTGTGCGTGGGGCTAAAGAAAAAGGGTTTAATCTCAACGGTTAGCTCATTATAACTTTCAGAATCCACACTATCTTTTCAAACGAAACAATGATTTCTGCCCCAGTTTTGTTGCTTGGGGAATCTCAGATTTTTATTTTACTACGACCGAGCCGTGTGGCGCCTACGTATCCTTCTTGAGGAATCAGGTCGAACGTAGTTCACTTTTTCTTGTGTCTTTTCTTTGTTTCTTTTTCTATTTTGTTACACATCTTCCTTGATGATTCCGAAAGAGGGTATATGAAAGAATAATTAAGGCTCAAAGGGGAAACAAGGGTTAAAGTGTTTGGGTAGTAGAAAAATTGCCTCTGTCATTTCATTCTCCGAAAAATGCCAAATACACACAAACGAAACCAAACGTTGACAAATGCATTAAAGAATTACACATAATATCTCTTGATTGCATCAGAATTGATAGCCATATCGGTGCATCTTCCCTCAACATCAGTTAGACATAGAGCGCCGTTGGATAATACTCTAGTCACCACAAATGGTCCCTGCCAATTTGGAGCGAACTTGCCTTTTGCTTCGGCCCGATGTGGTAGAACTCTCTTCAGCACATGCTGTCCCACTTCAAATTTCCTGGGACGTACCTTCTTGTTATATGCTCTCGCCATTCTCTTTTGATATAATTGGCCGTGACATACTGCTGTCAATCTCTTTTCATCGATCAAGCTCAATTGCTCTAATCGGGTTTTGACCCACTCGTCGTCATCAATCTCAGCTTCAGCGACAATTCGGAGGGATGGGATCTCAACTTCTGCTGGTATTACTGCTTCAGTCCCGTACACCAACAAGTAAGGAGTTGCACCTACCGAAGTCCGGACGGTAGTGCGATAACCTAACAGTGCGAATGGTAACTTTTCATGCCATTGCCTAGACCCTTCTACCATCTTCCTCAATATCTTCTTTATATTTTTGTTTGTTGCTTCAACCGCGCCATTTGCTTTGGGACGATATGGTGTGGAATTTCAGTGTGTAATCTTGAACTGTTGACAGACCTCTTTCATCAATCCGCTGTTAAGATTTGCACCGTTATCCGTGATGATTATCTTTGGAATTCCAAACCTGCAGATGATGTGGGAGTGTACGAAATCCACCACCGCCTTCTTGGTCACCGATTTGAATGTTTTGGCCTCCACCCACTTGGTAAAATAATCGATCGTTACCAGAATGAACCTATGACCATTGGAAGCCGCAGGTTCTATAGGTCCAATAACATCCATACCCCATGCAACAAACGGCCATGGTGCTGACATTGTATGCAATTCAGTCGGTGGAGAATGAATCAAATCTCCGTGTATCTAACACTGATGACATCTTCGCACGAAACTTATACAATCACGCTCCATAGTGAGCCAGTAATATCCCGCTCGAAGAATCTTCTTTGCCAATACATATCCGCTCATGTGTGGTCCACAAACTCCGGAGTGTATATCTGTCATCACTGTTGTGGCTTGACTCGCATCTATACATCTCAACAATCCCAAATCTGGGGTCCTTTTGTATAGCACCCCTCCACCAAGGAAAAATCCGTTCGCCAATCGCCGAATAGCTCTCTTTTGATCTCCAGTTGCTTGCTCTAGGTATATTCCTAACCTGAGGTATTCCTTGACATCATGAAACCATGGCTCACCATCCATCTCTTCCTCTATCATATTGCAATAAGCATGTTGATTTCGGATCTGAATATGTAACGGATCGACACGAACCTTGTTCGGGTGATGTAGCATTGACGCTAAAGTAGCTAGAGCGTCGGCAACCTCATTATGCATCCTTGGGATGTGCCTGAATTCTACCGATCGAAAGCGTTTGGTCAGATCATGCAAACACTGACGATACGGGATAAGCTTTAAATCTCTGGTTTCCCATTCTCCCTGAATCTGATGTACCAGAAGGTCCGAGTCCCCCAAGACCAAGACGTCCTGTACATCCATGTCCACCGCTAATCGTAACCCCAAGATACATGCCTCGTACTCAGCCATATTATTGGTACAATGAAAATGCAGTTGAGCAGTAACAGGATAATGATGTCCTGTTTCAGAGATAAGCACAGCCCCTACTCCGACTCCTTTTGCGTTCGCCGCTCCGTCGAAGAAAAGCTTCCACCCTGGATCCTCGGTTAACTCCAACCCATCAATCGGCAGTACTTCTTTGTCTGGAAAATATGTCCTCAAAGGTTCGTATCCATCATCAACAGGATTCTCAGCTAAGTGATCGGCTAGGGCTTGAGCTTTCATAGCCGTCCTTGTCACATATATGATGTCGAACTCGGTAAGTAATATTTGCCATTTTGCTAACCTCCCTGTAGGCATAGGTTTCTGGAAAATATACTTCAACGGATCCAAACGCGAAATGAGGTAAGTGGTGTAAGAAGACAAATAATGTTTCGACTTTTGGGCTACCCAAGTCAAAGCGCAACACGTCTTTTCTAGATGAGTGTACTTGACCTCGTGGACTGTGAATTTCTTACTGAGGTAGTAAATGGCCCGTTCCTTCCTGCCAGTAAGATCATGCTGCCCCAGTACGCAGCCGAACGAATTCTCCAAAACCGTCAGATAAAGAATCAGAGGTCTACCCGGTTCGAGCGGAACCAGTACGGGTGGGTTTGACAAATACCCTTTGATTTGGTCAAACGCTTCTTGACATTCTGTCGTCCATTCTATCGCAACGTCTTTCTTCAACAGACGGAATATGGGCTCACAGGTTGCTGTGAGCTGAGCAATAAACCTACTGATGTAATTTAACCTTCCCAACAAACTCATTACCTCTGTTTTATTCCTTGGCGGGGGTAACTCTTGGATGGACTTGATTTTGGATGGGTCCAACTCAATGCCCCGTCGGCTGACGATGAATCCTAGCAACTTTCCTGATGGGACTCCGAATGCGCATTTGGCCGGATTGAGCTTGATATCATATCTTCGAAGTCTTTGAAAGAACTTCCGGAGGTCAGCAACGTGGTCTTCTTGACGTCTAGATTTTATGATCACATCATCCACGTATACTTCAATCTCCTTGTGTATCATATCATGGAATACCGTAGTCATCGCTCTCATGTATGTTGCCCCTGCGTTCTTTAAACCGAATGGCATCACCCGGTAGCAATAAGTCCCCCACGGTGTGATAAAAGCCGTCTTTTCTGCGTCCTCTTCATCCATCAAGATCTGATGATATCCCGCGTAGCAATCCACTAAGGATCCGATTTCACGTCCGGCGCAATTATCAATCAGGATATGGATATTGGGAAGTGGGAAATTATCCTTGGGACTTGCCTTGTTGAGATTGCGGTAGTCTACGCATACTCTGATCTTTCCGTCTTTCTTTGGCACTGGTACTACGTTAGCCAACCATTCAGGGTATCGAGTGACACGAATGACTTTTGCCTGCAACAGCTTGGTTACTTCCTCCTTGATCTTTACACTCATCTCCGTCTTAAATTTTCGCAGTTTTTGTTTGACGGGCGTGCATGCCGGGTCAGTAGGCAATTTATGGACCACTAGGTCAGTGCTGAGTCCTGGCATGTCGTCGTACGACCATGCGAAAATATCTCTAAACTCCATGAGTGTTTTGATCAATTCTTCTTTCAGGTTGGGTTCAATATGCACACTTATTCTGGTTTCTTTGACGTCATCTGTGTCCCCCAGATTAACAGCCTCAGTATCATTTAAATTAGGTTTGGGTTTTTCCTCGAAGTGACTTAATTCTTCACCGATTTCTTCTACGACTTCATCATCGCCGTATTCCGGTTCACTCTCGTCACCTCTTATTTCATGCGTTATTATTTCCAAACCCGATTGACTTTCTAGACTGGGTTGATTAATCTTTAAGCACGCCATATCATTAAGATCAGTTGAAAGGAAGCTGCTTAGAAAAGTAAAAAGAAGGAAAAATAAACAAAATTAGAAACGAAAGGAACAAAATTTTATTAATGGGAACAGTACAAGGAAAAACAAACTTGCGAACTCAAATCAAAATGAACTGAAACAAACGGATTTTACTTCGGGGACAATCCCAACACAAAATTTCAAAAGAAAACAATCCAAAACAAACTACCAAGACTCCTTCCGGACAGGGAGAGGAGTAGCCTTCCAATTATTCAACTTTGCTTTCGATCCCACAAACTATATCTCGGCATGGCTGGATCCTTCGCCATCCTCGAGCATGCATACATCTACGAATAGGTCCTCAAACTTTCTTAAGAACTCTTCGTCTGGCCTAACCATAGGGCTGGGAACCTTTGTCGTCGGATGTCCTCTTACTCCGGACCTGACAAAAGATCGGGAAAGGCGTGGAACAGGCTTCGGGAGCACCCATGTCTTCTGCTTATTCCTCTTGCCTCGCTGGATGTCCTCTGATGTTGGCTTGAATCCCAAGCCGAAGGTTCCCATGTTTTCGACCACAAATACCGGTTGTATGATTCCTTGCAGAGATGCACCTAGTCCTTTGCCGGGTATGAAACCGTGTCTCAACATTTCATGAGCCACCATGATGTCTGCAGTAATTATTCTGTCATTGGGAATGCATTCCCCTTCTGGAACTCGGTTGGCGGATACCACATCGCAGATCTGGTATACCCATGGCCCAACATCTTCTTCTGTCTCAACAAAGGGGACGATGGTGCCTGGTTGTAGATCATTCTCTCCATGGAAGACGATCTCCTGTTGGTCCCACTCAAACTTGATGAGTTGGTGTAGGCTGGATGGAACAGCTCTTGCGGCATGGATCCACGGTCGCCCTATCAGAAGGTTATATGACACTACCATGTCCAGCACCTGGAATTCCATGGTGAACTCTACTGGCCCAATTGTCAAGATTAACACTATATCCCCGACCGACGCCTTGCCTCCTCCATCAAACCCTCGAACACATATGCTGTTCTTTGCGTATCCTGCCGATGTCCACTTTCAACTTGTTTAGTGTAGAGAGAGGACAAATGTTAGCATTGGATCCATTATCGACTAGGACTTTGGTAACCACCGACTCCTCACACTTTACCGTAAGATATAAAGCCTTATTGTGCTCGGTGCCTTCCTCAGGCAATTCATCATCGGTGAAAGTGATCTGATTCGCTTCGAAGATCCTATTGGTGATCTTCTCCAAATGACTCACCGAGATTTTATCGAGTACGTGGGCCTCATTCAGAACTTTTATCAAAGTTTGCCGATGTTCTTCAGAATGTATTAGCAAGGACAGCAATGAGATTTGTGCAGGAGTCTTCTTCAGCTGTTCTAAGACAGAATAATCATGTAGCTTCATCTTTTTCAGGAATTCTTCTGCCTCTTCGTCAGTTACCGGCTTTTTCAGTGTCGCCGGAGTGGTCTTCCTCAACTCCGCAGGGGCAAAAGATCTCCCTAAGCGGGTCAAACCTTGCGCTTCGCAGACTTCCTCTTTAACTTCTTTTCCTTTGTAGGTCATCGTGACCCGATCATAATTCCATGGGATGGCTTTGCTATCAACTATTGGCAACTGTATTGCTGGCTTGATGATGAAAGGATCCATTCGAACACCTGCTACCGTCTAGACGGGTTTGGTTGCTACCCCTGGTACAGTTATTTTTACTTCCCCCGACTTTACCAGCACTTTGTTCACGCTTCCCTTTTCTGCCTCCGACCCCTCTTGTACGTCCTTCTTGCACATGAGTGACCCATCAAGTTTTGGCCCTTTTCTCATTCCTACCTCGCTAGACTTGATCATCATTACAGTTTGAGAGGTTCTCTCATTTCCCTCATCTACCCGTACCAACTCGATCATGTTGGTCTCATGATGAGTTGGAAGTGGATTTTGGTTGATGTTGGGCTCCGCTGGAGTCTGGACCTCAATTCGGCGAGTGTCAATGAGTTCCTGGATGGCTGTTTTCAATCGCCAACACTTTTCTGTGTCGTGCCCCGGACATCCTGAGCAGTATGCACAGTTTATTGAATGATCCAGATTCTTTGGAAGAGGGTTTGGTAGCTTAGCCTCAACCGGATTTAGCAGCCCTACTTGCTTCAAACGGTGGAACAAACTGGTGTAAGACTCTCCCAAGGGAGTGAAAGTCTTTGGCCTTGGTGCCCTGTCGCTCTTGAATGCTTGGTTCGGACGAAAGCCCGCACCCGTGGGATTTCTATAGGCTCTTGGGGGTGGGTAATTATTCCGTGGATTTGGCGCACGCCATGGTGCCTGGACGGGAGGTGGAGCATATGATTGGGCATGATGGACGGTGAAGTGAGCATCTGGTGTTGGGTAATAGTGTTGTAGATGGCTGTATGGATTGTGAGAGTAATTTTGTTGGTGGGGCTGTGGCGAATTATATTGGGGTGCGGGGCCTCTGTTCCTGAACCATGCTCCGGAATCAACTGCCGCGACCTCTTCTTTTCTCTTTTTCCCAAGCACCCCTCCGGTGCCACTTTGAATAGCTTGAGTGGTGGCTTTCAATGCTGAGTAGCTCATGATCTTGTTGGCTTTCAAGCCTTCCTCGATCATAGCCCCCATCTTTATCACCTCGGTGAATGACTTACCGACGGACGTCACCAGATGTCCGAAATAGGTTGGCTCCAGTGTCTGCTAGAAGTAATCCACCATCTCGTTCTCTCTCATAGGCGGATCTACCCTTGCTGCTTGTTCCCTCCAGCGGAAACCAAATTCTCTGAAACTTTCGGCGGGTTTCTTTTCTAACTTTAGCAATGATAAGCGGTCTGGGACTATTTCAAGATTGTACTGGAACCGGCCAATGAATGCTTGAGCCAAATCGTCCCATGTAAACCATCTGCTGGGATCCTGCCTAGTGTACCACTCTAGTGCGGATCCCCCCAAACTCTGACCGAAGTAAGCTATCAGAATCTCGTCTTGTCCTCCGGCTCCTCGCATTTTACTACAAAACCCTCGAAGATGGGCTACTGGATCACCGTGTCCCTCGTATAGGTCAAACTTGGGCATTTTAAACCCGGCCGGCAACTGTACATCCGGGAATGGACATAGATCTTTGTAAGCGACACTGACCTGGTTGCCCAAACCATGCATATTCCTGAAGGACTGCTCCAGGCTTTTAACTTTTCGAATAACTTCCTCATGCTCCAAACTTGGGAGGTGCTTGTCCGGTTCTGCCGGGTTATCCCGGTGAGGGGTGTGTGAATGCGGTTCAGGAGCCCTAAAAGTAGGCTCTGGAGAATAACAATGATTGTCGTGGATTTGAAAAAGTGGCTCACTGGACGATTTTTGTAAAGGAGCAGGTGGAGGTGCCACAAAAACAGGGGTAACCGGGGGAGGAGGATTTTGCCTGGCTGGTGAAACCGGGGGGATATATGGGTTTTCCCCTTGATAATAAGGATAGATTGGTGCACTGGTCGAGGGATCAATGGGCGGACGCTCTGGTGCTGGTGTAAGAGTAGGAAGGTTTGGTGATGATTGTCCCCTAGCCCAGGCTAGGTGCATCTCTGTCATTTGCTGTCTTAACCGGTCCATCTCCTCTTTCATGATTTGTATCTCTGTTTTTTCCCCATCGATACTTTTGTCGGAACTAGACATGCTCGCTGGAATTGGACCTTTTGATCTGGTATGGTAAGGGTGATCGGCCAGTATACTCTGTCAAGTCACTGCTAAACTTTCTGGAAATTGCAACAAACTTGTTAGCTCACTGAATTTAACAGGCATGTTATCGCACGTTGGATGTTATGCACCTAATCAATTAACTATTTCTAAATGTATTCCTTGCATGCGTCATTCCAGCTTTTCTTTTTCTTCTTCTCTTATCCTTGAAAACTTTATTGTTATTAATCTCCCCATTTTTCTTTTCTTTTTTTTTTTAGCGGTGGTCGAATCTTATGTGGATTGCCTACGTATCACGTCCCCGCGTGAATCAGACCGAGCGTAGTTCTAATACAATAGACATAAGATATGAATGAAATGTTCATGAATTTTATTTCAACCAAACTTCAAACTCGAAACACTTGCAAAAGACAACAATAGAGAAAAACTTTTAAAAGGACAACAGACTCTAAAATAACGGACTCTTCTAAGCATGTTCCAACGCCTCGAATCTTTGCGCCCGGGGGGCGTTGTTTGGCCTTGCTGCAGTTCTTGGTGTAAGATCTTTCTGTATACTCTCCAATTCTGCCATGACTTGGTGGACAAATTCCATGATTGAAGAAAAGAGGGCAGGCCGAGGTACTCGTTCGCAGTTCAAACACCTCATAGTAATGTAGTGCCCGATCTCATTGATCCTGGTTCTGATCATGTCTTTTTCTCTGAGAAGCTGCCCTATGTGTCTGTTCTTTGCCCCTAATACTTGAGAGTTGCCGGAGATATGGTCCAAGAGCCTATCTATTTGTCTTTCCATCCGTGCCATCAAGTTGTGACAACGGTCTCTATCTGCTTTAGCATCCTGGACTTGCCTTGAGAGTTCGCTCTTTAAGAGTGGCATTTGCTTTTCTCAAATCAACGATGATTACATCATAGTCTTTCTCTACTTGTTGTAGCCGGAGTGCTTCTTGGTGGGCTGCTCTCTTCCATTTTGTCCGGACTGCAACCAAGGCCGCTTTTGCCTTCTCCAAGTCTTCTTGGTGTTCAAAGGCTTTCCTTTCCAAATCGTTTATTAGCATCTGATCACTCCGACTTCTCCTTGACCTCTCCGCGGCCAATTGCATCTCTCGAATTTGAGTTTGGAGTGCTTCTCTTTCCTGCTCCCAACCGGCTCTTTCCCGATCGAAGTCAGCCTGTTGTATGTCCATGGCCGCTTCCAGGATTCCTTTGTCTTCTTTTAAAGTGTTGATGCAAGATTGGAAATTTTGTGTTGTCTCATGCTCGGCCTCCCTAACTCTGGCTTCTATTTCTCTCTCCCAATCGACGGCATACTTCACTGACCTTTCTGACCTTTGCTCCGGTATTGATTGGTTGTGGAACCATTCAAGATAAGCGAGACTCACTTCTCCCCGTTCTCGATCGGCAACCATCTCGTTGACGTCGGAGAGTCGACTACCGAACCATACCTTCTGTGCATAAGTCTCCCTCGGGGTCTCCTCCGTCACAAATTCCCATACAAATGATCGCATATCCTCAATTGGGGCCCTTTTCTGTTCTCTTCCCAACTGCCGCATGACACGTAGCGGGGCATATGGTTGGAAACCCCTGAAACCCATTAGTATGTAGAATGGGCGGTATGTCGACATATGCATGATTTTGGCGGAAGGGAACCAATAATAATTCCAGGTAAGTTGATCTGCTCTCAAAGAGTTGAGAAGTTCTTGCCAAGTCCTCAAGTCTTCTGGAAGGTTACAACGGGCGGCTCTGTTTGTATGACAGCGAATATAATTCAGCCAATCTGCTTTGAAGTTTATCACAATTGGGTGATGATAGAGATGTTCTATAAACCACATTTGTAATAAGATATTGCAGCATTCAAAATAGTCTTGTCCTTCTTGGCACCGAGTTAAGGCCCGGAAGATGTCTCCTAGTATCATCGGAAGAACAGTGTGTTCCTCGCTACTCTGTAGATATGAGACCACCGCAGCTAAACGGATTCTGATGCGTCCGCCACGTTCGGGAAAAACCATGGTTCCCAAAAAGCGATCATAAAAGCATAGATTCTTAAATCTCCCCAGGCGTCATAATTTAGCTGGTTAACAAATTCAGCATTTGAGAATTTCTCAAACCCTTTCTTATCACCAAATATGTCGTAGAGATAATCCAGTGGCACCCAACCTTTCTCCAGACAACCCAGGGGAACCCGCCGGAGACATAACTTTTTCAAGAAGTTATTCACACCCATCTACCTAGGAGCTGCAGGTCTCATTTTGTGCAAATCTCTTCCGAGTCCTGTGAGTCCGCCCAATTCTTCCAAAGTGGGTGTCATTTCGCAATCCCGGAATCTGAACACATTGCTTGTTGAGTCCCAAAAACTCACTAAAGCTCTGATCACATTTTTATCTGGTTTTATCATCATGATGTCCGGAAGAAATTTGAGGTGCTTGTGAACTTGATTTCTTTCCCAAGCTGAAAAACTAGTCCACCATTTACGGAGCCGATCCGGGGTTTTGTCCTGGACCATGAACATAGGTGGCATTTCGTCTCTCACCCTTTTCTGGCCGATTCGTTGCGAGGAAGTCATGCTGATCCTAGAAAAGATAAAAAAATGGACTTAAGATTTTTTTCAAATTTTTTTTTTTTATTATATAAAAAATGAATCTTGTTAATACGGTCTTTCAGCACTTGAAGAAGATTTAAAGGCTGTATAACAGGATATCAGTGTGATGTCTATATTCCGTTTTGCGAAATTAGTCCTCCGGCGCCCCTTTTGAGGCATTTGGCTATTTTTGCAAAATTTTCTAACTCTCGACTAAGAAAAAAAATCCTAATTCTAATATTTTTAATTATTGTTTTCCTTAAAAAAAAGTCAGTATCAGTTGAGCCCGATATGGGTTGCCTACGTATCTCATGTTTGGTGAGAATCAAACTTGCGTAGTTCGAAAATAAAAGAACTAAATCATTTTAAGAAAAGGAAACAAACTATTTTTAAACAGCATTTATAAAACAAATTATTTTTAAAGGAACTAAGAAAATTTATTTGGAAATTTCTTCTTGCATTTTTCTTTCAAAATTATTTTCAAATAAACTAAACAATTAAAATTAAGAAAATTTATTTGGAATTTTTTCTTGCATTTTTTCAAAATTATTTTCCAAGAAACTAAACTATTAAAATTAGGAAAATTTATTTGGAAATTTTTGCATTTTTTCAAATTTTATTTTTTAAAGAACTAATTATTTTCGTAAAATTAAGAAAAAAAATTTTTGCGTTTTTTTTGTTTTTTCAGAATTTATTTTCAAAGAACTAACTATTTTCCATAAAACTATTTTGACTATATACCCTGACGTTTTCCACTTCTTCCTCTCTTTTAACAAACCGGTCAGCATGTAAGATCGAAATAAATGCACACAGAAAGATGCAACAAGTTGGTCTTTTTGTTTCAGGTACACCTGTCCTAGACAAGCCCAACCCCTGTGTTGAGCCTCCTAAGTCAAATATGCACATGATGCAAATAAACATTCATATCGGGGATCCGGCATAAGGTTTTGTTATTTTAAGTCATCATCCTGTTGGAAAAGTGTCTAGACTGGCTTTAACTCGAGCGGACAACTCGAGCCGATGAGTGTCAGTGCACCGGTAGCATGGCTTTCCGGCTTAATTGACAAAACTCTCCGCCTAAACATGTGTGACTACAAAATCCTTCACCGGTGCCAAGCACCACGGCTATCTTGAGAAAAACGGGCTATGTCCAGCAAATGCCCGGTATTATATTTCAAAAGACTCAGAAGAGAAAAAAAAATGGGTATCGGCACAATTTATATACAGTTCACAAAATATCAAAGCGGTAAAGCAACATTTAGCATATAAAATATAAACATGTAATAAAATCAGATAATAAATAAGCCAAATAAAATAATTATTCAAAGCTCGAATTCTTAAACCCCGAACCGGTAGTCCTGAGTTTTATTCCCCAGCAGAGTCGCCAGAGCTGTCACACCTCCTTTTGGCGCGCCACCTACCCGAGGGGTAGAAGCGTAAGGGAGTTTTTCCAATTTAAGTGACAATATTCGAAATGAGATTATTTATTTAATTCAGAGTCGCCACTTGGAATAAATTGTGGTGTCCCAAGTCACCGCTTCATTTAAATCCCGAATCGAGGAAATTTCGACTTTCCGAATGAAGTCTGCGAACCAGAAATTCTAAGTAAGGAATTCTGTTGACCCGAGGGAAGGTGTTAGGCACCCCGGATCCCGTGGTTTTAGCACGGTTGCTTCAATTATTATAAATAGCTAAAAATTCCTGATTTTATACATGTTCACATCATAATGCATTTTAAACCTATTAACCGCTTTTATCTAATTTTAAGAATGATCGCAACGTTATTAAAACACGTCTCGAGTCACGTTACATAAATTATACCCGTGATTTTGACATATTTTAACGTCGTTGAGATTTGAAACTAAATCACATAAATATACACCCGAGTTTAGGAAATTAATTTGAAATTAGCGCGCCAAAAGCAACTACGCACTTTCAATTTTGCGAGAACCATAAAAATTCAACTAATGACACACCTTGATTTTTAAAGAGTTAAGATTAATTGGGTGAGGTTTGTCTTATATTTTTAAATAAATAAGATCCTAAAACGGCTATGGTTTTCTAGTCATTTGTGTCTAAAATAAAGAGAAGTCCTAATTAATTACATGAATCAAAGTCAAACAAAATTAAACTTGTGTGGAATTATTTGATAAAGGATTTGGGTCCAAAGCAAAACCCAACCACTAGTTTAAAGGGTTTATTAATGAACTTTGGAAATATAGGTAAAACCCGTCAAAACTTATTTGAATTAACCGCACATGATTTCAATTAGCACACTTACTAGTGAAATATTTAAACTATGAGGATGTTAATGATACTAGTGAATTAGTGTTACTCTACTGACGAAGGCGATTCATTATTGTTATTATCAACCTAGAATCAAATCTGAAGAATTACACAATCTAGTTGTACTCAATTGACTCAATTAGAACAAATCATTAGTTATACCTAGACAATTATGAATTAATACAACAATGAACATTATCTACCAATTTATAAACTAATGATTCGCCTTTGAGCTTCTGATTTTCGCATAAATATGCTTGAAATACATCGTGAATTCTACACTAAAATGAGTCAACCTTACTAAACAAACTAATCTTATAAAATCATAAGAAAGAAAAAAAAATCTAATGAGTTTAACAATCTAATTTGAATTAGTAGTCCAAACAGTTCAAATCATTAACAACAGTCCTAATTATACAGTCTATATACTTGTTGTTCATGTAATATCAATAAAGGTTAGTCAAATAGTTACAAAAACTATTTCACTACTAGCTATGCTAACAGAATACATTTCAACATATGGATCTGGTGGAAACATCTTTATTTCAATTCCAATTCACAATTACATCAAAGTGAATTCAGAAATGGTACCTGGAAAAAATGCCAAAGAGAAAGCCAAGACAGTGAGGGAACAACAAACAGTAGCAACAGCAACAGGAGAAGCAGCCACAACAGAGAAGCAACAGCAACAGGGTAATAACAACAGAGAAGCAACAGCAACAGGGTAATAACAACAGCAGCACAACAACAGCCAAAACACAGCAACAGATCTCAGCAAACACTCAAAACCACAGAGAACTTAAGAAAAACCAACCGCAATTTTCCAGAAAACCAAACGACAACCAACAAGGGACTTCCAGTGAACTCAAGGTGTGTGAATGTGTTTTCCAGAGAATGTTATCTCTGTTTTTTCAGTTTTTTCACAGTGTTTCCAGAGAGTCTACTCTTTCAAAAATCTGTCCTCCTATCTGTTTTTTTTCTTCTCTTTTTTATAGGCAAAACAGATTTCTTTTAATAATTCCAGCAGTTCACTTTTCCAGCTTGTTCATTCATTCCCATGTGCACCCCTTAATCCTTTCATCATTAACATTATGTCTAGTTATGGGTTTTGAGAATTAAACAACTAACTAAAGGCAAAATCACTGGAATATACTGCTGTCCAGCAGTTCCAGCAATTCACTCCATGTGCAAAGCACCCTAAAGCTTAGTTTTTGAATACTTATATAGACAAAACATCACAGGCAATTCAACTTCTGTCCAACAATGATTATGGGCATAAATAGGGATCAATTTCTATCCCACAGTGATAACAACAGACCTACGAAACTATATCGACAAACATTCGATTACGGCATGTTCGTTTGATAACCAAACAATTGCAAAAGCAGTGAACTAAGGACTCTCGGCCAATGAAGGGGAATACCAAACCAATTGTTCGACGACGCTAATCGACGCGAACCTGTATTCGACAACATTGGTAATCAAATAGACAAAACAGAACCTTAGAATATACAACCACCAAAACAGTGTTCTCGGCCAAAGAAGAGAGAAAGAAAAAAAAATACGAAGCTAACTAATCGACGACGCTAATTGACGCGAACACGTATTTGACAACATTCGATTAGCCGATTACGATATATGTAATCGATAACCAAAGCCGACAAGCAGTGATCACACAAATTTATAGCACTTTGTAAATTCAACATCAAACAACTTAACGATATTAACAACGAATTGAATTCGACTCACAATTACCCGTTAACAGCGAAGAATAACAACTAACAGATCGACCAAATAAAAGGTCCCAAAGAGATGAGGAGAGAAAAGAAAATGGCATCCGAATCTCAACGAAATCAACAACAATCGAGAACTACTAAAGCGACGAGTATAATTAAACAAAAACAGAGAAGAAAACAAATACCTTCGAAGAAGAAAGGGCTCGGCCGACTTGGTCTTTGCATTCGGGGTCGAAAAGACTTTAACTGAAATGTTTTTTAAGTAAAAACAATTCAATTAAGGTCTATTAGACCCCAATTTAATGAAATCCGGCAAATTACATCTCTTTTCGGTTTTTAGGGTTCTTGGACATGTGTTTTGGGGTTCGACGGTTTCCGGTTATATTTGAGCCAAACCAAGTTTGGCATTGACATGGGGAAGGTCCGGCGAAGGTGTGGTATAAATTTGGGGTGGTTTGGCGTCGGTCTTAATTTGGTTCGAATCTTCAATCGAAGATTCGAGATGTTCTAGGTTGATTCGAACCAAACCGTGCATGGATTCAAAGAGAGGGGGTTAAGGTGGTTCTACGGTGTTAAAATTGGGTGGTTTGGACCGCCGGAACCACCGTGGGGCGATTTTCGGCGGCGGCGGACGGTGGCGACGGGCGGGGGCGGCTGGTCTTTGAGGAGATGCAACAAATGAATGTGAATTAGGGTTTGGGGGGGTTGGGTAATTAGAATTAGGGTAATGCTCTGGACCGTTGGATGAAGTATCATCAACGGTACAGATTGAAAGATGGGAGATGGGCGGATCCTGTTGGGCGGGTGACCCGGGTTTGGGTGTAATATTTGGGCCTGGTCCAGTTTCAAATGGCCCAATCCGAATTACAAATCAAGTTTTAATTATTTCCTCCCTCTTAATTAATTTAACTCCTAATTTATGAAAAATAAAAATCCTAACTACACTAAAAATCAAGTCAAATTAACTAATACTAATTATACTAACCCTCGTTACATACAATTAAATATCAATTAGACATAAATCACATAATTAAGCACTTAAATGCTAAAAATGTAAAAAGATGAATTATTTTTGTGATTTTCATTTTGTAAGATAAAATTAATTACTCCTAATTTCAAAGTTAGATGAAAAGATGTAAACACGACATATTTTTGTATTTTTATTAATTTAACATATATAATCATGCTTATATGAATACAAACAATTACCAAAAATAACACGAAAATTCACAAAAATATACAACGTAAAAAATAGACAATTTTTGTTTTGATTTTGTGGGAGTATTTCATGTTAGGCAAAAATTACGTGCTCACATTCACGGCCACCGACTGTCAGCTCAGGTAGCTCACAACTATAAATACCAAGAGAGGAAATCTCTTCAAGGAAGGGGAGCTTCTTCTTCTTGATATGGACTCTCCAAAAAAGGAGAGACATAGAGAGAGAAAATAAACAAGAAAGATCTATCTCATAAATGGGTACAACATGATTGTAAGGCTCTGAACTTCTTCAAGTAGAGGCTGACCAAATCATTATCATCAATAAAAGTTATCAACATTTCTCACTTTAAATTGGAGTGTTTATTATTATTTCTTTTACATGGTTCATGAATTATTACGACTTGCTATGATTGGCCTGTAATTTATATATGTTGTTTCGTACTCATAAAGTATATGGTAACTTTTGGGTCGAATAATTTGGTGCCGTCTGTGGGGATTTCCTAGCAAGATCGCGCAGTTCTTCCTAAGAACCAAAAGAAAGGGGAACACCGGAAAAGAAAAAACAAACCAGCTTGAGCAAGCCCTTTCTCTCTCCAATTTTCAATAGTGCAAACGGGAAGAAGAAGAAGTCCCCCCCCCCCCCTCAAGGGAGGATCACTGTGGGGCACCCCCATACTCCCGATACGGGCCCCAACCAAAAACCGAAACGGAGATATCCCGAGCCGAGAGTTACCTCAAAACAACCCACATGTCCCGATTCCATGCGCCCTCGCCTCCAAAAATCGCTAAAGTTCAACAACAGTTGAACTGGAACTCAGGCCATGCGTCTTTGCCAATAAATTCAACTACGGTTTAACCAAGACTCGAGCTATGCGCCCTCGCCTCCAAAAATCGCTAAAGTTCAACAGTTGAACTGGGACTCAGGGCATGCGCCTTCGCCAATAAATTCAACTACGGTGGAACCAAGACTCGGGGTATGCGCCCTCGCCTCCAAAAATCGCTAAAGTTCAACAACAGTAGAACTGGGACTCAGGCCATGCGCCTTCGACAATAAATTAAACTATGGTTGAACCAAGACTCGGTCTATACGCTCTCGCCTCCAAAAATCGC
This sequence comes from Nicotiana noctiflora, assembly GCA_032618575.1. Lineage (NCBI taxonomy): Eukaryota > Viridiplantae > Streptophyta > Magnoliopsida > Solanales > Solanaceae > Nicotiana > Nicotiana noctiflora. The sequence continues at coordinate 151,172 of JASVEL010000801.1, read as the reverse complement.
TAAAGTTCAACAACAGTTAAACTCGAACTCAGGCCATGTGCCTTCGCCAATAAATTCAACTACGATTGAACCAAGACTCGGGCTATGCGCCCTTGCCTCCAAAAATTGCTAAAGTTCAACAATAGTTGAACTAGGACTCAGGCCATACGCCTTCGCCAATAAATTCAACGACGGTAGAACCAAGACTCGGGCTATGCGCCCTCGCCTCCAAAAATTGCTAAAGTTCAACAACAGTTGAACTGGGACTCAGGCCATGTGCCTTCGCCAATAAATTCAACTATGGTTGAACCAAGACTCCGGCTATGCGTTCTCGCCTCCAAAAAATGCTAAAGTTCAACAACAGTTGAACTGTGACTCAGGCCATGCGGCTTCGCCAATAAATTCAACTACAGTTGAACCATGACTAGGGCTATGTGCCTTCGCCTCCAAAAATCGCTAAAGTTCAACAATAGTTGAATTGGGACTCAGGTCGTGCGCCTTCGCCAATAAATTCAACTATGGTTGAACCAAGACTCGGGCTATGCGCCCTCGCCTCCAAAATCTCTATAGTTCAACAACAGTTGAATTGGGACTCTGGCCATGCGCCTTCGCCAATAAATTCAACTACGATTGAATCAAGACTCAGGCTATGTGCCCTGGCCTCCAAAAATCACTAAAGTTCAATAATAGTTGAACTGGGACTCAGGCCATGCACCTTCGACAATAAATTCAATTACGATTGAACCAAAACTTGGGCTATGCACCCTTACCCCTAAAAATTGATAAAGTTCAACAAAAGTTGAACCGTGACTCAGGCTATAAACCTTCTCCATCAAATTCAATGATTCGACCTCTCTCGAATGATAAGTTTAGATGCATTTGCCCTCAAACTTAACGAGTTCCGGCTGTAGCTGAACTAGAACTCAGATGGAGCTCATCCACCGCTAAACTCAGCAAAAACTTAATCTCAAACGAATCAAGGCACGGGCTAAGCACCCTCGTCGTCCAAGTAAGTACGACCAACTTGAACTAAAATTAGAGACATGTAAAGTTTAGCCTCAGTCAAACTACAAGGCCGCGCTTCCATCACCACGGCCAGTAACCCGATCGCGCCCAAACTGGGACTAAGGCTAAACTCTACCACCACCAAATGGTTGTTCTGATTCGATCACCCCGAGTCGAGAAGGAAAAGTCGCCAACAATCAAAAACTGACATGCCTACCGAAGTCAAACTCGAAGGCAAGCCACACCTTCAAACGCATGCAAAGAAAAACCCAAAAAATTGGAGGTGCAAAAAAGATACAGGGCAAATAACGGAAGGAAGATTTCTTCTATTCATCAAACAATTGCGGATCATTCCCGCTTATACAAGGCCAAAAGTCATTCAATAAAAAAGAAAAAAAGAAAAAACAAAAAAAAAAACAAGAACAAACGCCAAACAGTAAAAAGAAAAAGGAAGAACTCTTCTTTCTACTTAGCGACATCCGTGCTCCCACCTGCGCCATCATCGGCCCTTGGCGTTGCTGCATCAAAACCATAGTCCATACGGGCCTTCCGAGCTTTTTGGTGTGCCCCTCGAAAGTCGCTTCGATCACGATATCGGCCTCCCACAGATTTTTGTATACGTCCCGTTGGGCCTCAGCATAAACCCAAAGCTCACGAGCGTGGCTAGAGGAAGCGACATATTCCCGAAGATGCCGGTTCTCCTCCTCCAGGGTTGCAACCTGCTCTGCCGCAGCCTGAGTGTCCCGCTCAAGGGTACCTATCCGCTCCTCGAGGCTTGCCTTCCTGAAGGCAGAATCGGCCCTTACAAACAACAACTAGGACTCGCCGGCAGGGACATGCCCCTATAACATCTCAGCCCTTGTCAAGGCATCGTCCAGCTGGCACTTCAAGGTCACAATCTCTCCCTCCAGTGCAGTCACCTTCTCGCTCCACACTGACGTAGCCACTGTTACCTTGTCCAGGCACCGACGCTCATACTCGACTGTGGCCCTCCTTCTGGCCTCAAACTCCTCATCCTTCTCACGAAGCTGCTATTCAAGGGCACTTATTCGGACGAGTGTTTGTTGCGCTTGAAGCTCCCACCTCACCAATTCCTCAACCAGGGCCCAGCTACGAGGATCGTTCCTCAAGCGCACATGCATCTCCTTGAACCTATCCCGGTAGCAGCGATACTTCTCCAACACCCGTAAAAACAAGTAGGACTGCAAAACAAAGACAACGGCTAAAAGGGAAAATAGAACAAGGCAAATAATTGACAGACCAATATCTGAATGCGTACCCTCAAGCCCATCACGGCCACCTTGTTTATCAACCCGACGTTCGTGATGTCCCTCGGTGACTCGTTCTCCACCTCTGAGCACAGCAGCTCGAACTGTGACACCAAACTAGAGCCTTTGAGCAGTATATTTGAATCTGTGGGAACCTTAATGAGGCGTGGCCTCCCCTCCGCGCGAACGACCACCTTTGTAAAGCCGTCTCGGAATATGCAGACATCCTCAGGGTCTAAATCCAATTCAGACCCAGAACCCTCTCTCGTGGCCTCTCCTCCTCCTCCCATTGCAACCGCCAATGAGATGCTCGGGCCACCGGCTTCAGAAATCGCTGAGGAGCATCCCCCCATCTCGACTAAAGGGGTCACTGATCGAGCAGATGAAGGGGCAGCATCTTTGCGGCCCAAACTAGCCGGGGCGACCTCCACTATTGATTCACCCTCAAGGGTTGACGCTGCAGCCGCAACCTCCCCCGTGTCCGCCGAAGGGGAATCCACATTAATCATACAAGGGGAGTAGGTGTAATTACTGTGGCAGGAATCAGAGTGAATGCGACCCCACTCCTAATCAACGGCCTTTCCTCCTCCTCACCCGAAGACGATTCATCCCTACGACGCACAGTCCCCGAGGGCCCCTCATCCTGGAATACGGTCCTTGGAGGGGAAGGAGCCGCCGAATATTCCACCGATGCCACCCTCGGTACGCGGTGGGGCGCTGGTGCAGCAAGAATTCGAGCAATCGCACCAGACCACCAAAAAGCCAGCTGAGCAGCCCTACCACGGCTCGCCCTCCCTATTACAGAAAAACAAAGTTGGTAAACAAAAGCGAGTCACAAACCAAACAGAGCAAGGAATAGACTTCTCACCTGCGGCAGGCCTACAGCCATGTCTCTACCAGAAAGATGTCCATGTGCGAATCCCTTCAGTATAAGATAGCACGACATCAAGCCACCCATGCATCCCTGCTAACGGGGTCGGTGGCGACCTCTTGGATACAAGGGCAACAATGACTTAACACTCACAAGCTCAACACTTATAAAACAAAAAAATAGAGGAAAGGGAGAATGGAAGGAAATTGATTATCATAATAAAATAACTCATGTGCATGGTTCCAAGCCTCCGGGAACCCTGCATGGGACGCTACTAGATGTTTGGTCCTGATATAAAAGAAGTGCTTGAAAGGGAGAGGCTCGACCTCATCATCCCGCACAGCAGTCAGCCCCCTCGACCCACGAGGGCAGGCCCGAAGCATGGTGACCCGTACCCGTTGAGGGGGCATAAAGGGTGAGCACGTGTTACAAGGTAACCACCCTGCCGACCAATTCCCCGCACTTCAGGAACATCACCGGTAACTTGTAAAGAGAGAGGGTGAGCTGGCCCGAGCACACCCCGTAATAGCGACAGAAGTCCACTACCAACATAGGAAGTGGAATCCTGAACCCCAACCTAAAGGGATACGCATAAAAAATGCAGTATCCAATGTGATCGGTGTGAACCCTCTCCTCGCTTCTGGCGAGGACAATATCGGCATTGATTGGAATGATCCCCTACTCCCATAACCGGGCCATTCCAATCTCCCCCATCAATGGGGCTTCATCCACAGGGTCCTCCCCACCATCAGCGGTAAAATCAATCAGCGGACCTCCGGGCCGGGGAAGTACCTCATCCACTGACAGAATTCCTCCGGTCTCCGCCTGCTCAGCACCTCCCATTGCCAGAGGTGGCCCTTCAATCGCCGGAGTGTTAACCGGCAAGTTTATCGGAAGAGCTTCACGTGAAGAACTACTTGCCATTGCTTAATTGGTTGAAAGGAAAAGAACATAACTCGATGGGGAAAACGATAGTTATCACAGTCAAGAAGAGAAAGGAGAAAGTGAACTAGTAGAGCAAAAAAAACTTCCTCAGACTTATTCTCAGATGAATAAAGAAGTAATGAGAAACGGATGCCTCATTCCACCTTTATAGGCAACATAAATGACTTCAGAAAATCCAATAAACAACATTAACTGCATAACCAACTGTCAAACGGTTTGACTCTACCGAGACGCGCGCCACCATGACAAGCACCACAAAGTGCCCACTCGGCCTCCTATTGATACCCCACTAGCCGGAACGATCAAAGCACCCTGTCGATACGGGGGAAATGTACCATATGCCTTCAAGACTCTAAAAACACAACAGGCAACGCACTCGACCACACTGCATACGGCCTGTCTTCCATCGCCGATGGCAGCTGCGCACCTAAGCGAACATAAGGATCAAAAGTAACTGAGTTCGCCTCGCCCGAATTGCTCTAACAACATCACACGCCTTCATGCCGAGAGGGTACCTTACCTTTATCACATAATGACTTGATTACGCGGAAAAGTAACGAGTAAAAGCTTAACAAAGTTTAGGCCGCTGCCATAAAGAACACGTTCTCGACTAGAGCGACGACTATCCATCCCTTATCCAAGTCTTTTAGATTAAAGTCAACAAAATCCGCTCATCAATCTCGTACGAGGAACGACCTCGATAAGCGGAGGGACTAACTATATGGGTCAAATTCGACCCTACGATAACTGACAAAGTTAATCACATTTCTGGTTAATTCGAGATTAATAAGTGGTACGACCGCTCATAATTAACGGTGCTTAACCCCTGTCTGATTCGATTAATAAGTCTACGACCCATCCGCTACCCTGAATGCAAAACCTCAATGTGTCATGGCCACCGACTGCCAGCTCAGGTTGCTCACAACTATAAATATCAAGAGAGGAAACCTCTTCAAGGAAGGGGGGCTTCTTCTTCCTGATAAGGACTCTCCGTAAAAGGAGAGACAGAGAGAGAGAGAAAACAAACATGAAAGATTATCTCATAAATGGGTACAACATGATTGTAATGCTCTTAACCTCTTCAAGGAGAAGCAGACCAAATCATTATCATCAATAAAAGTTATCAATATTTCTCACCCTAAATGGGAGTTTTTATTAATATTTCTTTTACATGGTTAATGAATTATTGCGAATTGCTATGATTGGCCTGTAATTTCTATATGTTATTTCATACTCATAAAATGTATGATAACTTTTGGGTCGAACAGTAGCTATGAAATTTTAGTATTTTATAAATAGCTATGAAGTTTTTATTTTTATGGCTATTAGCAGGTATTAGCTACGATTTTTTAATATGTAGCAGAGATTTGATAGCTATAGATATATTATGTTGTAGTGTGCCATGTGTAGAGGAATCCATTGCAATATCCGGCATAGAAGACACAGTGGTCTCTTGTTTCAAAGTTGTTGAACTAGCCATTGAAGAGGAAATTTAAAGTTTTATGTTGAACATCATCTAACAATAGTAAAGATTTTTTTAAAAAAAAATAAAGAAAAAAAAAAGAAAACGCTTGAACTGGCCAAAAATTCAAAAATTTAACACTTACCGCGAAGTTTTTGGAGCAAAAATTTTGAAAGTGGGAAAGAATCGTGCTTCAAAAATCACGAATATAATCTTGGTGTGAGAGAGAGATCGTGGAGAGAGAAAGAAGAAATATTTTGCTGTGATTTTGGGATAGAATAACTGAAGGAATGAAAGAGAAAAATGGTAAATAACTTATTCAATGCCTTAGTGATAGTGTATATCATAAATACATATTTCGCTATAAAATTTAAAGATAGCTATAGAAAATAATATTTTAAAAAAAATTTGATTTATGATAAACAGGTGTAAACATTTGCCGTAGGAGATAAAATTTCCTAAAAAATTAGCCATTAGTAAGCCACGGATATAATTCGAGTCGGAACTAATAAATTGAGTTGATTTTTAGTAATGTTCTAGTTCGCCTCTAAGAATGATTACACTATACTTACTACATAACCACCCAGGCAAACAGATAAGAAACATTTTATATTTTTTTTCTTTTTGAGAAAAGCTAACATTTTTTTCAGTCAAAAACTTGAAGAATTAACGGGCTTTCTTTTTCTTGCCACATATTATAAACTTTGAATTAAAGTTAGACAATTAGTTCTATAGATGCTCAACATCCCATTTTATAGGAAGCCTCTAGTGTTAGGTTTTTAATGTATTTAATTAATATATTAAATACTTAAAAGAGTGTGAATGGGAAATGGAGGAAAATAAAAAATTGAGTGAAATTTCAAGTTTCTTTTGGTAAATGAACATTGTCCATTATTGGAAGAGGGAGAGGTCTTTTATGGGTATATAAACAATTGTTCTTCTTCTAGCTCTTAAAGAGTTGAGAAGAAAGCAAGCCCCGTGCCGTCGTCGTCATCGCTCGCTCGGCTTCGGATTCGGATGTTTTTTTATGGATATATAAGCAATTGCTCTTCTTCTAGCTCTTAAAAAGTTGAGAAGAAAGCATGCCTCGCGCTGTCGTCGGCGCTCGCTCGCTCGGCTTCGGCTTCGATTCGAATTCGGATTTCGTCAAATGATTGATTGATTAATTTTTTGGACCAAATTTATTTGTTAACAGTAAAATATTATAAAATGTTTATTTTAATAATAAAATATTAATATTAAATCGAAATTTCAGTTTCTATTTTTGTAATAGAAAATTAACTACCCGTCAATTTGAGTAAATAGTCATTTATGTAATGTCATTTATGCAATGGCAGTTTTGCAGAAACAATCATTCTAAAGAGTTGCGCCTCTTCAGATTTCAGTCCAACTTTTGAATATAAATACAACAATATTCTGCTCAGAATTTCACTACGAATTTTTTGAGTTTCTCCTCATTTCTTCTGCATATTTTAACTACAAAGAAAGCAACAGTAAGTGTGATTTGCTACTGAACTTTATGTTCGCTGAAACACTAGGGTTTGAAGTACCACTACACAAGTGTGTAATTCGTTCTATCCTTGGAGGAAATAATCCATAACCTTGGATACTAGGAGGGGATTAAATTCCTTAAGGAAACATTGTGAATTCAGTGGACTCAAATTGGTTTTCCGTTATTTCACTGTTCATTTCTGTTCATATTTATTTATATTTCCACAATTATTTTACAAATACAATATACTTGTTGGACTTTTAAGCCATTGGGCTTTAAAGATGAGTAGTGTGAATTGGGTAATGGTGGGAAATTAAATGGACTGGATTGGGCTTCAAAATTTGGCCCGGTTTATTTGGTTAAACTAGTTGACCCAGTTTGATAAATAACGTTAAAAGAACGTTATTTATCGGTGTCTATTCACAATGAACAGATACCATGAAGAGGCACCATACCTTTTCACAAACAGACACCATGAAGAGGCACCATACCTTTTCACAAAGCCAACAATTTCCTATAAATTCAGGCATGGCTTTCATTCTAGATATTCAGAAATTCAGAAATTCAGAAATTCTTTCCTTCTCTCTGCAAGTTCATTAATCCAAAAATTCTTGAGCTTTCTCGTTCCTTGAAAACCGTAAGTGTGATTCGCTCCGCTTTTTGAGTTCGTTGGTATCCTGCTTCTTGTATTGCCACTGTCGCAGGAAGGTTATTCCGTTTTATCCTGGGAGGATTTAATCCATTACCTTGGCAATTGTGAGGGGGTTAAAATTCCTTAAGGACACACAAGCAAATTGTGAACTCGGAATTATATATTCTATTTCTTCTTCCTCTTGTTTTTTCCTTAACAGTGTTGATTTTGATAATACGCGTTGCCTAACATCTTAAGGAATTTTAAAGGAAAAAAAATAATAATAATAATAAACGTACGGGTTTGAAGTATATATGGTTTGGTATTCAGTTTGAAGATATAAAAACTTCACTGATTTAATAAAGTTCTGTATTATTATTTTTTTTCATGCATTGTTTTACATTAACTTGGAGACTAAAGCCTTGTTGCTTTCTACTCCATTAATTGTTTCTCTCCGGTTTAAAGTACATAAAAACTTTGCCGGAATAATAAACGTACGGGTTTGAAGTATATAAAAACTTCACCATTGTTACGTGTTGTATGTTTGGTTTGGTATTCAGTTTGAAGATATAAAAACTTCATTGATTTAATAAAGTTCTGTATTGTTTTTGACTTTACAGAAACATGACGAATGAAAACCAAACTAATGGAAATGTTGCGGGAACGGGTGCTACTATGACGAGTGTGGTTGCATCGTCAAGCCGTTCTACTCTGGCCCATGCTATGGCACCGACAGAAAAACCCGGAAAGTTTTCCGGTATTGACTTCAAACGCTGGCAAATGAAGATGCTCTTCTATCTTACTACGTTGAGTTTGCAACGTTTTATCAAGGAGGATCCTCCGGTCATGGCTGAGGATACTCCGGACAATGAACGACTTGTTGTAACTGAAGCATGGAAACATTCCGATTTCTTATGCAAAAATTACATTTTGAGTTGTTTGGAAGATGGTTTGTACAATGTCTATAGTGTCATGGAAACTTCAAAGCGTTATGGAATGCGCTTGAGAAAAAGTACAAGACCGAGGATGCAGGACTTAAGAAGTTCGTGGCTGCAAGGTTCCTGGATTTCAAGATGATTGACACTAGGTCGGTCATAACACAAGTCCAAGAACTACAAGTCATTGTACATGACCTCCTTGTTGAAGGTATGAACTAAATGAGGCCTTTCAAGTTGCTGCTTTCATTGAGAAACTACCTCCGTTGTGGAAGGATTTTAAGAATTATCTTAAACACAAACGGAAGGAGATGACTCTTGAAGACTTGATTGTTCGTTTGAGGATAGAAGAGGACAACAAAAATGCTGAAAAGAAGTCACGTGGAAACTCGACAATTGTGGGGGCAAACATTGTTGAGGAGGCACCACAAAATAAGAAGAGGAAGAAAGCTTCTGGACCAAAGAATTACCCAAGCAAGAAGAAGTTCAAGGGTAATTGCCACAATTGTGGAAAAATTGGGCATAAGGCGGCAGATTGTCGTGCGCCAAAGAATGATAGGAAGAAAAAGAATCAAGCCAACATGGTTGAAGATGAAATGGAAGACTTGTGTGCCATGTTGTCCGAATGCAACTTGGTAGGAAATCCGAAAGAGTGGTGGATAGATTCTGGAGCCACCCGCCATGTTTGTGCTAACAAGGAATTATTTTCTTCTTATGTCCCCGCAGGTCCCGACGAGACTATCTTCATGGGAAATTCATCTACGGCCAAAATTGAAGGAGTTGGCAAGATTGCGTTGAAGATGACGTCTGGAAAAATAGTGACTCTAAACCAAGTCCTCCATGTTCCAGAAATTCGCAAGAATCTTGTGTCTATCTCACTTCTTGTCAAGAATGGATTCAAATGTATTTTTGTTTCTAATAGTGTTGTAATTAGTAAGAACGATTTGTATGTTGGAAAAGGTTACCTAAGTGAGGGCCTTTTTAAGCTAAATGTAATAGCAGTTCCAATGAATAAAGTGAATGCTTCTTCTTACTTGCTTGAGTCAAACACTTTATGGCATGCGCGTTTAGGTCACGTAAACTTCAAAACATTGCGAAAGATGATAAATCTAGAAGTATTGCCAAAATTTGATTGCATTAATTCTAAATGTCAAATATGTGTGGAATCAAAGTATGCTAAGCATCCTTATAAGTCCGTTGAAAGGAATTCAAGTCCTTTAGACTTAATTCACACGGATATTTGCGACATTAAGTCAACACCATGTCGCGGTGGAAAAAAGTATTTTATTACTTTTATTGACGATAGCACGAGATACTGCTATGTTTATTTACTTAATAGTAAAGATGAGGCAATTGATGCTTTCAAGCAATACAAGAGTGAAGTTGAAACGCAACTAAACAAAAAGATCAAAATTATAAGAAGTGATAGGGGTGGCGAATATGAATCTCCTTTTGAAGAAATATGTTTGAAAAATGGCATTATTCACCAAACAACTGCCACTTACTCTCCACAATCTAATGGAATTGCGGAGAGGAAGAATCGAACATTGAAGGAGATGATGAATGCATTGCTAATAAGTTCTGGCTTACCACAGAACTTGTGGGGGGAAGCTATACTTACAACTAATCGGATAATCAACCGTGTACCTCATAGTAAAACACAATCCATTCCTTATGAAAAGTGGAAAGGAAGGAAGCCTAGCTTGAAATACTTCAAAGTGTGGGGGTGTTTAGCTAAGGTACAAGTTCCTAAACCTAAAAGGGTTAAGATAGGTCCAAAAACGGTTGATTGTGTATTTATTGGATATGTAACCAATAGCAAGGCATATCGTTTTCCGGTTCATAAATCAGAAAATCCTGAGATTCACATTAATACGATAATAGAATCAGATAATGCTGAATTCTTTGAAACTATTTATCCGTATAAAAAGGAAAGTGAAGTGACCTGCCAAAAGTCAAAACGACCTCGGGAGGAAATAACGGATGGTATGCCTAATGAAGAAAATCCGAGAAGAAGTAAACGTCAAAGGACATCTACTTCATTCGGTCCGGATTTTTTGACTTTTATGTTAGAAAATGAACCTCATACCTTCAAGGAAGCAATGTCTTCCTCAGAGGCACAATATTGGAAAGAAGCCGTCAATAGTGAAATAGAATCCATATTGAGCAACCATACTTGGGAATTGGTTGATCTTCCTCCAGGTAACAAAACGTTGGGTTCTAAATGGATTTTCAAGAACAAAATGAAAGACGATGGTACTATTGACAAATACAAGGCAAGACTTGTCGTCAAAGGATTTAGACAACGAGAAGGTCTTGACTATTTTGACACATACTCACCGGTAACAAGAATTACATCCATTCGGATGCTAATCGCGTTAGCCGCCTTGTATGATCTTCAAATCCATCAAATGGATGTGAAAACAGCCTTCTTAAATGGTGATTTAGAGGAAGAAATCTACATGGACCAACCTGAGGGGTTTGTGGTTCCGGGAAAAGAAAAGAAGGTGTGTCGACTTGTTAAGTCCCTTTATGGACTAAAACAAGCACCCAAGCAATGGCATGCGAAATTTGACCAAACAATGTTGTCAAATGGATTTAAGATTAATGAATGTGATAAATGTGTTTACATTAAAAACGTTCCAAATCATATAGTCATTGTTTGCTTATATGTTGATGATATGCTAATAATGAGCAAAGACGTTGCCGACATTTAAACTACAACGCGCATGCTTGCTAGTAAGTTTGATATGAAAGACTTAGGAGTTGCCGATATAATTCTAGGAATTAAAATCCAAAGGACTCCTCAAGGTCTAGCTTTGTCTCAATCACATTACGTGAAAATGGTACTTGAAAAATTCAAACATTTGGAATTTAGAAGTGCAAGGACTCCAATTGACTTAAACCATCATCTTATGAAGAATAAAGGTGAAAGTACATCTCAATTGGAGTATGCTCGTGTGTTAGGAAGCTTAATGTACATCATGAACTCTACACGACCTGATATAGCTTGTGCGATAAGTAAACTTAGTCGATTCACAAGTAATCCCAACAAACATCACTGGGTGGCAATGAAACAAGTTCTGGGATACTTGGAGTATACTCAAGACTACGCTTTGCACTACAATAAATATCCTGCAGTTATCGAAGGATATAGTGATGCAAATTGGATAACCGGCTCAATAGAAACAAAGTCCACAAGTGGATATGTGTTTACGGTTGGTGGAGGAGCAATATCTTGGAAGTCTTCTAAACAGACGTGTATTGCTCGCTCTACAATGGAATCAGAGTTTATAGCATTGGATAAAGCCGGTGAAGAAGCTGAATGGCTTCGGAATTTTTTAGAAGATATTCCGTTATGGCCAAAACCTTTGGCTCCTATTTGCATACATTGCGATAGTGAGGCTGCAATAGGACGGGCAGAGGAGCGTTATGTATAACGGAAAGTCTCGTCATATACGGCGAAGACATAATACCGTTAGACAACTACTTTCTAGTGGAATTATCACTATTGATTATGTAAGATCAAAGGATAATGTTGCGGATCCGCTTACAAAAGGCTTAACTAGAGAGGAGTTGAGAAATCATCTAAGGGAATGGGACTATGGCCGAGGACAAGTCAACATGGCGGTAACTCTACCTAGAATTTTGGATGTTCCGAGATCTAGGTTCAAGGAGCTCAAACAAAGTTGTGATTGACCGGTTCAACATTGTCTAAATAAAATCTTTGGTCCATTTTCGTGATGAAGACAATGTTCAGTAACAAGGATAGAACTTTACACGTTCTTTAATGATTACCTAAATTTGATGAGGTGTCTATCAAATAGTGTCAATCTAAAGGATTACATGTTTAGGAATCACCTATGTAAGTGTGAAGTGTAAGCCGCTTCAAGGAGAATTCTGTAAGGCCAATTCTCTACGCACTTATGAGACCAAGCGGTGTTCATGGCTGAAACGAACACAATAATGAGAACCAAAAGACGGTTAAGGGTCGATTGTGTGACATATGGTTGTCTAGGTATACACCAAAGTTCGACGGTTCAAAGATATCAAATCTACCGATTGACCGAGTATATCCGACATATGTTCACTATGGAAAGTTCAAAGGGAAACCTACTTATCCAGATGCGATCGATCTTTTCTTGCGAATCACACAATTTCCATGTTTTTTTTTCTATATAGCCATTCCCCATTCATGTGGGGGATTGTTGGACTTTTAAGCCATTGGGCTTTAAAGATGAGTAGTGTGAATTGGGTAATGGTGGGAAATTAAATGGACTGGATTGGGCTTCAAAATTTGGCCCGGTTTATTTGGTTAAACTAGTTGACCCAGTTTGATAAATAACGTTAAAAGAACGTTATTTATCAGGTGTCTGTTCACAATGAACAGATACCATGAAGAGGCACCATACCTTTTCACAAACAGACACCATGAAGAGGCACCATACCTTTTCACAAAGCCAACAATTTCCTATAAATTCAGGCATGGCTTTCATTCTAGATATTCAGAAATTCAGAAATTCAGAAATTCTTTCCTTCTCTCTGCAAGTTCATTAATCCAAAAATTCTTGAGCTTTCTCGTTCCTTGAAAACCGTAAGTGTGATTCGCTCCGCTTTTTGAGTTCGTTGGTATCCTGCTTCTTGTATTGCCACTGTCGCAGGAAGGTTATTCCGTTTTATCCTGGGAGGATTTAATCCATTACCTTGGCAACTGTGAGGGGGTTAAAATTCCTTAAGGACACACAAGCAAATTGTGAACTCGGAATTATATATTCTATTTCTTCTTCCTCTTGTTTTTTCCTTAACAGTGTTGATTTTGATAATACGCGTTGCCTAACAATACTAACATCTAATAATTAGTTCTAGAGATTTTTTGGGACGCTGTTTTGAAATTGAAGTTTAATTTAAGAGTTCTGATTTAGTGTAAGAGCGTGTAAATATTGAATATTGCATTATTAGCAAGGGTTGTAGTTATTGACTTATTGTCAACACAGAGAAATTAAACAAGTAAAAGGTGCCGCCTGGCGGATTAAATACCGTATCACATGAGTCACTAAACGTGTGTTAAGGTTTAATAAACTGCCAATAGACTAGCAAGTGCGAAAATGAAAGGGAAGGAGAGGGGAAAAAAGGATTTAAGTTATTTATAATGATAGGTAAAAAGTACACGATTATTGGTGTATTTTAACCCCTAACCCTACCCTCAACTACACTCTACCAACCCCAATCTTGCCCACCATCCACCCTATATAGACTATTATTAAGATTATTTTATTTTTATGATGTAATTAGAGTACTTTTTTATTTTAATAAAATGATTATTTTCTTTTTATGATACAGTAAAAGTATTTTTTTCCTTTCAACAAAATAAGTAGTACTATTTTCCAACAACAACAACAACAATAACTATCCAGTATAGTCCCACAGGGTGGGGTCTGGGGAGGGTAATATATACGCAGGCCTTACCCCTACCCGATAGAGCAGGTAGGTTGTTTCCAATCGACCCTTGGCGCAAAGACAAGAAGAGAAAAGAAAAGTAGTACTATTTTCCATTATGTGGAAATAATAGTTTCTTTTATTTCAACAAAACAAGTATTTTTCTTTATGATGTAGAAAATATAGCATATTAGTTCCTTTGAATTTGTGTGAATTTTAAAAAAAATAATTAAATTTTTGAAGAAAATAAAGTACGTGGGAGAGGGGTAGGAGTACAGAAAACATGTGGATTTTTGGAGAAGGTGGACTGATGAGAGTAGCATAAAAAATTATTTTCCTAAAATTATTTTATACTCTCTAACCAAAAAGTAAAAATATTTTCCGAAAAAAAATTTCCACTCACCAACCAAACAAAAAAAAAGTGATAAAATCACTTATTTTCCAGAAAAAACATTTTATAGGAAAATATATGAAAAATATTTTACTTCTTACCAAACATAGTCTAAGGGTACAGTTGCGTGAAATACTGTCGTTGTGTATATTACATGTACGTTTGGCTAGCGCCTTCTCTCTAACAAGTAACAACTGCATCAATCAACAGTCTGTCGGATTAAGAGTTGTTCCATATTCTAATGTTTAAGGAATTAGAAAATGATATTGTAGGGTCGCTTTAAAATATAATTGAATATATATATATATACCCTTATGGTAGTTATTTATGGTAGCTACTGTTTGATATTATTGCATGCCATTTTATGTATAATTCTTATGTTTAGATAACTATTTATGCGATTTATGCTGAAATTACTAATGCTCTTTTGTTTTTGTTTTTGTTGTTGCTTCCCCTTTCCGTCTCTAAGCCGATGGTCGATTTGAAACAGCCTCTCTACCCTTTTGGGTAGGGGTAATGCCTGTCTACATATTACCCTCCCCAGACCCCACCTTGTAGGATTATACTGGGTAGTTGTTGTTGTTGTTGAACTATGTCACTCTCACTTCCAAATATTTTTGTAATAAAAAATTGTTCAATCACATTTTGTAAAGTAGAGGATATTATATATATATATATATATAAATAATTTGTTTTATAACTATCATACATAAATAATTTCTAGCGCGGGATAAAAGTGATATTGGGCTTCGAGAATATGCATACAAGTACGTGTCTTTTAGCCAGGGCATAACACACTTAAGCGGATGTTCTGAGTTTTGTAGAATCATCATTGTTTCAAAATATGGGTAGTATATAAAGATTCTACTGAATCAAGTTTCTATATTTAAAAATAAAAAATAAAGCATGAAGAAACACCGTGTGAACATCAATAAAGTGATTGTACGATTACGAAACTCTTCAACGAAAGATTTCGTAGAATAGAGACATTGGAGGAAGGGAGTATGAATTGGAGAGGAAGTTGCCACTGTTACACTAATTATTACTTTAATATATTAATTGTTACTGATTAAGGTTGAGACAAATTTAGATTGTGTTTAAGTTAAGTTGTTTACTTGTTTATAAATTACTTGAAATAAGATGTGACAAACCAAATATTAATCACTTGAAGCTGTAGAAGGAGCGATAGAGGGTTACTTTCAAAAGTTCCACGGCGAGGACTCAGATTGATTACCTCCTCCTCAGAAGGAGCGATAGAGGGTTGTGCAAGGATTGCAAGGTTATTCCGGGAGAGTCCCTTTCAACCCTTCATAGACTCCTAGTGATGGATGTAGGTCTCTGGGTGAAGAGGAAGAGGAGGGGTTCTCGGGGCCGACCGCGGATTAGATGGGGAACTTTGACTAAGGAGAAAGCCCGGGAGCTGGAGAGGAAGCTAGTTGATGGGGGAGCTTGGAGTAGCTCTGGGGAAGCGGACGCAATGTGGTCAGTGACGGCGAACCTGGTTAGGGAGGCTGCGCGAGATGTGCTTGGGGTAGCCAAGGGCTATTCAGGCAGGCACCAAGGTGACTGGTGGTGGAATGAGGTAGTCCAAGGAAAAGTGGAGGCGAAGAAGGCGGCGTTTGCTAAGTTGTCAGGGAGCTCAAGCGAAGAAGAAAGGAGAGCGAACAAGGAGAACTACAAGGTGGCGAGGAAGGAAGCGAAACTAGCGGTCACGGAAGCTAAAAATGCAGCGTTTGGGCGCATGTACGAGGAATTGGGGGAGAAAGGCGGGGACAGAAAGTTATTCCGGTTGGCTAAGGTGAGGGAGAGAAAGGCGCGGGATCTAGACCAAGTTAGGTGCATCAAGGACGAGGATGGTAGGGTTCTGACGGGGGAGTCGCAAGTCAAGCGGAGATGGCAGGAATATTTTCGAGACCTGCTTAACGAAGAGGGGGATCGAGTCTTAGAGCTAGGGGAGCTGGGGCATTCAGAGTGTCCTAGAGACCTCGGGCACTGCAGGCGCATTAAGGAGGAGGAGGTCTCGAGGGCGTTGCGTAGGATGAGTAGGGGTCGAGCGACTGGGCCAGACGAAATTCCGGTGGAGTTTTGGAAATGCATGGGTAGGTCGGGAGTGGAGTGGTTGTCCAGGTTGTTCAATGTGATCTTTAGGACCAAGAGGATGCCGGAGGAGTGGAGATGGAGTACAGTGGTTCCCTTGTACAAAAACAAAGGGGATATCCGGTGTTGCAACAACTATAGGGGTATCAAATTAATAAGTCACACCATGAAGGTCTGGGAGAGGGTGATCGAGGCGAGGGTGAGGGAGATGTCATCTATATCTGTGAACCAGTTTGGTTTCATGCCGGGTCGCTCTACTACAGAAGCTATCCACCTTGTGAGGAGGATGGTGGAACTGTTCAGGGATAAGAGGAAGGACCTGCATATGGTGTTTATCGACTTGGAGAAGGCGTACGATAAGGTCCCTAGAGAGGTTCTGTGGAGATGCTTGGAGGCGAAGAGCGTGCCAGAAGCCTACATCACAGTGATCAAAGACATGTATGATGGAGCCAAGACTAGGGTTAGGACGGTGGGTGGCGACTCGGACCATTTTCCGGTGGTTATGGGGCTACATCAAGGATCTGCGCTAAGCCCTCTCTTATTTGCCTTGGTAATGGATGCTCTAACTCGCCATATTCAAGGGGATGTGCCATGGTGTATGCTCTTTGCTGACGACATAGTCTTGATAGACGAGACGAGGGCTGGTGTTAATGCGAGGTTGGAGGTCTGGAGACGGACCCTCGAGTCTAAGGGTTTTAAACTAAGCAGGTCTAAGACAGAATATCTAGAGTGCAAGTTTAGCGCCGAGTCGAGCGAAGTAGGTTGGGACGTGAAGCTGGGATCTCAGGTCATAGCCAAGAGGGACAGTTTCAGATATCTTGGATCAGTGATTCAAGGGGACGGAGAGATTGACGGGGATGTCACTCACCGTATAGGAGCGGGGTGGTTGAAGGGGAGGCTCGCATCAGGAGTCTTGTGTGACAAGAAAGTTCCACAGAAACTCAAGGGGAAGTTTTATAGAGCGGTGGTTAGACCTGCCATGTTGTATGGGGTGGAGTGCTGGCCTGTGAAGAACTCTCATGTCGAGAGAATGAGAGTTGCGGAGATGAGGATGCTCAGGTGGATGTGCGGGCTCACCAGGATTAGATAAGATTAAGAATGAAGTTATTCGGGAGAAGGTGGGGGTGGCCCCAGTGGATGAGAAGATGCGAGAAGCGAGACTCGGGTGGTTTGGGCATGTGCGGAGGAGAAGCCCTGATGCACCGGTGAGGAGTTGTGAGCGACTGGCGGTGGTTGGCGCGAGTCGAGGCAGAGGGAGGCCTAAGAGGTATTGGGGTGAGGTGATTAGGCGGGATATGGCTAGAATGGGGATTTCCGAGGACATGACCCTTGATAGGAAAGTTTGGAGGTCTAGTATTAGGGTTGTAGGGTAGGGCCTTCTAGAATTCTTAGTACTTCTGTTAGGGGCTAAGTGGGGTTTGGTAGCGATCTCTATAGTTAATTAATGTATTGTGTTGTGCCTCTTATGGTAGTAACCGATTGGTATTATTGCATGTCATTCTACTTTTGATTTTATGTTTAAATAATTATTTATTTGATTTATCCCGGATTTACTAACATTGTTTTGTTTTGTTTTGTTTGTTGATTTTCTCTCTCTTTTTCTGAGCCGAGGGTCGGCCGGAAACAGCCTCTCTACCCTTTCGGGTAGGGGTAAGGCCTGTGTACGTATTACCCTCCCCAGACCCCACTTTGTGGGAACATACTGGGTAATTGTTGTTATTGAAGCTGTAGAAGCTTCTTGTGAACCTTCCGTTATTGTTTTATTCCATATTTGTTAAATTATTCTTTTACTTGCAAATGTAATGTAAATATTATTTTGTTTGTGATATTTCTTGATATACCAAAACTAGTTGTCACTTTACGAGTTCTCAGAACTCTGTTACTACTGATACATAAAATAGCTTTTATTTAACTAATCATCGTATAAGATATTCTATTATATGTTGCTCATTCATTACTTTCGAATTGGAATTATGCTTTATCGATTTATTTCATAGTGTGGTTCAAGCATTAAAAATCGGTGAGGTTTAACAAAGTGACCAAAATCTAACAAAGAAGGAAAATATAGGTTACATTAATTAGCTAAAGCAAGTTGAGGTGACATTCAGCTTGTCCATTACAATAGGTTGTTAGTTAACGTCAAAGAAATGTTTAATCAAAAGTTTCCATATTTTAATCTTACTTAGAATACTGGGCATCGAAAATAAGTATAAACCTCATCGATTTTTAATGCTTGCACCACGAAATAAATCGATAAGGCATAAATTCAATCCCAATCTGGTAAAATGAGTAATAGAGAACTTCATGCTTTTGTCAAACTGCTACTTACTTTTGGCAAAATTTGATTGACTTGTTTTATCTCTTTCTTTTATTCTGAACGTATCAGAATATATATTTAATCTCTTCGGGGTGCCTAGTTAGTTTGGAGGGTAGTTATTCAACTTGGATCGATCCCTCTTCAATGCTTTCTGAGTTGAGGCTGACGATAGGGCGTGCCTAGCACAATTTACATTAGAGAATCTTTCACAATAAATAGAAATCATTTCCTATATTACGTGATATTGATATGTTTTACGTTATTTGATGATGTATATAGTGTATTAAACAAATTGTATTCAATAATACAACATGAAATGACGCCGCACAAACAGGAATTCCTGTAAATTATGATCTGTATTTAGGTATATTAAGCTGTATTAAGCGGGAAAAAAGTAACGTTTCAGCGTAAATCGTGGGAAGGTGAATTTGTATTTAGGTGTATTAAGCTGTATTAAGCGGCGTCATTTCAAAAAAAATGGAAGTTATACCATAAATTGGTGAGAGAAAAATATTTTGTACCATCTACTAAGGCTTAAATATAGGAAAGTATTAAATTTAAATTTTTTGCTACAAAATAAAAAAGGTTATTATATTATGTAAAATCTTAAAAAGGTATTTATATGTTATAAATAGGGTACTAACCTATTCTATAGGTGGTAAAATTTCCTTTACGTTACCTATATAGTTTGCAGGCAATTGCACATAAAATTTACCTAGTTCGCCAGAATGCTCACCCGATGCGCAGAAACTGCGGCAGAGAATGTAGGATTGCAGGTCATCCTTACCCAAAAAAGAAAAAAAGAGAATATATATCTAATTCATCATCAATAAATGATTCACAAATTAAATTTGCGAAAGGTTATTCGACTTTTAATTTATTTATTAAAATTATAATATTAATTTTTGTAATAAAAAAAACTAATTGTATTATGCTTATATATCACAGACAATAAAAAAAAATATATAATTTATGATTGGAAATTGGGATAAATATAGAAAATCATAGATACGGACACAGAAAGTTTTTTTTAAAATTAGAAACTTGTGGTTTAAATTAAACCAATCGTATGGTTGTAAATTAATTTAAATAGAAATTCAAAAAATAAATTGTTTCACAATAGAAAAAGATGACTTTCTTTCTGGGATTGACCAAAACAAAAAATGTGTCATATAAATTGAGATAGATAAAATAATTAACTTTATATTTAAAAATTTAATATTGACAAATGGGGAATCGTTAAAGCCAAAAGAGAGATGGAAGTTTTAAAAAAAAATAAAAATATTGGATGACGAGTGAAGAGGCTCGTGAGTTTCCAATTATTTATTTTTCCCTTTTCAATCCAGTACAACAACAACAACAACAACAACCCAGTATAATCCCACTTAGTGGGGTCTGGGGAGGGTAGTGTGTACGCAGACCTTACCCCTACCCTGGGGTAGAGAGGCTGTTTCCAAATAGACCCCGGCATCCTTCCCTCCAAGAACTTCCCACCTTGCTCTTGGGGAGACTCGAACTCACAACCTCTCGGTTGGAAGTGGGGGTTGCTTACCATCAGAGCAACCCCTCTTGTCAATCCAGAATAAGTGTGACCATTAAAATTAAATACCCTTATAATCATTTTATATTATATAGTACCACTACTACGCGCTAAATTGGCTATACATACAGAAACCTGTATCTATAGGCGCGTCTTAAAAAAGCAGTATATATATAGACCTCAACTCAAACATCTTCCTTCATCTCCTCTTCAACGCTACTTTATCTTTCCACCTTCTACTTTCACCTCTGTTTCCACATAATATACCTTTTCTCTCTATAAAACATTAAAACTTCATCTTTCACTTTATTTAAGACCACATAACAAGACCAAGTATTTGGATTGAACATTCTGATATTTGTATCCAGTTTCAGGAACAATCTTGATATTAACATATTTAGGTATGTCTCGAAATTTCCCTCTTGTTTTTCTTTAGTGGGGTTTTAGTTTTTTCGTTTTTTAAGTGGGGTTTTTTGGTATTTCTACCTTTCTTGTTGAGGGTGATCGGTTTGTCTAATACGTGGAGTATTCCTGTATGGATTATATGGGCATTGGATGTGAATTTGGATGAAGGTGTCATCAATTTTCTGTGAAAAAATCAAATCTTTTTCAGTGTCTGTTTCTTATATTTCCTCTGGTGCCTGAAGGCATACACTATTAGTTTCAACTAATATAGATTTATGAAACTAAATCCTCATCAAAGGAACCAGATCTTGCCACGTAGATGTTTCTCAGCAACCTATATTTGGAGAGTTTGTGGACAACATAGTTTCTTTTGATTGATGGATTAGAATTAATAAGGTCCTCATATATTTAGTATTGTGTAGGTCCTTTTCTTTTTGACCGAACCCCCTATAATAGTTTGGTTTTAGCCAAACTTAAGAATCATTATGCTGTTTTAATTGAGAAAAGGATCATGGGTTATTGTTAATTCTAAGAACTCAAGTTTCTTGTTTGCAGAATTCTATTCTAGTTCTTGTTTTTATAGCTTTTCACCTTTTTCCATGCTGCAGCTGTCTTATCCTGGAATCTAACCATGCTCATCTTGGTATATGTTTTACAGGCATATATTAACAAACAGAGAATTACATAAAGCATACTATGGCCTTAGAGCAGCTTTTCCAGGAGCAAATAACAGACACCAACTTTGACGAACACGATATTTCGTTGGAGAAATGTAAGACAGTTGATGATAAGCTTGACGACAATGTCTCTGGAGGTTTTGAGTGTAACATATGCTTGGATCTTGTACTTGATCCTGTTGTTACATTCTGCGGTCACTTATATTGTTGGCCTTGCATCTACAAATGGATTTATTTTCAGAGTAAATCCACCGAAAATACTGATCATCAACAGCCACAATGTCCTGTTTGCAAAGCTGAAGTCTCACAGAAAACGTTGATTCCACTCTATGGTCGCGGCCAAGCTACAAAATCATCTGAAATCAAGGCCCCGAATCTTGGTATAATTATACCACAAAGGCCTCCTAGTCCGAGATGTGGGGGTCAAACACTGATAGTAACTGGTGATTCAATTCGATCCCAGCAACTTCAGCAGTCTCCAACACATCAACCTTATACTTCTAGCTACATGTCCGAACCTATGCTAAGTCCTGGTGGCACGACAACAGGGGAATTGGTTTATGCGCGGATGTTTGGAAACTCATCAACAACTTTATATACATATCCAAGTTCATATAATTTAGCAGGCAGCAGTAGTCCAAGGTTAAGAAGGCAACTAATACAGGCTGATAGATCACTTAGCAGAATCTGTTTTTTCCTATGTTGTTGTTTTGTGACATGTCTTCTCTTGTTCTGACCACTTTCTGCGCTTGCTCAACTTTGTAAAAATACTTAGTACTGTAGTACATGACAACTTCAAGGTGAAATTTTTTTTATGGCCACACAGGCTAATTTCTCAGAATTACTGACCAATTGATATTTCCGGTCTAAACAATAGAAGGTTCTATTAATCATTTTTAAGCAACATAACAAAATCATAATAAGGAAATCAATAGGAGAGATTGGTAGAAAATTTTACAATTGGTCTTTTCTTTGACATAATATTCATGGTATGGTCTCTTCTTATTTTCTGCCATCTAAAAACAAATGAGATTGAATTTGGGCAGGTCAAAATGTGTTAGGTTAATAAATAGGCCATCGCCCAATTCAGCCTAAAGTTCGTTTGGACCCATATTTTATAACCATGTTCATCTTGTATAAAAAAATTTTTGAGGGAATGGTGTAGAAAACGACAAAGCAGAAAACAAAAAAAATTAAAAATACAAAAAAAAGGGGTTTGCGTGGTTGAAAATACAAATAAAAAAGATTTGAGTGGGTTTTTTTTTTTTTTTTGGGGGGGGGGGGGGGGGGGGGCGGTAGTGCAGAAAAACAATCAAAAAATAGAAAATTAAAAATATATATTAAAAAAAGGCTAATATTTTTTGTTGAGGGGGTTTGGGGGAGGTGCAGAAAACCAAAAAAAAAAAAATTAAAATTACACAATAAAAAAGTAAAAAATAAAAAAATTGAGGGAATCTTTGGGGATGCCGAAAAATAAAAGAAATACAAACAAAAAAGAGTTTAATTAGGAAAACTAAGTTAATTCTAAATAAGTTATATTGAGATTCTTTTATTTTGGGTGAGTTTCATGAATTGTATTTGGGCTGCTTAATGGTTCAGAATATGCTATAAAAATAATTGATTAACTTGAACTCAACCCAAATTAACTCATGAACTAAAATCTTTATAGTCCAACTCCGCTATTATACGGGTTTGGACTCACATTATCATCCCTACCACTTGTCTATAATAAAAAAGAAGAGCAAGGTGAACTCACAAAAACAAAAAAGTTAAATAACTTTCACATGTGTTGAATTTTCAAAGCACTAAGGGCATGTGGATTGGAAAAAATGGCATACATTACACCATGTCAAAATCAAGGCATCAACATCTCGAAGCGAAATTGCCGCCCCTCATACATTTGTCCTTATCTTTGGTTAGGTTAACACCGGCAAGTGCTAGTGGATGGCTTTTATAATAATGAGTTTGGTATCACAAAAAATATTAACATTAGTTTTTATTAAAAATATTATATTTTGGTAAATCAAATCGTTCTCTAGTGTTGACACAAAAGTAAAACGTATGATGATAATCTTACAAGATAGAGGATATGTTTAAGAATAGTATCTGCTATTTATACTTTTTAAGTACAATAGTCAACAACAACAAAATGGAAGTTGAAACAAGTGATATAGAATTAGATTTGGGAAATTCGTAAAGAGAAATGACGTTCTACATAAGTGACAAAAATCATGTTTTTTCTCCTTATAAGAAATTATTTTCATTGGAAAAAGCTAATTAAACGGTGAAATGATTTTACCAGAGAACAAAAAAATCATTTTTGCTACTAAATGGTTTATTCAGATCATGACCGTTTGTTTTTTCTCTGTTTGTGCACAATCCTAGTACTTGGAAAGATCGAAAGAAATGGATAAAACAAGCTGAGACTACCAATTACTATCTAGTACATATATAGTAATTCTAGCGCAATCGATACTAGCCAATGTTTTAAAAGGCTCGGGCGTTTTACCTCTGACGAGGCGAGGCATAAGCCCTAAAATATGGTGCGTAAATCCCACGAATATTTAAATTTTACCAATTTCAAAAATTTTAAGATAGTACAAAATAAAAAATAATTATAAAAATTACATAAAAAATCACAAGATTATAACAAATAATTTATTTAAAATATTTATAAATTATAATTTGACTAAGTACGAAAAGTATGACATATATCATAATATGCAAATTAGTTGCAACGTCGTTACAATTCAAACATAAAAAATAATGTATTCGATATGAAATCTTATATTTATTTCTTAAGGAATAATAACTTTTGAAATAATTTCAATATTAAAATTTGATATTCTACTTAAAATACTCCTTTATTTAATATGGTTTTTATTTGAAAGAGAATTTATGTAAAAACTTAATTCACAATTTAAATATGATTCTCTAGCATCATTTATTTTTTAAGTTTTAACAAGTTCATAAGCTGACACATAATTTATCATACAATATCATGATAACTAATTATTTAGTCATTACTAATATTGAGATATTAAATTAATAAGTATTGTATCTTGTAAACGTGAAAAAAAAATATTTAGAAAAATAGTTATAAAAAAATTATGGACTATTAAATACTAGTAAAGACATAATAAAAGTTAATAAATAAATACTTTTGAAAAAAAAATTATTTCAAATTTATTATCATAGTAATATTAGTGGATAACGTGCAATAATTTTTATTTTAATTATAACATAAAAATACTCTCAACTTAATGTTTATGATTAATAAAAAAATAATTTTGAATAGTCAACGATATGGTAAGAAAATTAGAGAATTTACAAGTTTAGTTATATATAATTGCATAAAGTTCTATTAAACGAGCCCATTACCCTGGGCGTTGGGCGTGTCGAGGGCGTAAGCCCCGGTGGCCAAGGCGTAAATCTCACGGAACTAAGCCCTTCACATAAGCTCGAGGGCATTTTATGAGTGCTCTGCCCCGGGGCTAACCCCGATGCGTGTCCGAATTCTGCTTTTTAAAACAGAGAATTACTAGCTTACACTTGTATTTTTTTTAATTTCTCCTCCTGATATTATCATATATATCCCATTAAAGCAATTTTTAGAGTGAAAAGCCTATGGTTTCTTCAAACTTATAATTATATATTTCCCTTAAAGAAATCTGAAGCAAACACTCTCTGTGTTTCTTTGTCAAATATGATAGACCTTCAACAATAATTACCTAAGGATTTCCACTTCTTAAAGTTAGTGTTTGATGAGTCAATGTCCACCTAATCCAGAAGCACTTACACTAAAGAAAGGAACTGTTAGCACTTTAACATCCCATATACTTTTTTGCATGTCCAAATTAGTGTCAACGACACAAGCATCATGTATGGAAGTTATGTTATTTGAAAAGAAAACCAAGAAATTTACAGTTAATTAACTACCATAAAGAGTCACATGGAGTTTTGACATAACAATAGAGTTATTGTCATATAATCAACAAATAATAAGTTCAAGCTGTGAAAATAGTATAATGTAAAAATGTAAACTAACGATTCCTATGATAAACTATATAGTGACCCTTTTTTCGAACTATGCACATGGCTATACTGAGTTATCCTTTTATTGGAAAGAGAGGACATAACTTTGTTACAACACTTTTAGGAATTATGTTTGTATAATGGCTACCCCACATAAATTGGATAGGATAGGAATGTCTTGCTCCCAAATAAACAAAGAAACAAGTTAGTAACAAAATGGTGCTGAATCCAAGACAAATATATATAGTAGGTATAAACTACGTTAGGGCCAATCTGATTTCATGTAGAAAAATGCGGAGTCGTTTCTACTTTACACAAGTTGTAGACCATATTATCCTCCAATAAATTACAATGAACTTTATTTTATATGATTATTTAATGCATCAACATGCCTTTGTCACATATCATTTGAACCAGACACATTTTAGGCATCCTAATTATATGCAATTTTCCTTTTTCAAATATTAAAATGATTTTTTGTTCCTTGATAATGTCATGCAGCATCATATTCTTCTTGATAAGATAATGTTTCACCATTCCCATGCAATTTACATGCAATAACATAATGTGATGGCTTCTAAAATATATTTCTTTTATATTCTGTCCCCATTCCATCCCCTCCAAAGAATCTTTCTCCTACATCATAATTCATAATTAAAGTTGAGCAGAAAGTCAAGATAAGGCTATTATATTTTAAAGGGCAGACTTATTTGAACAAGACCAAGGTAATTTAACCTAACTACATCATGTCTCTACATGAGTTATTTGTCCAAAGAAGAGAGGAACAATTGTAACTCATCAAATTCAATTAATTTAAAGTAGGGCAAGGTTTAGAATAGTAAAAATGGTTTTTAAGGGAAAGAGTTTAGATCTGAAATATCAACAAAACATATCCAGCCTAGTTCTAAATTAGATACAAAAGAAAAGAGAAAAATTTTACATTTCTTTTAAACGAAACTACGCTTCCATGTTGCTAACTTGAAGTTTTGCCTTGGAAATTTTTGGGCTGTAATAATTTGATTGGTAGCCCAAATCTGATGGAGCTGCTTAGGTGTCCTTAATCCAAAACAGTGAAGTAGCACGGGCTGGCCAGTTTTCGGACTAATAATTAAAAAATAACCAGCGTTAAATCGCTGAAAAATAACCATTATTTTGCTGAAACACGGAAAGTTCCAGCATAATATACCGGATTATAGAGCTCCTCCATTTTAGCTTCCAGCATATTATGTAATCCTCTTTCTCCAACAGTGTTGAAGAACACAAAACTAATAGAAAAATGCAAGACCAAATAACAAAGCAATTAACTGTCATGTTTTCCACCTCATAAACACTTCACACAGAATGAATCAGTTAAACAAAACCATCTAAAAGCAAGCAGAGTTTCCCAGGGAACGATATCTTAATTTAGAACAATCAGATAGTGAGGAAATAACGGAGAAGAATCATAAAATTGATTCATCAATAATTTGATAAATACAAGACACGGCTATTTTTAGGTACCAACCAATATACATATGGTATTTGTCCAATGTGAACACTATCATATTAAGAATTTTAGCAGTTCTAACATTCTAACACCACCACTTAACATTCTAATAGTAGGATTTTAATCTAACCCTCTAACATCAATGTGTTATGTTCTAACACAAGTAATCTTTCCCAATTTTTCATACCCTGCTGAGAAGACGCCTCGCTCCTCAAGCAATCGTTTAATCTCTTCTGCTCTTTCAGAGTCTCCATTCGACTGCAGGTAATTAGCACAGGAAGCCCAACCGCGAATGCATGGCTTCCACCGTGGCTCACTAACCAAGATTGCTCTCTTCAATGTCTCAACTGCCTTCTCCATCTGATTTTGTGAACAATATCCCTATGCCAGATCATCCCATGCCCAATAGTTTCTCCTCATCAGCCCACTCTCCAAGAGTCTTTCAATAACAGATTCAGCCTTTTCCAAATGACCCTTTTTGCAGTAAATGCATATGAGAAAATTTGGAATTCTAATGTCAAAATTTACTTTATCCGCTTCCCACTCAGCAAATATCTTCTCTGAGCCATCAATATCATCTAACTTTTGCAGTCCACGCATCATGCAAAGATAACTTAAACAGAAAACCCTTACCTTTATTCTTTAATCTTTTCCACATACGATAGACATCATTTTTCTTTCCCATAGAGGATAAGCAGCGTCTCATTAGCAACTTTTTCCCCTAAGGCACTCACAGTTTTTCAGTACCTCTGAAGCCTTTTCTACATCACCAGCTTTCATGTAGCCCTTGGCAGCTACTGCATAAGCATCCCATTCAATCAGCGAAGGATCTTCTTCCATCTTCATCAAATGCTTTTCCATCCCTATTACATCAGGAACAGATGCATATGCATTTAAGCAGATATTATAGGAGATACTATCACCTGCAATTCCTTTATATTCCATCTCTTGCACTAACAAGTGTAGTTTCTCAAGGTTTCCCATTTTAGCATAAAGGTTCATCATAATAGTATAAGTCACTAACTTAGCATCCTGCAAATCCCTTATCTTTTGCATTGTTCATTCCACTTTACTCCATGATTTTGCATCGGCATAGCAGTTCAAAAGAGCACCATACACACAAGAAGCTCTCAGAATATCTGTTGTGCTAGCGAAACACTTCTCTGCTGCTTTCGACCGTGAGCTTTTGATATCAGATCCCAGCCAAACTGCAACATCTCCAGGTGATAGATCAAGACGCTCAGAGTTGTTAATCCATTCATAAATCTGAAACAAAAATAAGAAGCAAACTGAACCTGACACAGCACAGTAAAAAAGGGGGGAAACGAGAAGAAAAAAATTGCTGGAACCTAGAGGCTAGACCAATTTGCACTTATTATTAAGTGAGTGCAGCATGGTTGAGTCAGCTCTAATCGTTCCCTCCTGAGTTGCAACTTGAATTTAGTTTTCCTTTTTAACATATTATTTTATGTTACTGATAGCATTGCTTCCGGAAACAGCCTCTCTACCCTTTCGGGTAGGGGTAAGGCCTGTGTACGTATTACCCTCCCCAGACCCCACTTTGTGGGAACATACTGGGTAGTTGTTGTTGTTGATAGCATTGCTTCAGATTATTAAGAATGTCTATGCAATAGTGTCATAGAACAAATTTCAAACCTTAAACCTTTTATTTCCAAGGCACCACTGCCATTGCCATGTTATGTGACATGTTTAATGCCTTTGTACACAGTTCTTTCTTTCATATACTCTTTCCAAAATAAGAAAACAAAAGGACAAGAAAAAACAAAAAGATAACCTTGGGTTGCATTTGCTCCCAATTTAACTTTAAAATATATACATGTGTTAAACAAACATGTTAGTGTGCGAGGCAGCAGCAGAGCAAGTCGATGACAGGCAAAGTAACCCATTGTGATTATTGACCATGTATGGAACTTAGTATACATATCTAGGTACTCAGTACTCTTGCGCTCTTCATGTTGTTTGTGTTTTGTTGAAGATTTAATATGCTCAGTCACATTTAAAGATGATATCTGTTGTAAGACTAGTTCCACTGTTGCTTCATACCCAAGCAAAACAAGGGGTTTGGTTTCTGTCTATCAATTTCCTGAAGTTCAGTCCAAATTTCAGGAAGAATACTAAAGTTTGAACTGTAAGTTCAGGATTTTTTCTTGAAGTTCCTATGGCAGTTCAAACTTCAGGGAAAAAACATCAGAAAGGACAAAAACTGAAACAGTCCTAAAGTTAAAAAAAAGTGGCTATCTTTCAAACTCGTTGGCATATTAAAGTTGTGGCTATTATTCACACACTTTATGAATGCTAGCTATATCTCAACATATGCCGTAAAAGTGGCTACCTGGTATCATTTTTTACTATTGGCTTGGCCCAACCCGTTTAGTGAGGACCAGCATAGGATTTGTACCAGGTATCCATTTTTAGGTGTGTTATTTAAAGCTTACCCAGTTTTTCCGAAGTATTTAAATTTTAGCCTGAAGAGGGCAACTTTAGACAATATACTGCTTGTTCTTCTTCTTTAAATTTGCAGGTGATCTCTATTGTATAGTACAGCTTCCACCACTAGCACGGCAAGAGGATGACGATGGAGCAAAGTAATCTACGGGCTCGAAGAGGAAACCAAAGAAAAAGATTGGAAGTTCAGAGAAGTAAACGCCCACTGAGGATGTGAAAAGGCAGTTGTTCCAAAGATTTTGGAGAAAAAATGACGAAATTGCTGTGCTAAAGGGCATGATTGAATTACAGGTTGAAGAAACAATCTGATCCACATTTGGTTCTGAAATTAGACTTGGTAGTCCCCCACTTCAGACCACAACTTTAGACCCATAGGTCTGAAGTTTGAATATTCATACCTGGGAGTTTCAACTTCAGTCTCAGACCTGAAGTTGATCCTGAGACGGGTAAATATTAAATAGTTTGTAATTTAGGCTATTCTTTAAACCCACTAATGTCACTGTTGACCTGCTTCAACGTTAAAGTAATTAAAGAAACTATCTAGAGAGAGGAAGAACCTGGATTGTATGCTTGAAGCGCGTAATGCCTTGAGTTGTTTGATAGCTTTCTTGAGGTCCTCATACTTAACGGACTTTCCTTCACTAACCCACTGCATAATTATTGGAAGAATGGAGACAGTAGAATGTGCATGCGGTATCAGCCTTTGGTAGAGATTGTCTTCCTCCTTTGAAATTGGAGCTGCTGATGAAGAGGCTAGGGATTCAGAATTAGTATCATACGACGGAAACCGGAGAACCATAAGAGAAGTAGGGCCTGACCATAATAATTTCAGACCAGCAATACTCTGCTGGAGATTCTTCAAGAGTTGAGAAATTAGTGAATTCAGATGATTTAATACCAATAAGTATTATTTTCAAAATTAATCAGAAAAACATTTGAACAAGTTAGGGTAATCACACAATATCAAAAACTTCAATACAAGGAGAATATTTTTTGGAATTTATCATCTCTTGGCTTGCCGGCATAAAGTAGATGGAACGCATCCTGTGAACTTACGCGTCATTGACAAAGCTAATTAAATTAACATCCACTATGTCCCAATTTATGTGATTTAGTACAACAAAGAATTATACCTATCTATTGTAAAAGATAATATAACTTCTTTTTTTTAACTTTGTGTCCAGTCAAATTCCATCACTGACAGAGGGAGTAAGTACATTATCTCACCAGTCTCTTACCCTCTCTTCCCAGTTGAAGAGTAACAAAAACAAAAAGAAAATTAGAACTTTTACGAAAGCTTCCCGTTGAATGCTCTATTCAAGTCGACCCTATGTCAAAAATAAAAAGAACAAAAAAGCCACGTTGTATAAAAAAGAGTGTTGGATAGTTGAATCTCTTTATTCCTAACAAAGATTAAAGTTCGAGCTCAAAAATAGAAATCGTACATCAGAGAGTATTATCCCTCCTTAATGGATTTATCTGTCGCTAATCCAAGTTATTGCCAGAAACAATTACTTTATTGGGTTTAAGATATCGAGTGCTTAAAGAAAAAAAATTGCCTTGTGAATTTCAAAAATGGAGCTTTGCCTTGTGAATTTCAAAAATTGGAGCTTAAAGAAAAACAATTCTATCAGTTAGATAAGATTAGGAAAGTAATCAATTATCAGCAAAATCCCCAAAACTGTTAAAACCTTAAACCTAATTTTACCTCCTCTTCCTCCTTTACCCCCCCCCCCTCTTCCCTCAACTGTCAAACAACTTTACTTCAAAATTAAATGCAAATGAAAAGAGAAACAATTCTACATATCTTTTAAAGAAACTAGTCTTCCTATTGCAAACCTGAAGAATTTCCTGGGAGTTCAGGGTCATAATAGTTTGATTGGTAGCCCAAAGCTGATGGAGCTGCGACAAGTGTACTTATTTAAGACCACTTACATAAGTTTTATGCTTATCAGTATGTACTCCTATGCTGCAAAAGAAACGGCGGATGAAGAATTGGATCAGATATGTCCTGTTAGTAAAACAGAGGAACTGCTATTGATTGAAGTATGAAGTAAATACTCTCTTGAGGACCTTACTAGTCTGTAGAGCAAACTAAACATAACATGCCCAAAATAAAAGGACCTTATTAGGCTGAAAAAAGAGCAAACCAAATATAACAATCTAAAAGTACACCAACTCATTGGCATGCTACCAATTACCAAAAACACCATCAGATTTGTGTTTTCCCAGTTTATATCATCCTCGTTCCTCAATTTGTATCAGAAAAGCTAATAGAAAAATGCAAGAACAGATAAGAAAATAATTATATATCATATTTCTCAAAACTCTTAAACACTTCAATAGAATGATGCAGCTAAACAAACAAAAAAACGCACAGTGTTTCTCAGGGACTATCTTAATTTAGAGAAGACAGATTGTGAGAAAATCACAGAGAACATTTGTAATATTGCTTACTTGATAATTTGATAAATACAAGACGCACCTGTGCGTAGATATTTACTAATGTACATATGGTAGTTGTCCAATGTGAACAAATATCATATTTAACTATTTAAGAACCTAACAGTTCTAATATTCTATTCTAAAATCCTCAAACAAGTAATCCTCCATCCAGTACCCTAGAGAGTTCCTACAACAGTGGTCATCCAGTCTCCTCAAGTTCTTCTGTTACATCAAGTTCTTCGGAACCACAATTTCCATTTCTAATGCAGTTCTCAGACTTTTCATACTCTGCTGAGAAGAAGCCCTGCTCCTCCAGCAATTTTTTAATCTCATCTGCTCTTTCAGTATCTCCATTCGATTGCAAGTAATCAACACACGGAGCGCAACTGTGAATATTTGGCTTCCACAGTGGCTCACTAGCCAAGATTGCTTTCTTCAATGTTTCAACTGCCTTCTCCATCTGATAGTGTGAACAATATCCGAGTGCTAAATGATACCATGTTCTATAGTTTGGCCTCTTCCCACTCTGCAAGAGTCCTTCTATAATGGATTCAGCCTTCTCCAAATGACCCTTTCTGCCGTAAATGGCAATGAGCAGATTTGGAATTCTAATGTCAAAATATACCTCTTTGCTTCACACTCGGCAAATATCTTCTCTGCACCATCAATATCATTTAACTTTTCCAATCCACTTATCATGAAAGATAACTTGAACTGCAGACATGACGTCTATTCTTTAATTTGTTCCATATACGATAGACATCATTTTTCTTTCCCATACTAGCATAGAGGGAAAGAATGATTTCGTTAGCAAGCCTTGCATTTTTCCCCTTACTTAGGAGCTCGCATTTATTCAATATCTCTGAAGCCTTTTCTACATCACCAGCTTTCATGTAGCCTTTGGCAGCGACTGCATAACCATTCCATTCAATCAGCACTCAGCAGCGGATCTTTTTCCATCTTCACCAAAAGCTTCTCCATCTCCTTAATATCGGGAACAGATGCATATGCATTTAAGTGGATAGTATAGGAGAATGCATTACCAGCAATTCCCTTATCTTCCATCTCTTGCACTAACAAGTGTAGTTTCTCAAGATCTCCCATTTTAACATACAGTTTCATCACAATAGTGTAAGTCAGTAAATCAGCAATTCCCAGATCCCTCATCTTTTGCATTGTACCTTCCGCTTTTATCAATGATTTTGCATCAGCATAGTAGTTCAAAAGAGAGACATATACACAAGGAGCTCTCAGATTATCTGGAATGCTAGCGAAATACTCCTCTGCTGCTTCCAGACCGTGAGCTTTTGATATCAAATCCAGTCGGACTGCAACATCTCTAGACTATAAATGAGGACGCTCTGAGTTGTTAATCCATTCACAAATCTGAGACAAAAATTAAGAAGCAGAAAGTTGAATCTGGACACAGCGCATAAACAAGGGGGAAAGGAATCAAAAAGAATAAAAGAAATTGAGTGCACCCATGGCTGAATCAACTCTAGTTTTTGTTGTTTTTTTGGATAAGTAGAGTTGAATGAACTCTAGTTTTTCAATCCTGAGTTGCATACTAGAATATAGTTTTCCTTCTTAGAGTATTATTTTAGGTTACATAGTTTGCTTCAGATTATTAATGACGTCTTTCAATGAACAAAATCAAATCTAAACCTAAACTTTCATTGGCAAAGCATTATTGACTCAACGATCATGAACTACACACACTATGATATAGTGAAAGGAAAACACTCAGTAGAAATGGCACCGAATAAAAACATAACCAGTTTTTAAAAGCTATTGAAAGTTTAGCAAGCTTCGGCAAACTTCAGATCCCTTCCGTCCTCTTCAGACAATCCGGTCTAAAATTTTGAATGCCAGAGTCTAACTTCAGACTCGAAGGTATGAAATTTGAACTACCATAATCAAACTTTAGACCATTTTGAATTGCCAGATCCTAACTTGTGCCAGAAGGTGTCTGAACTTCGAGCTTGACTAAACTTTATCCAATTTGTAAATTCCGGCTATGTAGCGGCTATTTGTGCACTTCACCCCCTTCTTAAAATTAGATGTGTAGGTTCCGGAAATGGCAGAATAGAACACCTGGTCTTTTAACTTTTGGCCTTTGGGCAGGTCACCTGATCAATGGCTCCAATGTCAAAAGCAAGGGCGGCTCTAGGAGAAACCTTGTCTTAGGCCCCCAAATAATTAAGACCCCAAAAATAAGACTATATTATAATATAATATATACTCCATAATTTATATTTATATAATTATTAATAAAAGGTTTTAAATTTAATAATTTTAAAATTTGATAGATGTAAGATTGAGTGGATTAATTGGATAAAAAAAATTCACTAAATTAAATAATATATTTATCTTCTCATCAATTTTATTTTCTTTCTTTATGTATACTCTTTTTTCATGGTTCTCATGATTTTACTTTTTAATTTTAACTCAAATTCTATAAATTAACTATTCTTTTTTTTTTGTCATATTTCATTGATCCACACTCTAGAAAGCAAGTTCTTTTGTGTTTCATCTTTTTAACTAAGAAATTTCCGAGATAAATATCGCAAGATTCAAAACATGACAGATTATGGGTTCACCATTTACCATTTTCATTTAGGGGAAGATCAATTCAATATCATATGATGTGCGACTAACTCATACATCATGAGTTGCACTCTCACCACTATATCAAAGTAATGTAATTTTTGTTTGTATCTCAATATAATATGAATTTCGTAAAAGACGTTTCAGGGTCTTTTAATATATTTAGGTTTTAGGTCACCAATTTTGTTGAGCCTCTCCTCATTGACGATCAACAATTATTTATAGACTATAGCCCCACCATGAACGTACTGTTCAACCAACATTTTTCATATTTGGTAACTGAATGACACAATCACTACCTTTAATGTTCTTGTCATTATTGTCTTATCTTAAATGAAACTCTATAAATTTGATATCAGGTGGGAACAAGTGGCTCTGATAGGAGACTAATAATTTGAT
The DNA here is from genome assembly GCA_032618575.1 of Nicotiana noctiflora. Lineage (NCBI taxonomy): Eukaryota > Viridiplantae > Streptophyta > Magnoliopsida > Solanales > Solanaceae > Nicotiana > Nicotiana noctiflora. Next base: position 116,283 of record JASVEL010000801.1, on the reverse strand, counting down.
TTACGTCTTCCAAAATTTTTAATAAGAAATTTTAAAATTTTATTTCAAATTAGACAATATTAATGTTTGTAGAAAAAAATAAAAAAAGTACAAAAATTGTAAAAAGAAAAAGAAAAAGAAAAAGAAAGGTGTATTCTCTTTAACAATAAAATATTTTAAAACTTTGAATTAAACTACTTAAATCTTCATATTAGTGAATACATTTTTTACAACAGTATCAAAGGTAACATATTGTAAATACATGTCTAACATCTCATTTATTTAAATTATTATTTTCTAATATAAATAATAATATTACTATGTGAAGTTGAAAACTTTATGTCATTTAAGAATATGCAGTATAAACAAAAAGTATGAAAAAATAGCAAGATTAATGTTTTTGCATATATGTGTATACGAACTAATAAAAAAAGTATAAGGCCTCTTATTAAAATTTGGCTTTAGGCCACCAATTTTAAGGAGCCGCCCTTGGTCAAAAGTCAAAAGTTTTTCCAATTGATCACTTAACCTATCCAAATGTCAAAAGTTCAAGACTAGCTCCTTTGACCGGGTTACCACATTGCTGTCAACACATTTCAAAATTAAACAAAATAAACAAAGCAATTTAGAGAGTGGGTGAGAGAGAGGTACCTGAAGATCATGGTTGAAGAGCCTGACTGACCTGAGATAATTGATAGATTTCTTGAGGTCATCATACTCCGTGGTCTTCCCTTCATTAACCCATTGGTTAATTATTGGTATAACGGACACAGTAAAGGGTGCATAACGTATCAGGTTTTTGAGATTGTCTTCCTCTCACGAAGATGCTAGAGTTTGAGAATCGGTAGAAAATATGATAAGAGAAGCATGATTACATTTAAACCATGATTTTAGACCAGTTACACTACTCCGCTGGAGAAGCTTCACCATATTTAGAGAGTGTAAATTTCTCAAAACTTTGTCGAGCGAGCAAAAGAAAGAAAATGGAATTTCGCAGATTGTACACACTATTTTAAAAGGTCCTATCCGTAACCGAGGGTTTTATATGTATCGCCCCGAGGCGCGAGCGTAAGCCCCATGATATTCAAATTTTAATATTTTATAAATTAATACTAGTACTAGTACTTATATGGAGTAACTAACATGAATATATTACGTACAACTTATAAAAAAATTATAAAATTAACAGAAAAATGTATATATTTATATAAACATGCTAAAATGTGCATGAACACCAACAACATGATAATTACGGTACATACTAAAGCTGGAAAAAATTATACTCAATAATTTAAAAAATAAAACTGAAAATAATAAAAAGTTATTGTTTGAAATCTAAAACTAAAAAACAAATCACAGATACTAATGATAGCAATACAAGTACAATATTTTGGAATAAAGACTCCATAAAATATCTGAATTGGAATAACATAAGAAAATTTGTATAATAAAAAACTAAATTGAAAAGAATAAACTAAAAAGAGCAACAACAAAAAAAATTAAAGAAACTAAAACGTAAAGAAGGAAGTTACAAGCGTGAAAGCATAAGCATCGGAGGATAAAGAATATGTGTAGTTTTCACTTTGCATAAGGGATAAAAAGTAGTACTTGTTTACAAAGAAAATAACTATAAAATGGGTAAAGAATTTGTGAAGATTGCTGCTAGAGTGAGCTCAGTGGAGCTCAGATTCAGCTCCTTGAGTCTCGAAGTTTTTGAAAGAAGAAAGGAGCAGAGGACAATTCTTTCACTGAAAAACGAAGCTCAATTGAAAGTAAAGAACAATACATTATATATATACACATGAGTGACAGCTGGATCTTCTAACCACTAACTACTGCCAGCTGGACTAACTAACTCTAACCAACTAATTAACTGGAGTATATTCTAACTAATTGAATGAATACAAGATAATACAAGATAAATACAGTCTCTTCTCTTCCTTAATACCCCCTCAAGTTGGAGGTAGGAGAAGCACAACCAACTTGCTCAAAACAGTAATCTTCAAATCGTTCATTACTATTTTGTTTAGTTATTACTGTCATAGTGATTCAAAGCTTTCTTGGTTTGGCTAGTTATTACTGTCAGTTCATTCACGGTTTCTCGTCTATTGCATCACCCTTTATCAAATTGACCTAAAAGGGTTCTCCTTTGAAGTGGTTAGATGAGTGTGAGGTGAGCTTTTAAAAGCTCAGGACTGCCTTGACCATAGCTCCAGTATTAGTTCTACCATCAGCTTTAGGCTCATATATAATATATTGTGATGCTTCTCGGGTCGGTATTGGGTGTATTTTGATACAAGAGGGTAGAGTGATCATTTTTGCTTCACGTTAGTTGAAGCCCCATGAGAAGAACTCCCTTGTTCATTATATGGAGTTGGTTGTTGTTGTTCACATGTTGAAGATTTGGAGGCATTATCTCTATGGTGTGTATTGTGAGGTATTTACTGATCATTAGAACTTGTTCAAGCAAAAGGATCTCAATTTGAGGCCGCAGAGGTGGTTGGAGCTGCTAAAAGATTATGACATTACTATTTTGTATCATCAAAAGAAAGGTCAATGTGGTGGCTGATGCCTTGAATAGAAAAATAGTGAGTATGGGTAGTCTTGCATTCCTTCATGATGGTGAGAGACCCCTTGTAGTTGATGTTCAGGCCTTGGCCAATCGGTTTGTGAGAGTGGATATTTCGGAGCCTACTCGGTTCCCTGTTTGTGTGGTTTCTCGGTCTTCCTAGCGGCAATATGATGATTCTCACTTGCTTGTCCTCAAGGATAAAGTTTAACATGATGATGCCAGAGATGTGACTATTAGGGACAATAGGGTATTGATGATGTCACACCTCCTTTTTACGTTCAATTCTCATATATGCTTTCGCACAATACCTTGTTGTGGTTTTACTACACCCCAGGAAAGGGATATAGTAACCAAAGAAAAGGAGTTTTTTCACTTAAAGGACCGCCGGAACGGGATTTATTTATTAGTTTTTTCAAAGTCGCCACTTGGAAAAATAACGGTGTCCCAAGTCATCGGTTTAATCCCAGACCGAGGAAATTATGACTCTGTTACAGTCCGTAAATCAGAAATCCGGATAAGGAATTTTGTTAACCCGAGAGAAGGTGTTAGGCACTCCCGGATTCCGTGGTTCTAGCACGGTCGATCAACTGTTGTTTTTGTTTTATCTGATTTTTATATGTTTCATTTTTTCGTGCTTAATTAGTATTCCGCTTTGTCATTTTATAAAGAATTGCGATATCGTGAAAATGCATTTCGAGTCACACCGTACTAGTACACCTGTGACTTTAGTACATTTCACCTCCGCCGAGATTTGGATTTTGGTCACATAAATGTGTAACCATATTAGGAATGTATATTTATTACAAATCGTGCCTAAAGTATCTACTTCTTGTTAATTTTGGGAAAGACCGTGAAATTCGCTAAACGGTCCTTCTGAATCTAGAATTTTGTATTAAAACTTATTTGAGGGGCCCACAATTAAATATTTGTGGTTTGGTGAGGCTCATCTCCATTTTATTAAGGTTCAATCTTAAATAACTACATTTTCTATTTTTTTCATCCTAAGGTAACCGTTTTAGTTTTATTTTACAATATTGTGTGCAAAAGTCCAGGCCATATTTATTACTCGGCCTAGACTTTGGACTAATTCACCAGCCTGCAGCCAATATAACTGGGTCACTGAAACCCAGTATCCATTTCTTTCTCCGATTATAGGCTTGATTGCCATGCTATACTGATCAGAGCCTAAATTCGTAGCTGGGCACAGATCTTTCACGTTCAAGGCTAAACAGACAGATATTATCATTTTAACAATATTAGATACAGCAATCCACAATCATAATTTTTATTTAATTGCTACTTATTTTAATATTTATTAACAGAGCCAGGATAGTGACTTCACTACTCAATTGACGGAATCCAATACTTAAGTAACTATTATGAAATTAATCATTTCTATTATTCTATTCAATCAGAGAAAGACAATGATTCTAGTTGAAATAAGAAGTTCAAACTTACTATCAGATTGCAGAATTACAAAATGAGTTTATAGCTATATCAACTGAGATAACAGCATGCAATTTTGAAATTCATAAGCTACTTATGCTTTTAGTATTAACCAATTCGAATTCAAAACTGGATTCGTACAACGTCTAGGCGTTTGTACTTAAAGTCCAATTTATAATAGTTTCAGATTCATGTGGTTTAACTGTGATCTTACCAGTTTTATCCTTAAATTTAAGTTATCGTCTATTTAACCTACTATTTATGTCACCATCATTATTACTAAGTTTGAGGTATAGAATCTAATCTAATGATTATTACAACCCAATCCTAATATAATTACAGCAATCTAGAATTAAACTACATAATGAAAGATCAAACACAACTAATTATGCTAAAACATGATTAACTTTTATTTCTTCAACATCCACTCATATACAGCTCCAGGTCATAGTAGTGTGTACCTGATTCAAATACAAATTGATGAGTTCTAGACTTTGTAGAAGAAGGAGAATCAACAACAACAACGATGATAAGCAACAACAAACCGGAATGAACCAACACAACAAAAATTTCCAAAATCCATCAGGTAAACCAGCAAATAACTCGAGCAAATTGTAAACCCAGCAAAGTTGAAGCAAACAAGCAGAGAAACAACCAGTAGAGATCCCCAAAAATAATACTTGAACTATCAGCTAAGTAGAAGACTAGTAGGATTTTAGTATAGAAGTTTCAGAGCTTTAGTAATTCTGAATACTCTCTCAAACTTTCCCAGAATCTGAACACTAAAAGTGTGAACCCTTAGAAAATCTGGAACCGTCAAAAAAATTGGAACCCCTAATTTAGGCCTAACACAACCTATTTATAGAGTGAATTGGGAGGTAATTTTAAATTAATTATTCATATTTCCTACCCCAACTCTTTTCAATTATTTTCAGTTAAGTATAGGGTATTTTTAACGAAAATGCACTTGAACCCCTGCCAGAAGGTTCTAGGTTATTCTTTATTGTTCTATTGGGCGGAATCGACCTAGTTTCCATCACTTGCTAAGGATTATTACATATCTACCTTTTAACTATGCCTAGTTTACCCTTTATTATTCATATATTTTCAATAAAACCAAGCCTCAATGCCATTTATACCCCTATTACTTCTATATTATCTTCTGAAATGCCAATTTCTATCCCCCTTTTACCCTTTATGCTTTAACAGTATTTACCCGACCTACCCTTAGGTCTGTTAAGATCTGGGGTAATTAACAGTGTTTAAAATATAACCCATGAGACTTGACTTTATATTTTAGCCAATTTCATTCTAAGTAAAACCCTTCCAGGGTTAACTACTTTATAAAAATAACCACAAATAACTTTATGAGTCAAGAATTACACTGTGTTGCAATAATAGCCACACTAATCATTTGCACATATATCCTAAATGTGACTAAGTACTCAAAAGTTTAGAAGAAACAAACATATAAATAGTATTGTAGATATATCCAGTTTTATGTAATCTTGTACATATAACTCCAATTACAACTAATTTTAAAATTAATCAGAACTCAGAGAGACAAATTGATAATGGTTGAATCCTCATTAATCAAAACCCTAGTCGAGACATGATTTATTAAACAAGAGCATAAAACAACTAACAACATGCGATTTACAGATAGTTACAATCAGAACCAAGAATACTTAATCGATTTCAAACATACACATGCAATAGATTCAGGTTTTTAACAAATAAGAACACAGAAGATGGAAACATAGAAAACAAAGGTGGGCTCAAGGTACTTAGCATTTTGGGGGTTTCTTCTTTTTCCTTTCTTTTTCTTTTCCCTTCTTTTTTCTTTTCTTTCTTTCTTATTTTCTTTCTTGATTTTGGTTCTCCGATGGTTGAGAGACTTTGAGTCTCTTTTTACAGTAGATCTTTCAAACGGACTCTAGAAGCCTGGTTTAGATGTGAGAGGGGGTATTTGGAGACCCCTGTTAGGGTTTTGAAAGACTTTGGTTTTGGATTTCCGTCGGAGTAGGGTTCCAGCGAACATTTTGGATATTCGACAGGCTTGGCTGATATTCGAGAGATATGACTTGGGTGGGGTGAAAGAGGGTTTTATGGTGGTTTTAGGGTGTTAAAGTGGGAGGATGACTCATAGTTTGGGTGGTCGTCGGCTAGGGTTCCGGCGATCGGAGTTTTAAGAACTAGGAGATGATGAGGTATTTGGTCGTGGTTAATAGTGTAGGGTGTTAGAGAAGAAGAACGGGGGTTTGTGGATGATGGCCTGAGCTGGAGAAGACGAACAAGAGTAGACCACCGATAGGGTTCCCGTGGTATGTGAGAGAAGGAGGGGGATAATATAGAGGCGGCTAGGGTTAATATGTATGCATGTGTGTTTGTATTGATATGAAATGAACGGGGAAGGGGAGTATATATATTAATCTTAGGTTATTAGTTTTCAGTCGTTAGATTGGCTAAGATGAACGGCCAAGATTATTTCATCCTTCAAATGACGACGTCTGGGTTTTAATGAAACTTTCATCCTGTCCGTTAGATTAGATTTTTAGACGGTTGTGATTTATTCAATTAAGCGACGCCGTTTGGTTTAAGTGTGACTCTGATTGTATCCGTTAGATTAATGAAATGAATTGTTGCGATTCTTTCCTCGTACGTTCTCGTTTAATTTACATGGCAGCCATCGTATTTGATCCGTTGATTGATTACATCAATGGTCCAGATTTGTTATGTGATATGGCGTCGTTTGGCTTATGTATAGGCAGACCTGGTCTTTTAATTTTTGGGCCTAGTCTTATTGGGTATTGATTTGGGCTTAATTATTTCGTATATTTGGCCCAAATACACCTTGTATTTTTGTATTTTCTTGTATTTATCCTATTTTTGTATTTCCAAATTGTATTTATTTACTTAATTTCTGTATTTTTCTTATATTTTAGACTTATTTTCCTTGAATAGTTTTATATTGATGTATTTTCTTTGATTTTCAAATTTTGTATTTTTTCCTTGATTTTCAAAATTCCTAGTAATTGCCTTACATTTTTTATATTTTCCAATTAATTTTGTTTTATATTTTATTTCAAATTTCTTTCACCAATTAAACATGCACACTGATATTTCTACACAATAATCAAACCAATTGCAATCAAAAATCATTTTTGTATTTTTATTTTGAAATTAAATTGATCGGGGCAAAAATCACGTGCTCACAGAGGATGCATGACTGGATTTGTATGCCCAATATGGATGGGCTACGGGAGTTGATTCTTGAAGAGGCCCATAGTTTGCAGTATTCTATCCATTTGAGTGACGCAAAAATGTATCAGGATTTGAGGTAGCACTATTGGTGGAGGAGAATGAAGAAATATATAGTTGGATTTGTAGCTCGGTGCCTCAACTGTCAGCAGGTGAAAATAAGCATTAGAGACCGGCTGGCCTTCTTCAGAAGTTGGAAATTCGATAGTGGAAGTGGGAGCGGATCACCATGGATTTGGTAGTTTGGCTCCCATGAACTTCGAGGATGTTCGATGTTATTTGGGTGATTTTGGATCGGCTGACCAATTCCATGCACTTCATTCCTATAGCACTACCTATTCTTCTGAGTGGTTGGCTGAGATTTACATATGATAGATTATTCGCCTTCATGGGGTGCCAATTTCCATCATTTCAGACAGAGGCACACATTTTACATTATAGTTTTGGAGAGCCGTGCAGCGAGATTTGGGCACTCAAGTGGAGTTAAGCACGATATTTCACCCTCAGACAAACGGACAATCCGAGTGCACTATTCAGATATTATAGGACAAGCTACGCACTTGTGTCATTGATTTTGGCGGTTCATGGGACCAGTTTCTGTCACTCGTGAGGTTTTCTTACAATAACATTTATCAATCGAGTATCCAGATGGCTCCATATGAGGCTTTGTATGAGAGGCGGTATAGATCTTCAGTGGGTTGGTTTGAGCTGGGTGAGGCTAGGCTTTTGGGTACAGACTTAGTTCAGGATGCATTGCATAAGGTAAAATTGATTCAGAAGCAGCTTCACACTGCGCATTCGAGACAAAAGAGTTATGCTGACAGAAAGGTCCGTTATGTGTCTTACATGGTTGATGAGAAGGTCTTTCTTAAGTTTTCACCCATGAAGGGTGTTATGAGATTTGGGAAGAAGGGCAATTTGAACCCTTGGTTTATTGGGCCGTTTGAGGTGCTTCAAAGAATTGGGAAGGTAGCCTATGAGCTGGCTTTTCCACCTAGCTTATCAAGCATGCATCCAATATGTCATGTTTCTACGGTTTAGAAGTATATCGGTGATCCATCTCGTGTTTTGGATTTCAACACGGTTCGGTTGGATGGTGATTTGAGTTATGATGTAGAGCCAGTGGCTATTTTAGGGCGTCATGTCCGAAAGTTGAGAACAAAAGATATAGATTCAGTGAAAGTACAGTAGATAGGTGAGCCTGTGAAGGAGGCTACATGGGAGATCGAGTGAGAGATGCGGAGCAGATAGCCACACCTATTTGAGGATCCAGGTATGTTTCTAGACCCGTTCGAGGATGAACATTTATTTAAGAGGGGAGAATATCACGACCTGACTGGTCATTTCGAGAGTTATAGCCCCATGTTCCCCATTTCCTGCTTCTTTTATATTCTTCAACTGTATTTTGACTTATCAGTTTAGTTGGTTTGGGTGAAGTGATTTTGGGGTGAGTTGAGACACTTAGTCTCTAGTGAGAAGTTTTAAGTTGGGAAAGTTGACCGGATGCCGACTTATGTATAAACGATATTAGATTTGAATTTTGATGGTTCCGTTAGCTCCGTTAGGTGATTTTGGACTTAGGTGCACGTCTGAAATGTGATTTGAAGGTCCGTTGTGGAATTAGGCTTGAATTGGCAAATGTTGGAATTTTGGTATGTAGTGAAAATTTTGATATCGGGGTCAGATTAGATTTTCGGAAGTTGGAGTAGGTTCGTGGTGTCATTTCTGACCTGTGAGCAATTTGAGGTCACTAGGATGTGATTTGACACGTTTTGGCGTTTTTTGTAAATTTGGAAGTTTCAAAGTTTATTAGGTTTGAATCCATGTGCAATTCGTAATTCTGATGGTGTTCGAGGTGATTTGATGATTTGACAAAGTTCGTATGATGTTGTGGGTATGTTGGAATGTTTGGTTGATGTCCCGAGGGCCTCGGGTTGATTTTGGGTGATTAACATAACAATTTTGGAAATTGGAAGATTGCTGAAGTTGAATTCAGCTCTCATAATCGCACATGCGGATGTCTCATTGCAAGTGCGAGCCTACATGAGCGAGCAACAGATCGCAGATGCAAGATTGGAGGAGCTAGGCAGAAAGCGCAGGTGCGATGGGATTCTACACATATGAAGACCGCAGATGTGGTCAACTGATCGTAGAAGCGAAGGCTGTATTTTAAGTAATTTTCTACAGATGCAGACCCGCAAATGCGCAATTTGTATCGCATGTATATCTTTGCTGGATAGAAAGTATAATAGAGGACTTCGAAAATTCTTCTCATCTTCACATTTTGAACACGAGTTTTGGAGATTCTGAAGAGATTTTTGAAGAGGAATTCTAGGTTTATCACTGAGGTAAGTTTCTTGAGCCCAACTATCCTTAGCAATGGTGTTTTCCCGTAGATTTTCCACTTAATTAGTAAGGTTTTGAAGTACAAATTGGGGGGTTAAGGCTTGGGAATTTAGAGAGTGAATTGTGGGGTTTTGGAGGGGCAATTAAGTTCGGATTTTGATAAATTTGGTATGGTTGGACTCGGGAGTGAAAGGTCTTTTGGGTTATGTGACTTTTGTCGTATTTCAAAATGTGGGTCTGGGGGTCAGGTTTGAGCTAATTTCGGGGTTTAGTCTAATTTAGTAATTTTTCTTGTGGAATTAATTCCTTTAGCATATATTAATGGTGGTATACTGCTTGTGGTTAGATTTAGGACATTTGAAGGCCGATTCGACAGGCAAAGGCATCATAGAGTAGGATTTTGCTCTGATTGAGGTAAGTAATAGTTATAAATCTGGTCACGGGGGTATGAAATCCTGGATTTGTGTTGTATAACTATTTTGGAGGTGACGCACATGCTAGGTGACAGGCGTGTTGGCGTGCACCGAAAGGATTGTGAATTATTCCATTCCGGGAGACTGTAGAATCGATTAGCCTATTGTTTATTACGTGTTCCCTCTATTTTTATGGTAATTGAATGCACTTCATGTTAGAAATTCTATTTAGGTCTTGTGATATCACTGTTGAGACCAGTGAGGTCGTGTACTTGCTGAATAAATTGCTAGTTGTTGTTTATTCTGAGTTATGATATTACTTGCGTATTTTACCTATATCCCCTCATATTTATCCTTAATACATGTTATTATCTTTGTTTGGGCTGAATTCTATGCTTTCAAAGAACCCCAGGGACTAGAGAGGTTGGTGACTGAGATTGGGCTTGAGTGTCGAGATGTGAGCTATGTGAGTGTATATGGATTGGATTTCACGCCGCAATGAGTCTTCGGGCTAATTATCTATATTGGATCTGGTTGCACACCGCAACAAGCCTTATGGTTGTTTATATATTGGATCGGACTGCGCGCCGCAACGATATAGCACTTGGACTGAAGGATCCCCTCCATAGTCTGCACACCCCTAGTGAGTGTAGGTACCTATTGAGTATGATTACTAAAGGCTGAGAGCCGAGTGATTGAGTTGTTGAGATGAGCTAAGTGTGCGGTCTTTAGAGACTATACTTGCTTTCAATTAATTGTTGCACTTAGGTGTTATCTGTCCTTGTTGTGAAAATTACTGGAAGACTTGATATCTGTTTTACTTGGGTACGAACCGGTTTGACTTACTTGGGTACGAATCGATTTGACTTGAGCTATTAAATTTGAAAGCATGACTATTCCTTATCTAAAAGTTATTGAAATGAATTGTACTTGTATAGCTCGTCACTGCTTCTCAGTTCCTTATTTATTTCTGTTACTTACTAAGTTGGAAGTACTCACGTTACTTTCTGCACCATGTGTGCAGATTCATGTGAGACCGATCGCAAAGATCGTGAGTTCGTGCGCATTTGGTTATCAGAGACATACGAGGTAGCTGCCGGCGTCCGCAACCCTTTACTCTCCTTCTATTGTTATCTTTTCTTTCTGTTTTTGTATTTGATAGAATATTGTAAACTCTTATTCTAGTTTGGTTGTAGATGCTCTTGACTTAGTGACACCCTGATGTTGGGCTATCATTTGTGCATTATTATTTTGAGTTAAACTCTCTTATGAAGTTTCTATTATGAAAAAGTTTCACTTAACTTTTAAAGAAATATCGAAGTGTTTTAAAAAGTGTCGGCTTGCCTAGTACCACGATAGACACCATCACGACAGGTTAAAATTTTGGGTAGTGACAAGTTGGTATGAGAACCTAAGTTATATCGATCTCAAAATAGGAGAATACAAGACTAATACTAATACTATTAGTACGACTAATGAGAGGGTGAGGATGGAGGTGAGGGGGTAGGGTGTGTAGGCGTGAGTTGGAGTTAGGGGTGGGTTGGTAGGGATGAGAAATATGGCGAAGGTTGACAAGCCGTTTTGAAAAATATTTTCCCTTCTCTTGATAGGAAAATATTTTCCTCAAATTGAGTTAATAAAAAAAAATATTTTTCAAAATATTTAATCCAACCAAATATAAGAAAATTAAAAATATTTTTCTTCGTACCGAACACGCTCTAGATCTTTTTGATAAAAGTTATGGTATGAGTAGAACTTTCTAAGTTTAACAAGTGTTAGTCTTATTTATTTTACTGGATAATATTTTTAACATTTGACCATTTGACTACAAGTCAAAGGAAGGTTAAAATCATAACTATTCATTTTTAGGGTCATTGGATGTAATTTAGTATCTTCTTTGTGACCGAGTTTAGTCTTGTTATTAACCTAGTTGTATTATATACGCAGAATCAAAGACCCAGCAGAGTATTAGGAAATCCAAGAAATGGAAACTGGAGTGATAGTTGAACTGCAAAGAAACTCACCAAATTGGGCTGAGGTAGTTGACGAAATAGTGAGAATAGAGAAGAAGATTTTCCCTAAACACGAGTCATTGGCTCGATCCTTTGATGAAGAACTCAGAAAGAAGAACAGTGGGTTACTGTACACCCAAGTAGGTGCAGATGTTGCTGGTTATATCATGTACTCTTGGCCTTCTTCCCTTTGTGCTTGCATCACTAAATTAGCAGGTCTGAATAAAGCGAACCCCTTTTCTCAGCTTGCTTAATATTCTTGAATTTATCTTATTGTTCTTTGATTGGAGTTGGTATGATTACTTTTAAAGAGTTGTTTGGTATGAGGTATAAGAATGTATAATGCTGATATAAAAATTTAATACCATTTTAATACTTTATTTGGTTAGCAAACTTGGTATAAGTTATTCCGGATTAAAATTAGTACGTGATATCATGCAATTGTCATTACCCCACCCTAAGGATAACTTATAACTTCTTCGTAGAAATTATGCAATTGTCATTTTTAATACAACATACCAAACAGTGGATAAAAAATAATACCAGGATAACTAATCCCGGCATAACGAATCCCATCATAATTTATCCCGGCATAAGCTGTATTCAAACCAAACGACCCCTATTTGGTTTGAAGATAAGTTATGCTGGTATTAATTATTCTGGTATTACTTTTTATTGACCGTTTGGTATGTTGTATTAATCCTGAGATAATTAATTTTACTACTTTGTTCTGTGATAAGTTATCCTAGATTACTATTCCATCCTTTTACAAGTATAAGTTGTCCCGATACTATTTTAATCACGGGATACTTATCCCATAATTAGTAACCAAACAAGGTATAAGGCGATACTAAATTTTTATCCCATGATTATTTTTTACTTATCCATCATACCAAACGACCTCTAAGTGTAATGCTTTTTAGAGTCTTTTGGCCCTTTCAAAGGTTTTTATACTAATAGAAAATATAAAGAACTTCTAATACTCTTATTTTTATTTTATTCTAATTAATATTGGCCTGATATAATTTAAATGAAGACTCATGATAAGTGAGGATTTATATGGCCAACTTAACTTGTTTGTGATTGAGGCGTAGTAGTCATTGTTGTTGTTCTTGGATTGGAGTTTATAAGTTGAAATTAGGAAAATAGCTATTTGAAATGTAAAAGAAGGTAAAAATGCATTCATTGATTGAGGTGTCCTAAAATTGATGCCATGGGATTAGGGGTGAAGTCAAAGACTAATCAGTTCTTGTTGATGACTGGGATTTTTATTGTAACACTCCAAATTTTGGTTCAGGACTGAAATTAAGGTGTAATTTTTTCGACTACATTCAAATATTTTGCTGGAAAGTTGAGATACTATTGTGCTGCAATTACCATTTACCAAGTAACATTTGATTGATTTCTATGTCGAAGTTGCAACTAAATTGCTACTAGATTAGTTCTAAAAGACAGATATAAAATATTTTTTCTCCCATGAGCATGGTTTGGGCTTGGTAAATGACTTCAAGAGGAGGATAATTTTTTTTTATGATAAATAATTTCATACACGCTAAAGCAGCAAAAATCAAAAAGAAAAGAAGAGAAATTGGGCTATCTTTCCTTGAGAGGCCTCCTTCTTTCACGCTAGCGGTCTGCTTCTTTTGGTCGACTGCCTAGTGATTTCTTCAATATGAAAGAAGAAGCTTTTGGGCTGTACCTATACAACTAGGGACTGGGGGACATTGAATAGTAAACTAAATGAAGATGAGTCCCTAGGCTTAGAACGGAGCCAATAGCTGCCTATACTGCAGTGGCACTTATTCCCACAGCCTATAGGATTAATAACTGACAATGGCTACTATTGCCTCTTTGTAAGCTGTCTAACTTGAGCAACTACTGGTAAACATATAAAGTTTGGGATGGAGAAAGAATAAATAATCCAGTGGACTTGTTTAGTTTTCCAAAACATTACTGTGCTTGTAATCGTTGTTGACATGCTGGTCTATGAAGCTTGTATGTACCAATGTGACTCACAATTAGGTTGGCACGAATTTTGGCATGAACAAGTTGAATTCAGGGGATTGCACCAGCTCTAGTTGAGAAGTGGATAGGAGTAGGACCAATTGGTGATATCAGATTGAAAATTATGATCATGACTCATCAGGAACTCACGTGTGATGTGACGTAGCATATTAAAAAAAAGGCACAATCAGGATTGTGAATGCGACTATAGCTTGAGCATTCAAAAGACAAAGATACTTATTCGGAGAGCCCCAATCTATAATCAAGTTGTCTTTCTAAGAAGAATATGCTTGAAGGCATTTGCCAACAAGTTCTAATCTCTCTGAACAGATGAGTAGGAAAGAATTGAACAGGGTGTTTAGCTGTTGTAATTTGTAAAAGAGATGCTGCCATAGTAACCCGATACAGGTACTGACGAGGGGTAGCTGGTATCCTATTAAATAGCCAAGGTGTGTGTAAGTTGTGGCCTGGGCACCATCGGCATTGTAAAAAACATGCTTCCATAATCATTAGTTTGGCTACTGAGGATTTGCATGACTCGGTAGTAGGCTATTTTGCGCTGACCAAAATCTGGCCTTGTTTACCCTGCTCCGCAATTCAGGATGACTAAAGCTTAATAAGCTACTGCTTGAGGAACGCTGAACCTTGAAATAGCTATCAGTTTGTTTTTAAGGAATTTTGCAGGAGAGTTCAGAAAATTCTTTCTTTGAGCCTCATCATATTAAGTTGCTCGGGAAAGACAGCATGTGAATTGGTATTTTTATTGAATATTCCTGATAGGTCAGTTAAGCATTGCCTATCACCATTTGAATTTAAGAGAAAACCGTCTTGCTTGTGATGTTTCTTTTCTTTTTTCTTCTTTTTAAATAATTGTTTTTCTCCCAGTGGTTGTGAATTTCTTATCATGATCTTTTACCCAAGAAAAAAAAATTAATAAGACTATTAAAGAATTTACATGGAGAAACATGGTCAGTGGGGATTCATATGCGCCTATCGCTTTCCTGTTTGTTTTCTCATTGCCTGCATAAATCAGCACAAATTGAAACAGAGAAAGAAGTTCATTTTCTTTTGACAAATAAAAAGTATGCGTTCGTTTACTGATGCATCCTTCCTCTGTGGCTGGAAATAAACATCAGTGAAAGAGAATTACAGGGGACAAGGCCATGGAGAAAATTTGCTCAAGGCAGCAGTGCAGAAATGCAGAACAAGAAATGTTCATCGGATATTACTTCATGTAGATCCTACAAGGGCTCCGGCAATGCAGCTATACAAGAAACTTGGTTTTCAAGTAGATACTCTTGTGGAGGGCTATTACTCTTCAGATAGAAATGCCTATAGAATGTATTTGGATTTTGACATTGAATAATAATCAATTAATCAGTGAATTTTAATCTTTCCCTGATTTTGCAGCTGACTCATTCATTTGTGTCCAAAGAAAAGCACAGTACAATACGATAAATAAAGCACACTGAAGCAAAATCAAAGCATGTGTACCTTGTTGCAAAGCAAAGCAAGTAAATAAAAATATCTTGGTGGGGAACAAAAAATCAGAAATAGCCAGATTTATTGTTGGTAATTGAAAAATAGCAACAATTTCATAAGTAATCGAAAATTTAGCCACTTTTTTATATAAAGATAAAATCCGGAAAAGTTCCAACATAATATGCTAGAGTTCGAGTGTTTTACACATGAGATTCATAATGTGTTGGAGTTCCAATATAATATGCTAGAAGTTTAAACGCAGTAGCTTCATAATCTAACATATTATGTTGGAACTTTCCGTGTGATGGAATTCCAACATAATATGTTGGAAATTTATACGCAGAAGCGTCGTAATCCAGCCTATTATGCTTCAACTTTTCGTGTTTCTGCAAAATAATGACTATTTTTAATGACTTTACAAATATTGACTATTTTTCAGTTACCAATCCAAAACTGACTAACCCGTACTATTTTTACAAATAAAGTGGCAAAACAAATTATTTGCAAGGTCGGTAGCTAAACGGAAGTCCTCGCTTTCTCTTGAACTAGGGAAAGACCCCTTTCTAAGTGAAGATAAGATTTTTAGCCCTCTAGATCACTCCATCTAAAATACAATAGGGACAATCGAATAAGGGGCAAGCGGCTGAAATAGCCAAAGAAAGAATGCTAAGATCTAACAATTATTAAAAGAAAAATGAAAAAAAGAATGTGAATGCCATAGCAAAGCTTATTATGTATCTTTTGGAAGGTTAAGCAAGTAATCTGTAAATTAAACAGAGAAATTTAATGTGAAAAAACAAAACGGATGTTGCTGCCCAGGATCGAACTGGGGACCTTTAGTGTGTAAGACTAACGTGATAACCACTACACCACAGCAACCTGCTTGTTGATGATTATGTTATTGGAAAATATCTACACGTTAATCGTATGTTAAATCTTAAGTAAATCTTTTTTAATTGGTATAGGTCATGATTTTTGTGCTCCTACTTCTCATGATAAAAGTTATAGTGACTAATGATATAGTCCTAACACAAACTAGGAAGTGGTATGTATGGAATAAAAAGGTACCTCATATTTGAATCTTTTGATTGTGGTTATTGAGGGAAAGAATCCATAATATTCAATGAGGCCATGTGGATCATAAAATAATTAATGGCTAAAATTGATCTTAATAAGAATAATTAATGGCTAAAATTCATTTTAATTTCTATACTTATCATAAAAAATTAAATTGGCAAAAATTACTAACAACAGTCGTTAATATGAATCATGTTTCTTACTTTTAAAATTGCAAAATAAAGCAAAATATGGGCACCAGATGAATTTTCCAAAAAATTGTTGTTAAGAAGTTTGATAATATCTGACACCACGTACATAAAAAAGATGAATGCTTCAATTTATAATTTAGTGTATTATTTGTAAAATTGCTTTCGAAAATTAGAAGAAATATCATTCTAATATATTCATTTGTAGAGAGCACCGCATATTACTTTATTTGTAGTTTAAGTAATAAACATGAATAGATTACGACTAACGCTATTATATACTATATATTTTCATTTTTAGTTTTTTTGGTAAGTATAGGAATTGATATGAATCTTCGTGATTAATTATTTTATACTCACATGCATAAATCTAAATAACAATTGAACATTACTTGAAATAATATTATTTGACTGGATATTTTTCAATTATTGAATATGATCTACAATATAATTTATTGATTTATGAAAATCCAGTAGCTTTTATCCAATCCCACTAAAAATTGAAAGATCTTATTTCTTTTTTTCATAACTCAATTAATGTTATTTACCTAAGGCAAGTTAAACCATATGTTTTAAAAAGAAGTTATATATGTTGATGGTGTAAAGAATATTTTCACAATTCAGATTTTAATTAAAAGGGAACTCCAAGCAATAATTTATAATAAGCATTGCTTAGTAATTAATTTAAAACATGTTATAATACATCAAATCATAGTAATCGTGTAAAGATTATTCACACAGTCAGTATATTGAATTTGAGTATTGAAATTGGCTCGTAAATGAAGAACATTGTGTACTAGGAAATTTTAACATAAATAATCAATATGCTCATTATCAGACAATTAGTTATTCACCAATTCTGTGAGGGGAAAATAGTTTTTATTTCCCTGGAAATTCTTTTCGCTTCGCTTAGCCTTATTCCCCTCTAGGGGTATTTTAGTGATAGGTTCTATAGGAAGTGGACGATCTTATTTGGTCAAATACCTAGCGACAAACTCTTATGTTCCTTTCATTACGGTATTTCTGAACAAGTTCCTGGATAACAAGCCTAAAAGGTCTTCTTCTTGATGAGATCGATATTGATGATAATGGCGATATTGATGATAGAGACAATCTTGATGCTAGTGACGATATCGATCGTGACCTTGATACGGAGCTGGAACTGCTAACTAGGATAAATGGGCTAATTATGAATATGATGCCGGAAATAGATCGATTTTATATCACCCTTCAATTCGAATTAGCAAAAGCCATATCTCCTTGCATAATATGGATTTCAAACATTCATGATATGGATGTGAGCTCACCGATACAGGCTATAGAATTGAATCTAAGCAATATAATCCCCAATAAATAGATGTTTATTCCCAAGTCCCCACTTATAAGGGATGGAGTCTAAGGCTATGCATAATTAGGTAAATACCGAATTACCGTATCGAGATAAAAATTTTTGGTATTTGGTGTTCGATATTTTAGTATTCGGTACGGTATATGGTTTGATTTAAAAAACAATTGGTATTTTAAAACGAAATACCGAAATACCGATACCGTACCGAAATATATATTATATTGCATAATAAATATATTATTAATTATAACATAAATATAAAAAATTTAAAATTTTGCTTTCCTTTATTCTCTAAGTTCAACAATTAACTCTAAGCAAGTAACAAGACATTTCTAATGATCAAATTTATTCTTTTACTTATAGTTTTCTCTCTCTATGAGTTGATATTTACTGGTTTTGGATAAAAATTTTATCAACAAACGTTTTTAGTTTTGCACTTTTGAGTACTTTAATTAAGAATATTACACTTTACGCACTAGTTAGTATTCAAACCGAATAAATCGAAGCTACCGATAGAACCGAATAAACCGAAACCGAAAGGAGAAAAATCGAATCATACCGAATTTAATTAGGTATGAGGCATTAGTATAAAATTTTAAGAAATCGAATACCGAAAATACTGAACCAAAATATTTAAATACCATACCGTACCGACCGAAGAACAGCCCTGTTGCAAGTCCATTCACTGTGAATATAAAGTATAAACCCAGTAAGACATGAATTAATTGGATCTTTCTGTCCTCATTTCCTTTCTTAGAATTGTAAGAATCATGATATTCCAGTATATTTAAAGAGTAATCATATTGTATTTTTGACATTTTCATTGGCAAGAGAAAAATCGTGGATATGATTCTTCCTTAAATACACTAGAATGTTATAGTTCTTACTGTCTTACAATTCTGAAAAAGGGAGCGAGGATAAAAGAGTCGAAGGGAGAAAAGAGAAGGGAACTTGAAAGTGTAAATAGTGTTCAACTCTTTCGGCATTTTCTGTATTTAGAGTTATAAAAGAAAAGGAAATTAGGATTTAGTGAACTTAAAATAGTTTCCATATTCTTGAGATATTAGTAATTAGAAGAAGTTTTTTTTTAAGATTTGATTTTGAAACAACACTTTGCATAACTTTGTCTTAATCTTCATTTTATCAAAAGAAAAACTCATAACTTGATTTTCCTTTTTTTATATCAATTAATTAGGCTACGATGCAGTGCACTACTAGGGCTTCTACCTTCGTTAGATAGAAGTAAGATTTGCGTACACATTACCCTTTCAACACCCCAAATATAAAAATATATTGGCATGTTGTTGTTGGTGGTGGTGCATTAGGGCTTGAATTTAAATCCCCCCGTCCATATGGGTTCACAATTAAGGACAGGTTGATCCACATATGTATTAATCTAATTTGATCAAATGTTCAAGATATTGGGAATAAACATAGACCCGCAAAAATAATATTCACGGTATTAGTGATAAACGCGGACCAAAAAGTTATGGCTATATCAGCAAGAATAAAAATGCAGCAATAATGACACCAAGATTTTACGTGGAAAC
Organism: Nicotiana noctiflora; assembly: GCA_032618575.1. NCBI lineage: Eukaryota > Viridiplantae > Streptophyta > Magnoliopsida > Solanales > Solanaceae > Nicotiana > Nicotiana noctiflora. The sequence continues at coordinate 96,605 of JASVEL010000801.1, read as the reverse complement.
ACTTCTGAATAAGGAAAAAACCACGATATCACTATAGCGAGGAATTTTACATTGTGTAGTAATGAGTACAAATACTCCTAAGACCACTACACCCTCAAAAGAAAAAAAAATACTCTTTTACCTTTTTCACCTCACTACGGTATCTCTTATACCCTATTTTTCTTCACATACTATTTTTTATAGTCTATGAAATACCTTGCTCTCTCTCTCTCTCTCTTGCTCAGATGTATTGTATGAGATTTTGGTGTGTAGATGAGAGTTGAAACTCTCCTTTTATAACCAAAACCTCACTCTCTAAAGCCTACAGTATTTGACAATTTGCACACACTTTTCATAATTTCAACAAGGTTAGCTACCAAAACCAAACCAAGTCAACAAGGTTGGCTACCAAACCATACTATTTCAACAAGGTTGGCTGCCAAACCCAAAAAAATTTCCATAGGCACATGCCTTTTACTTTGGCTTTTGAATGAGATGGACACCATCGATCAATCTCCTCCTCCACTCTCATTCATCTGGAGGAGGTAGCACATTTTTCTAGTTTGAGTGCATGCCGACAAGTTCGTTGCATAGCTCGAACTTGTCTCTTGGTACTACCTTGGTAAATATATCAGTAGGATTTTCACTCGTGTGAATCTTTTTGACCTGAAGTAACTCGTTCTCCACTTGTTCACGATCCAATTATATCTAACGTCGATGTTTTTTGTTCTCGCATGATACATGAAGTTTTTGCTTAGGTCTATTGCACTGTAACTATCACAATAGACGACATACTCCATCTGTCGCAATTCAAGTTCTTGAAGAAATCTCTTGAGCCCTATCATCTTTTTGCCAGATTCAGTAGCCGCAATATACTCAGCTTCAGTTTTAAACAATGTGACACACTTTTGCAACTTCGACAGCCATGATATAGCCCCTCTTGAAAAAATAAACAAATATGCAGTAGTGGATTTTCTGTTATCAAGGTCACCTGCCATATCGAAATCTGTATAGCCCTTCAAAATTGGATTTGATCCTCCAAAACATAAGTGTTCATGTGAGCTTCCTCTTAGATACGTGAACATCCACTTTACAGCTTCCCAATGCTCTTTTCTTGGATTTTCGAGAAATCTTCTAATAACACCAACTGCATGAGCAATATCAGGTCTGGTGCATACCATTGCATATATCAAACTTCCGACTGTAGAGGAATAAGGAATCTTGGCCATTCTATCTTTTTCCTCCGTTGTTGTAGTACACATCTTCTTGTTCAACTTCAGATGACTAGGAAGGGGTGTACGAACCAACTTAGGACTCTTCATATTGAAACGGTCCAGTACACGTTTTATGTACTTCTCCTGTGATAAGTAAAGCTTTCTTTCGTGTCTCGATTGATTAATTTTCTTGCCCAAAATATGCTTAGCATGACCCAAATCTTTCATTGCAAAATATTTATTCAATTGTTTCTTCAACTCGTCAATCTTGGAAGCATTCCTGCCCACAATCAACATATCATCCACATATAGCAAGAGGATAACAAAGTCATCATCAGAAAATCTTTATACAAATACACAGTGATCTGAAGAAGTATTCTTATTGCCTTGCTCCCCCATAACAGACTCAAACTTCTTGTACCACTGTCTGGGAGCTTGCTTCAATCCATATAGACTCTTCTTAAGTTTGCATACAAGATTTTCTTTACCCTTTACCTTGAATCCCTCGGGTGGTTGCATACAAATCTCTTCTTCTAAGTCACTGTGAAGAAAATCAGTCTTCACATCCATCTGCTCAATCTCCAAATCAAGACTAGCAGTCAAACCAAGAACTGTTCGAATGGAGGATATTTTCATGACAACAAAAAATATTTCGTCAAAGTCAATACCTTTCCTTTGACCAAATCCCTTAACAACCAATCTAGTTTTGTATCTAGGCTTCAAACTATGTTCTTCAATTTTAACTTTGAACACCCATTTCTTCTTCAAAGCTCTCATGCATTTAGGCAATTTCACCAACTCATAAGTGTGATTCTTATGAAGAGATTTCATCTCATCTTGCATGGCTTCAATCCATTTTTCCTTGTGATCATCTTCTATGTCCCCCCTCCCCCCCCGCATAATAATCGGGTTCTCCCCCAATAGTGAGTAATTCATACTCATTGGGTGAATAACGGGAGGAAGGAACACATGGTCTAGAAGACCTCATGAGTGAAATATCTAACTCATCTACATCTTCGTGAGTAGGAGCGTCTTCCTCATCAGCATTAGCATTGTTATCACTGTCACCATCAATATGCTGATATGGAATATGGTTCTGGGCATCACCATCATCATTGAGCCCATCAACGTCATCCACATTTGTATGAGAAACTTGATCAAGATAAATTAAACCTCCAAAACTTGGAGATTTTAGCTTCTCCGCTTTGTTAATATCTTCAATGGTTTGATCTTCCACGAAGATAACATCACAGCTTCTCACGACTTTCTTCTCTACTGGATCATATAGCTTGTAACCAAACTCATCAAGGCCATAACCAATGAAGATGCACTGCCTTGTCTTGGCAGTTAATTTTGACCTCTCATCTTTAGGCACATGTATAAAAGCTTTGCAACCAAACACTTTCAAGTAGTCATAGGAAATATCCTTGCCATACCAAACTCTATTTGAAACATCACTTTGCAAAGCAATCGTAGGGGATAGATTAATAACATGTGCGGCGGTCAACAAAACCTCAACCCAAAAGAAATTCGGCAACTTTGCTTCAGAAAGCAAACATTTGACTCTTTCCATCAAGGTCCTATTCATCCTTTCTGCTAAACTATTAAGCTGGCGAGTCCTAGGAGAAGTCTTATGGTGTCTGATACCCTGTTGCTTGCAGTATTTGTCAAACAATCCACAATATTCACCACCGTTATCAGTACAAATATGCTTCAACTTTTTTTCAATTTTTTTTTTCAACTGAAGCTTGAAACTACTTAAAGACATCCAACACTTGGTCTTTAGTCTTTAAGATGTACACCCAAAGTTTCTTTGAGCAATCATCAATAAATATAGCAAAATAAAGTGCATCACCTAAAGTCCTTATTTTCATTGGACCACATAATTCTGAATGCACCAACCCAAGCAAATCTGTCTTTCTTGAAGGAGGATGAGACTGGAAAGAAACTCTTTTTTATTTTAGTGCTCACATTTTTCTAATTTTGTACTTTCAAAATTTGATAACAAACGCTTCTTTGCCAGAACATTTTGTCCTTTCTCGCTAATGTGGCTAAGCCAATGTTGAAGAGCTATTACTCTCAAAGGCATTCACCATATCAACACACGTAGAGGCCATAGTCCAATATAGATCACGACGCTTTTCCCCATGAGCCACAATCATGGAATCCTTAGTGAGCTTCCATTTTCCAGTACCATTGGTACTAACATATCCTTCATCATCCAAAACACCAACAGAGATCAAGTTCAAACGAACATCAGCTAGTCTTCAATCCACGAGATTCTCGAGGTAATCCTGTAGGCGTCCGCAAGCCCGACATCTCTTTTATCTTTATTTATGATCTTTTTTCCTTTGTACCAGAGATAGACTTTATTTCTTGTTCAGACAGTTGTATGTAGTAAATATTAGATAGTCTGTGAATGGTGTGACGGCAGTCCTGGGTAGAGGAAGATGTGGATTTTTCTTGTTATTTTGGTTTACTTCGTTTATGTCTTCCGCTAAATTATAAATTTTGTTGTTATTTAGTTACTTATCTCCTGTTAATTTAATTGGTAAATGTGAATTTAATACAAACGTATTATGAATTCTAAATGTGTGGCTTGCCTAGCTTCTACGAGTAGGCGCCATCACGACTCACGAGGGTGGGAATTCCGGGCCGTGACAAAAGGAAGCGATCATTGCAAATATAATCTGATTTACAAGTCTGGAGTCGAATCTTACAGAAAACTTAGGCTTAGATACAATCATTCAATATTGCTAAGAAACAGAAGTCCAAACAATTTCCTAGTTATAAAGGTTATAATATTTATTTTTATCTTATTACCTAATAAATACTAGAAACCAGTAAAACTATCAATTAACAAGGATAAGGATTGGAGACAAGATTAAGGAGGTCTAGATTTATGATTTCCCCTATTGTCGGAATCCTTAATTTTCGCTACGTTTTCTACAAATTTGCCTAACTCTTCTCTACCGATCATGATCCCTTTGAGTGTCGTAACTCTCTCCCAAGTAACTACCACAATTTACTAGATGTATTCTCCTGAATTACACTAATTGGCATTAATATAGCTTACTTGGATCATACCAAGGTTTTGTTATCCCTAATTTCACCTTTAAATCCTCTGTGTTGATCTCTCATATACGTTAGGAGTGATGTTGTTTAACAACTACCTAAATATGCACTCTCTCGAGTAATATACACTAAATAGGTACAGTTGATTGAGAGCTCTTCAACCAGCCATAATAATAACGTAGTTGAACAAATAGAGAAAATACTACGTCAAATCTTTATTAACGTAACATGAAAATTATCCTCCAATATGTTCCATCAAAACCCTAGATAACAAATTAGCTATTCATAATAGTATACTTAACTACCATACTAGAAATTCGCATCATTATGTTCGATAAAAGGAATATTGAAGCTCCGATAGAAAAATATTGAAAAGAAAAAATACTTCGAAGATGAACTTGTTCAATAACCAATAATAGAAATAGGAAGAAGGAAGTGAAAAACTCGTAGAAGAATTTTCTGCCTTGCTCCTAGTGTGTTCTTGCCTCCTTAGGTCGGATCCCCAGTCTAATATCGGTCTGTCTATCCAATCCCCCCGTTAAAAGTGGCGTTTTAGGTCTATTTATATGTGTAGGGAAATACATAAACGCGTGGGCCAAGTCCTAGTCAAACCAGGAGATGAAATAAGCCTTCAAAGCTCGGAATGTGCCCTCAGACCTAGCCTTGCAAGGTCTACCTCCAGCTTGAGCTCGCCCCAGGTCTGGCGTCGCCAGCTCCAACACGAGCTAAAGGCCTCACGTCGCCAGGTATAAAGCCTGCTATAGGCCTGGCTTCGCCGACTTTCTCCTTTTCACTATTTTCGAGCACGCTTTCAACGTTCAAGTATCTCTTTTTCTCTACTTCAGGTCAAATGCACCTAGACATAAAATAGACTTCATTACGCACAAATAAAGTGTAATTTATCATTAAAACATATAAAATGCAAGATAAATAATGTACGGAATTATGGAATTTACACACATCACAACACATTAGTCAAGAGATTAAAATTCTGTTTGGTTTAACAAATTAAAAGTAACCGATAAGTATTAAGAGTTGAAAAAAAAATTAAGCGCTCACATAATCACGTGTTTGGATATAACTACTAAAACAGATGATAAGTGAGTGTTTTGTTAACAAATTTCTAATTAGAAAAAAGTTATCGTTAAGTGAAAAAATGGAGGAGTAAGGGTTTTATTTTGGTAAGAATTTTATTATAAGAAGATATAAGAGATAAAAGTAAAATAAAAATTGTCACACCAAAAGTACTCGAATAGAAAAAAAAAAAAATTGGCAGTAACCAACTAGTGGCTTTTGATTTGATTTTAATATATAAACACTTGACTTAAAAATATTTTTACTAGTATTTATCAAAACTTTTACCAAACAAATAAATAAACCAAAAGTGCTTAGATCCCTATCTAAAGTCTAAACTAGGCGGAATTAAACCAGCAGAAGTACATTAAAATTGGAAAAGAGCACGTGGGAAATGAGAACGAAAAAGGAAAGAACAATTATTATTTTTAGATTTAGAATACATATAAAAGGAAAAACACATTTAAACAGTAATGACGCAAAAATTATGGCCTTGATGGCTTGACAATAAACTTCTTGACTGAAATAGTGGTTTTAAGTTTTAACACAGACAATGGAAACAACGTGAATAAAATCTTCTCACAATACTCGTAAGTTAGCGTTTGAGCATATATCCCAAATTTTATTTTAAAAAATTTGATTTGGATGAAGTTTGGAAATACATTTTTAAAACATATTTTTCAACTTTATTTTGAAAAAATATGTATATAATTTCCAAGTTTTGAAATTTTGGCTCAAATTCAGCTCAATAGCTGATTTTGGAATTTGAAAATTTTGATTTAAAATTTGGCCAAAATATGAGGAAAATGTATGACTAAATATGAGTTTTAAAATAAATTTCAAATTTATTTTGACAAAATTTATGGCCGAACGGGGGCCTAAGAAACTCTTACCGTATTAATTAGGCTACTCAAATTGATATAAGAACAAAAAGTTTACTGAAAAACAATGTTGTTTTTAGAAATACTGCAAATTTCTAAGTCTACAGCTGTAGTTTTGAAAACTCCTCATTCTTTATTTTAAAATTCATAGGTCAAGTCAAGGCCGTGTGATGTACTACCATTTCACTCGTAAAACTATTCGTAGATACAAAAAAAAAGTCCCACTTGCCTATTTTCCTTAATTTTTAATTATTTCTAATTGTCTTCCAGATCTTGATTTTGGAACTGAAAACCAATTCCCAACTCCATTCTTGTGTTTTTACACTGAGTTCAATCCATCTAATCAATAATTGAAGGATTTTAGTAGCTTCAAAGTTTCTGTTTTTTCAGTTATAGATTGGATTTTTTAGTCAATAGTAACTTCAAGTTTCAGTTTTTCAGTTAAAGATTGGATCTTTTGGGTCAAAATAACTTCAAGTTCCAGTTTTTTCAATTAAAGATTGGATTTTTTGGGTCAAAGTAACTTCAAGTTTCTGTTTTCCAGTTAAAGATTGCATTTTTGTAGTTTCAGTTCTTTTTTCCTGTTAAAGATTGGATTTTTATAGTTTCAGTTTTTTTTTTAAAGTTAAAGATTGAATTTTTGGGTCAAAGGGGGTAGATGGGTATGGCAGATGTTCAAGAAAATGGACATGGGGAATTGGGTTTGTCTGATTTTAATTTAGGGAGCAAGAACAAGTACAAAAGAATGGTCTCTGAGTTAGCAGATTATGATGGAGATGATGATCCTTCACACCATTATCATCAAATGGAGAGGAGAAGAAAGAGTACAAGGAAATATGTGTTTGGTTGTGCTGTTTTTGCTTCTCTCAACAATGTCCTCCTTGGCTATGGTAAATCTTTTATCATTACTTTTTACATGTCTGCACTTTCCTGCTACTGATGAACTATTCTCCTATTTGTGAATCTTTTTTGTATGGCACATACCTTGACTAAACGAAAGTTAAACCAATGTGTTTGTTACTATGCTAAATGGCTAATTGATATCAACAACAATAACAACAAACCTAGTGTAATCCCACAAGTGGTGTCTGCGGATGGCAGAGTGTACTCGGACCTTGGGAAGATAGAGAGGCAAATGACTAATTGATATCAAACCAGGAATTTATGACTCATCAAATAGTGAAGAATGGAATTGAAATTCATAGTATTAGTATTTCTAAGTTGTGTATGATTGAAACTTGTACCTTTTCTCATTCTTAAACGTTGACTTTATCCAAGATTTATGTTGAAGTTCTACACTTCTACTCTACCTTGTCTTTTGCGTTGTGGCTTCAGATGGGGACTCATTTGTAGTACTGAAGGAGATGTTATGATTCTAGAATATTGGTGATAATTAAAGTAGTAAACCAGCAAGTTATTTGGATGCTTCCCTCAGGAAAAATGTATGTATCCTGCAATGGTTTTTTTAGGACGAGACATGAGTGTCTAATACATATAGTAATGAGGAATTCTACCTACATCTTTTGTAATTTTTGATCAAGCACAATGCTGTTGTCAGATGATTTATTATCTCGTTGACTTTCACATAACAACATCTGCTGCAATGTAATCTTTAGAGACTGTAAAATCCTTTGGAAGAGCATTGGTAATTTTTTCGCTAATCATATTGTTCCAATCTTGGAGTTCTAGGGATGATATTATATAATATGATTACATATTTGGGATGGATTAGAGCCTTACACCAAAACTGTTAAGGAGGGAAGAGACTTGCTCCTTTACAAGTTAAAAGAAAAGAACTCTTGAGCAAAAAACATTACACTTTCGTCAATAAATAAATCATTACACTTTCGTCAATAAATAAATCAATGTATCAAGGAGAAGTACATATGGATAGAGCTTTTATTACAGAAATAATGTAGCCTCATCTTCTTTGCATCAATGCAGAAAATGTTAACTAATTCCAGGTTATGCAATTTTTAGTTCATTATTAATGGAGAAAGTTACCTACTTTATCTAGTGGAATTGAAAAGAAACAGTGATATTTGTCATATCCTTTTACAAATTATGCGTAATACTTAGTGATATATGTTATAATGCACTTTGAATATGTACTACCTGGTGTCGGAGTAGGGGAATATAAAGCCCGAGGTGGAGAGGGGAGAGGCGGGAGGGGGAGAAATGCTTTGAATATATTCATCAATTTATTCAGCACAGTCTGTGTGCCTTTTCGTAAAGGTTTATTAACTAGCTGAGTCTTGATATCAATGTATGTATTTTTGAAATGCAGATGTAGGTGTGATGAGTGGAGCAATCTTATTTATTCAAGAAGATTTGAAAATAACAGAAGTGCAACAAGAAGTTCTTGTTGGTGTTTTGAGCATAATTTCACTTTTGGGTAGCTTAGCTGGTGGAAGAACATCAGATGCAATTGGTAGAAAGTGGACAATGGGGTTAGCTGCTGTTATTTTTCAAATAGGTGCAGCTGTGATGACCGTTGCTCCTTCGTTTGAAATACTAATGGTAGGAAGGATTTTAGCTGGGGTTGGCATAGGCTTTGGTGTAATGATTGCACCCGTCTATATAGCTGAGATATCGCCAACTATTGCTAGAGGCTCGCTCACATCTTTTCCTGAGATTTTCATAAATCTAGGAATTTTACTTGGTTATGTATCCAACTATGCGTTCTCAGGTCTTTCAGCACATATAAGCTGGCGGATAATGCTTGCGGTTGGAATTCTTCCGTCAGTCTTTATCGGAGTTGCTCTCTTCATCATCCCCGAGTCACCTAGATGGTTGGTCTTGCAGAACCGAGTCAACGAAGCAAGGTCAGTGCTAATGAAAACAAATGAAAACGAGTCAGAAGTTGAAGAGAGACTAGCCGAGATACAACAAGCTGCTGGAAGCACAAACACAGACAAATATGAAGAGAAACCCGTGTGGCGTGAACTGTTGACACCCTCTCCTGCTTTACGTAGGATGCTGATCACTGGTATTGGAATTCAATGTTTCCAACAGATTACTGGAATTGATGCTACTGTTTACTACAGCCCTGCAATTTTCAAAGCAGCTGGTATTGAGGATGAATCAAGACTTCTGGCCGCCACCGTTGCTGTGGGAGTCAGCAAAACAGCATTTATACTAATAGCCATCATTCTCATTGACAAAGTTGGACGAAAGCCATTGCTCTATGTGAGCACAATTGGTATGACTACCTGTTTGTTTGGCGTAGGGATTACTCTCATTTTACTGAAACAAGGATCAATTAGCATCGCGCTAGCAATACTATTTGTTTGTGGGAATGTAGCATTCTTCTCAGTGGGGATCGGTCCAGTCTGTTGGGTTTTAACGTCAGAAATCTTTCCATTAAGGCTACGTGCTCAAGCATCAGGGCTCGGGGCAGTAGGTAATAGAATGTGCAGTGGCCTAATCGCGATGTCTTTTCTATCTGCTTCCCGTGCAATTACTGTTGGTGGAACTTTCTTAATCTTTTCAGTGATCTCTGCACTGTCTGTTGCATTTGTCTATAAGCATGTTCCAGAAACAAAAGGCAAATCGCTGGAGCAGATTGAAATGTTGTTTCAGGATGAATACGTGTTACAAGGAGGTGAAGTTCAACTTGGAGATGTTGAACATCTAGTGCAGAAGTAGCGGTCTTCGGAAAGTTTCCAAAATACAGTGCTTGTACCAGGAAATACGACACTCAACGATTACATATTCTTTACCCTGATTGATCGATTGATTTATTATTCACCAGATTTATTACCCTGATCTGCAAATGCCACTACAGCATTCCCCTTTGAACCGTTGGAGGAGAACGGAAGATCACACGATACATCTCTTACTTATAGTAAGACAGAAAAACTGATGTTTGAGACAGGAAATGTAACTCTATTTATGGAAAGAATCACATGTATAAGACTCATGTTGGATATATTTTAAAATATCTATTGATTTATTGGTTAAATGAAAAGATGAGGGTTACTACTTCGGCTGCAAACTTCACAGTACTGTTTCTGCAAATGATTTATGTTAACCAAAGTAGATTCTGTTGCTTACTCTCTTGGACCCAAATATTTGGGAAACTACAGCAGTGCTGTTTCTTGAATTGTCAAGCTATCAACAAAAACGAGCCACCGAATTTACATCAGAAATCGCCAACATGAACACGAACGACAACTTGAATTATGTATAGAATCGCCAACATGAACATAAAAGACATCTTGAATTACAAATAGAAACAAAACGAGGGGCTGGTTTACGGTAATGAATGATGGTATCGGTTGGGGCAAGCACATAACTCATTTGCGGCTGATAGAACTCATTTGCGGCTGATAGACTCAAAAGTAAGTGGGGCAGACTACTTGAAGTAAGTGGGGCAGACTTCAAGTAGTCGCACTGTCCTGCTTCACACAACAAAATTTTCTGTTTTCAACCCCGCTCCTCACGTAGACCTAAATCACGTAAGTGGAAATTTTCTTAAAAGACAGATCAAATGAAAAATAAAGCGCAATGAAAGAAAAAGACATATTTAGACATCATCAATTAGCTAAGATTAACTTTTAGTCATGTTGATGTGTTTATTATAGGTCTAATATTTTTTAGGAGTTCTTTAGTCTTGTCAAATATTTATAGTTAAATTTTGTTTTATACTCCTATAAAATTGAACTGCGATAAACTTAAATTGAGCGACATGCATGCATGGACAGCAAAAATTCATATAAAACCATCCTAACTTGCTTTGGTTGAAGCATAATTGTTGTTGTGATTTAATATTACAACAACTAATCCATATGGTGTTTTATATTGCAAGCAAAATTTCCTACCCGCTTTCTCCTTTATATTATTATGATGAATGATTAGTTGGATGAAAATACTACTTCATATTTTAGCAAAAAAAAAAAAAAAAAAAAAAATATATATATATATATATATATATATATATATATATATATATGACTGTGGAAAGTATCGAAATTGCCCGAAAGCCTAAAAGAATGGAGCTATTTTCCGTGTATGACTATTTCTTAGAACATGACTCTGTAATCACAATGTAGGAAACTTCTAATTCTTTTACAAGCTTTATCTAATACTAAAATCATTAGCATTATACTAAATAAAATCATACTATTTTTTAAGAGTAGTCAAACATTTTGTAATATATTTCCCTAGGATTATCGTGATTGCTCTACTTATAATACGAATTACTACATCCTAGGTTCTGTCTTCACTTAAAAGCACACAAATATCTTAGGAATAATCAGCAAAGGTAGCGGTAGAATGATAAATATTCTTTTATTGTTAACTATTAAATATCTCTGGTTTAAGCATTGAGAATAGAGTTACCTTTGGTAAAGACGACCTTACCCCAAAGTAGGATGTCCCTGGCTCCTAGCACGAGTCTGAATTAATCAAACTTTAAAATAAATACCGGAGGATGAGTGCAAAACAAAAAAATAAAAATATCTTGCGAGCATATAAACAAAAAAATGGACGCTTCCATTAATAAATTGACATAGAATAAATTTTCAATTTTAGAGATCAAACTACTGCAGCCGCACCATGACATCAATGTTGATCATTAAACATTTAAACCCTAATCATTAGCTATCTAACCGGCCAAAATTTAAGATTTTTCATCTTATATTATTTTATAATTTTTAAGCTTATCATTTTTTTCATCAAGAAATGAAGATGATCTCATGGGACGGCCAGCGGACCCACTTTTGTCAAACAAAATATTTGTCAATAAACAACCAAATTCCAGTTAGATTTTTAAAAAGTAAATAACCACGAAAAGCATGCTAAGTATAAAATATGTAACCTTTTGTTGTCAATCCAAGATATTTATTCCCTTTGTTCCGCAAAAAAAAAAAAATATTGTGGATTTTGAAGTTGAGAGTCTAACTTATGTAGTTTTGATCTACATTAATCTGTCAACACCAACAACAACAAACCTTGTAAATCCTTATAAGTGGGGCCTGAAGTAAGATATACACAGTTCTTATTCTATCCTAAAAGAGCGGAGGAGCTATTTCCGATGTACCATCGACTTAATCTGCATTACTCGATACAAATTTAAATTACTTTTGAAATAAATTTAGGAATTTTTACCTCCTACAGCAAAGGTTAACACCTTATTTATTTTAAATAAATATCATTTAAAAAAATTATATTCGATAGATACCTTTTAAGGTTTATAGCAAACTATTTAATTTTGGTTACCTCCTAGCCCTAAGCCACTAAATACGCTATTCAGTTACACTATTTTCTTTCTCTCTCTCTACTTTGATACATCCCATTCTCTTCCCCTATTCCCTGAAAATACGATGCTCAATCTCAAAATTTCTCTCACCCACACTATTTTCTTTCATTCAGATCAATTCTTGCACCGAATATTGAATTGCGATTTAAAAGCAAATCAAATCCCTAACCAAAACTAACTGATTTGGGAAAGAGAGTTAATCAACGTTTGAGCTTTGACAGATTTCACCTTAGTGGAGGCCTTGGATACAGTTGCCGATGGAGCAGTGGCGATGGAACACTGGACACTAGACGACCGAGATTGAATCTTTTGGGCAGCAGGTAATAAAAAAAGGTGTCGCATGTTATACCTTCAAATCTCAAAGGTGTCGCGTGTGTACCTTCAAACGTTGCTATAGTGGATTCACCGGAAATTAGGGTTTGTTCTTGAACAAAGACGATGGAGTTTGGGGCTGAGCAACTTGATTTTCTGTTAATATATTTCAATGTATTTCATTGTATTCATTGTCTTTTTTTCATTGTAATTCAATGTATTTCGTTGTATTCCATTATTTCATTGAATTCACTGTCTTTTTTTCCATTGTATTTCAAAGTATTCCGCTATATTCTATGTATTTTATTGTATCCACTGTCTCGCTATATGCCATTACTGTATTCATATATTTTTTTAATTAGTATAATTTATGTATTCAGATGTATTATATAGTTTCTCTGAACATTGCTATATTTTTGAGGTATTTTTCGATTAAGAATCTTTTTTATATCTGTAAATATAAAATGTATGTGTTATAATTGAGTTATCTATTATGTTAATTGATTCACTTTTCGTTTTAAAAACAGTGTAATCCCCTATTTCACGCCTTGAATACAATCGAATACAATAATCTGTCCAGCTGTAATACCATGTTTCACTTAATGAATACAGTCGAATACACTCGAATACGACAACTGATTAGCTGGACTTCCCTAATTCACGCCTATTTTTGCTACTGTATTTATGAATACAATAGCTTAAATACATCAAATACAAGTTATAACCACATAAAATGTATCTATAATCCATAATATAGCAAATAATATCTATAGGTAACTAATTACTGCTAAAAGATAGTGATTTATGAATTTCTCATAAATTTAACTACTTGAAAATAATATATGAAGGCATATGTAATAGTCAAAGAAAAATAATCATTTGTACAAGCTGTCTTGTACATTCGTACCATTCGTTATGTAATACGTACTAATTTTTGTGGCTCTAGATGCTTGAGTGATGACAGCTACCTAAATCGTGAGTTATATACCGCAATCACGAACTACATTTTTTATTTTATTTTTTTATTTTATAGTGTGTTTAGTTTAGTATGGTAGAAGTGATTTTTCATTTATTATTCGAAAAAAATATAATTAAAGATTAATAATAATATTAGCAAATCGACGAGTGTTTTAATAATAGATGGTATGTCTAAGCGGTAACTAAAGCAAATAACATGAACTTAGTGCAAAGTAGTGCCGGTTTGTTGTTACAATTCGACTTATAAATGGTTTGTACGAGGAACTATGGTAGATAAATTAACTTTGTGGTATCGACATAGTGTATATACACATAGTAGTAGGTGCAACAATACCACACATCAATATTGACTTAAAAACTGGGAATATTCGCATTGGATCAAAAGAGAATAACTGCTGAACTGATATTTTACAGAAAACAATAAGACAAAATCTTAAACAAACATTAAAATATAAAGGCGAAATATATAAACGGCCCCTTTAAGTTGTCCTCAACGGTCAGCCAGACACCTTAACTGACCGGTTTATCATTTTAATACTTCTTCTCCACTAAATTACGACCTCGTGAACCCTTCACGATGACATGGCAAAGTGTGTGCTTTACACTTGATTCCAAGCGCGTGAAACCCTCAAAATTAAGGTATTTTTCTTTTTTCTTTTAAATTTAATATTATTTTATATGGGTCCCATTATATTTTATTTTTCATGCATTAATTTCACTTTCTTCCCAAAATATTTCTTCTACACCAAACCTCTTCCTTCCACTATTAATCCACCCCCGCGACATACTCCGACCCGGTTGAAGAATAAGCATCCAAGTAGTTATAATGAACGTAAGATTCCCAACAATAAGAAGATATAAACAAAGGATTTTGAGATTAACATAGCAGAAGGTGAAATCTCAAGGAACCACCACCGAACTCCACCCTAAGACCAGCGATAAGGTCGTTGTTTAGGCAAAAATCATCGAGGAAAATCGGTAACATTGCTCCTCCGACATACTCCGGCCCGGTGACCAATATCTCTGTCGCCGGCATATCATCCGTTCTTAAGATTTGGTTCAAGGCTTCCAACTACCGGGTTTCTAGATTTCCTTGGGATTTCGGCAAGGTCTAAGTTATTCGGTAAGGTTTATTTAGTCCATCACGTATTTGAGGTGGTCCGTTCGTAATTTTCTGTTTGTTGCCATCGTCGTCTCTGGTCTCTATCCGCATATAACTGGTGTTGTACGTTGGATTTTAAGATCTGCTTCTTAATCCAAATTGAATTAAAATTCCGATGAAGAAGGGTGTGTGGTCTGCTTTTTTTTTTGTGTGGCAATATTCTCTCTTTCTGCAAAATAGTTGCTGAAGAAAAAGTGAAAACTAGAAGGGCTGGAGTTTGGAGACGAAGAGGACGTGATGGAGACGAGGAGGAAGGGCTATGGTGATTAAAGAAGTTTTTTCCATAATTATTGTTCTTTTTTCTTTTTTAAATTATTATTATTGCTTTTTTTTTTATTTTAGTTTTATAATAGGTGGAATTTTTTTTAATTAAAATTCCACGTGGCATTTTATCATTTGTTCGTTTGACATCAATCCGAGAGTGTATTCCACGCGAGGTGGAATGATGAGGTCAAGTGTTAAATTGACCTACTTTATGAAGGCTTGAAGTGTCCAACTGAAAATGGAGTTAGTTGAGGTGTCTGACTGATTGTTGAAGACAATTTGAAGGAGCTGTTTATGTATTTCGCCAAATATAAAGTCTACATACTCTAATAAAAGTTGCGCTCGCAATGGAGTGACCATCAAGACTAGGAGATAAAAACCGTCTCCTTAACTTTGGTCCTAATTTATGAACTACTAGAGCAAAAGTTGCTAAATTAAACAGCCAAAAATAGAGTAAACAACATTACAAGATATTGATGATTGATATTGACTATAGTCCTACATGTAAAAGCCAACTAGATGAAATTTACCTCTGCAAGAAAGGCATAAAATATGCAGCCATTCTGCAGATAATGGTTCAGGTGTAAGAAGGAAAGGTAATCACTAAAAGGCAAAGTGGAGAATTCAAAAGGATCTCCATAGAGAATCACAAGTTGTTCCATGTAAAATCTGCAACCAGTGAAGAAATAGATGAATAAAGATGGAATTGTGAACTCACAGGTCTGACAAAAAAATATGCAACATATGAACAACAATAAAGTTGACATATGGTTCAAGCCATAGAAGCCGCCAGTTGCATTAGGATAGACTATCTATATCACATCCCTTTAGGTGCAATACTTCCTTGGACCCAGTATGAACGCGGGATCCCTTATGCACTAGGCTGCCCCTTATGAAAGAAGTTAAAAGAGATTATTGAAAAATTGATCTCCTACTGCTGAATGATGAATGGTAAAATAGGCGGTGTAGAGAGAGAGAGGGTGGGCTATGCATGCAGGAAGAAGAAAAAAGAACCTTATACCGAGATTGCATAGGTCCAGCATAATTCTTCTATTTCTAGATTCTCAGGCCTGTCAAGAAGTCTTATGTTCCATCTACAGAAGGTCTAGTTCAAGCGGATGTGTTACCCTGACGGCTTGGTCGTGTCCTGAAGATCTGAATTAACATGAGGTTCCTGCTGATGGACAGTCCCAAAGTGAAAATTATGGGGAAAGAAGAGATTATTGTTAGTGTTTAAACCATCCCAAACTGGACTTCCTGGTCCCCAACCTTCTGGTATTGCATTTAACCAAGCCTCAAAATCAGATAATTGTGATAATGCGCCACAATTCTCAACATTCCCTTGAACTCCATCAATAGCTATAACCTCACTTGACCCCATTTCCTCTTCAAAATTGCCACATTCAGATGGTGGCAATGGGGCAAGTTGCATTTCAAGGCCAGGCAGTGCAGATTCATGAGAGGTAGTTGGAGAAGATGAAATTGCTACTTTATGTTTACTGATGAAGAGTTCAGGGAAATTGAGTTTAGCATTCTCTCCTCTCAGCTTATACGCCTCGCGATCATAAGCCATGGCTGCATCTTCAGCAGTGTCAAAAGTGCCAAGCCAAAGACGAGTTCTTTTTCGAGGAAGACGAATCTCAGCTACCCATTTACCCCAATGCCTCTGCCTTACTCCTCTGTACAGTTTCGTCGTTGAATAAGGATGATGTAACAGAGGACAAAACAGGGGAACCCTGTTACTCTGTCCTGACTTATTCAGAATTGTAGTCCTCCCACTTGGACTTAAATTCAGTGTTTCATTACAATGCTGCTGATGATGCTGGAATGGTCCCAATTCCCTTGAAAAATATTGTGGGTGTTGAGCGGAAAATGAGATCATTTGCTGCTGATTTTGATGCGTCGGGCGATACAGAGGCGTGCTGTTTGATCTCAATTGATGTAAACTTTCCATGTGTTGCTGAGTTCCATCTAAAGCAAAAGGAAAAACGACCCTCGATGAACGAGAAGTAGAAGAAGATGTAGGAGAAAATGCTGTGTGTGGGGGAGTATTATAAGTAACAGAGGGTTGTAACAGAGTTTGGTGGGATGAAGAAACAGAGGATTGAAAACAGAGTTGGTTTTCAGGGCTTTTTATCTTCTTTCGAAAGCTAGTGCCGAAGTCTTTGCCGTTATCTCTCTTCCAATTCATTTCTTCTTCCAAAGGTTTCTGTGATTTGCTATTACAACTCTTGGCGCAAGCTTTCTTGAATACTAAATCACAAAATGAAGAAACTAAGATATCAGGGAATGGAAAACTTAATTTGGTTGAGAAACTAAGGCTAGAAACTCAGATGGTCCGAGTTTCAACTGTTGGTATAGCCAAACCTGATGAAAACAGAGCAAACAAAAAGCTTACTATTGTTTAAGTAACCCATCCCGAATACGTGGAGTCGATATTTTTGGAGAGAGGAAGTAGCCTTACCCAACCAAACATGGAACAATTAAAAAATATAATTTTCTCGGTACCAAACGCGCCCTTTTGTTCCTTCTCTAAAGACTAAACTCGTAGAGTATTATATTTTGCTTAGGGAGAGTGTGAAAGATATTTATAAAATGAGTTCAAAAAAGTAAATTGTTGGACTCGAAAGTTAACAAATACTTTGCAAGTGAATACAATCAAAAATAGATCAAAATTAAATCGTAATCGAAAATAATAAGACCTAGAAATGTAAATAATATCTTTTATCGTTTTTGATATATTGAGTGTCTAGAGAGTAAAAAGTAGAGGGAGAGTGCTTGTATTAGAAAAAGATCGGATGCCCTTTACAACATTGAGATCTTACTTTATATAATACGAGGATCCCCTCGAAATAATAAAATAATACAAAGATAGGCCCGTATCGTCGAGGGAACGACGAGACTTAAGAACACATTTTCGCTCTGACATTCTGAGAGCGTACCCTTACTACTACCATTGTTTAATCATAAATAGTTGCTACAATAATAGGCAGAATTTGACCCCATACACAAATCATTACCCGGAGTCTATATTATGTACTCTAGATTAGTAACTTAAAGAAAAGGGTGATTTTGTAAAGTCCTTGGTAACTATTATGTGTGTTTACTTTACACAGTGTAAAAACTTTTACATTCTCAATTCTGAGAATTATAATTGAACCTACTCCCTCTAGTACAAAATAAGTAAATTTTTTTTGTCTTTTTCATGTAGTCCAAAATAAGTGGGTTTTTTAAATTTCAAGAATGAATTAATTATTCTTTTCCTATATTGTCCTTGGAATATATAGTGTTGGAATATGTATTAGGAGTGTTTATGTGAGATAGTAAAGATTAATATGATCAATTTCATTGCTAATTAATATTAAAAGGTGAATTTCTTAACCAAAAAATTACTTATTTTGAACGGGAGGAGTATTATTGACCACTCGAACCATATATAAACATGTAAGGGGAAAAAATCACAAAAAACTTTAATATACTACTGTACTTCAATTTACTGATTCTAAATTCTCAACTCATGTATTCACAGGCTTACATGAAACCCTTAGAAAAACCACTATCTCTGTTTAACTTTATATGAAACAGTTAGCAGAAAAATACAAAGAAAGAGAAAACACACTTCACATTCTCTTAACACTCAAATGAATAAAGAATAAAACCAACAACATAACACTCAAATCTACTCTAGAGAGTGAAGTGCTATGATTAAGTTTTTTGCAATTTCTCTTTCTTAAGAGCAATGAACTTAGCTGCTAATTCATCATAATCAGGGAGCTTAGGATGAACATGACTACTCAAAGATGACACTTTTCCAGGCTCTTGAAATGGAAATGTATTTGATCGAAGGAAGTTGTTCGCGACATTATCTTTAGGCCTTTCAGTTTGCATAGTAATTGTCCTCAAATAAGTCTGCTGATTTTCTTTTCTTGATCTTGGATCACTCATTTCTGCTGATGATGAGAAAGTAAAGGCACAACATTCTTGACTTTCCAAATGATCCTTTATAGCACTAAATCTTGTCTTTTGCATGGGAAAATTATTCATATTCGTATCGATATCTATTTTTAACATTAAGGGAAAGAGAGGTGCTTTGAATATGAATAGCCTCTGATCTTGGTAATTCAGATCTTTGCTGAGAACAGACTCAAATTCCTCAATATCATCCAAGTATGTCATCTCCTTGACAAATTGAGCTGAACTTTCGATATCTCTTCTCCTTGTCTTCTGCCCCAAAGTAAAGCAAGAATCTCTTTTTATTACAGACTCAGGACTAGAAATTGCAGATTGGAACGACATACTAGACCTGGCAGAACTTGAAACTTTTTCTTGCTCATTCTCATGCTGTGATTCATTTCTGTACTCAAGAAGCAAAGGTCCTCGTCGAAAGCAAGTCCTTGCTATTTCATCCACCAATCTGTATTTCACTTCATTTGAGACAGACTTTCTGCACAGGTTCTCTTTTATCTGTAACCAAAGAATAACTAAAGTTTATACTGTTTTAACCTTATTTTAGTATGCAAGAGATTAACCGTTTGTAAAATGTGGACATGCAAACCTGATGATTCACAAGATTCCCATGAAGTAATTCGAGGGCAGATGTTTCAAATTTCTTCCCATATCGCTTCCCAAATAGCTTCCTGATCACTAAAAGCTCTGGTAAATCGCCAATTCTTGCTGATGCGTATATGAGACTTGACACTGCTTCTTTTATGTCATTTGGACAGTCCCTAAACCAAAATAGAGATGTCAAATCTAGTTGAGTTTAGCTTCTATACAACACCAGTGTAAAACATTGTCCATATGTAGGATTATTAACCTGAAAATATGGTAGCTTATAACAAGTTAAAACACATTACAGAAGTTATTTACTGTGCCAATGTACATAAGTTGAATCCAAATTAATTAGAAATCCAAGAATTGAGTCGCACTTGAAAGCTAGTATTCCCTCCGTTCCAATTTATGTCAACCTATTTGACTGGGCACAGAATTTAAGGAAAAAAAAATGAACACTTTTGGAATTTGTGATCCTAAACAAGTTCAAATAGTACCCAGAGTATTTGTGTGGTTATAAAAGCTTCTCATTAAAGCTAGAGTTGTAAGTTTAAGCTATTTTGTTACCAAATTTAAAAAGGATTCATTCTTTTTGAAAACGACCAGAAAGAAAATAGGATCACAAAAACTGAAACGGAGGGAGTATTAGTTACTTACTTTTGTCTGCGGATATATGGAAAGTTAAGGAGGATAAATTCACAGAAATTCTCCAATAAGTCATACACTAGCAACATATTTTCATCCATATAAAGCTGCTCAACCTGAAAATATGAGAAAACAACACAACAGTCATCAATTCTGCAAGTTTTATATAGACAGAAATTCCTACAGGCTAAAGCAAATATCAGAAATTTTTTCTATCTAAAGTCCAAACAACAAGTAAATTTTGTTAAAAATACATAGCTCGTACCCTGTCAAAGACAATTTGGTAATGCCCATGTCTAAGTAGCTCCCCTAAATCATCCCTCAACTGTCTGATAATGCAATTTCTCTTGTTTTTCAGCAGCTTAAGCCGGCACTTAACCCTCTTAATCAAATCTTTACTGTCAAATAAAAATAACAAATGCAGTAATATTAGCTTAATTTATCTCATATCTTAATTGGCATCAAGAACAGAAGAAGAAAAAGCAGTTATACCAACCATTTAGTAGCTTTTCTCCACCCAAAAAGTATATAAAACATGACAACAAAAGTTCCAAGAGAAGAAGTTGATGATCAATGCACTGTTCTTTAAATGTACAAATAACCTTAAATGAAAAAGAAAATGAAATTGAGAGGCTGCACTGTGTGTTTTTTGTGATTATAGCAGCTAAAAGAGAAAGTAAAAGAAAGAATAAGATTCTTGGGGGTCATGAGGAATAGGATGATGAAATAAAGTTGGTAATTTTTTTATTATATTGGGTGATTAATTTAGTAAAAAGGGGATAGTTGAAATTAAGGAACAAGATGAGATGCAGCTTTTTAAATAAAATGTAGTAGGAAACTGCTCCACTATGCTCACAACTATTAGACCATATCCCATGAATTATATCACGTTCATCAATTTTTTTCCCGCCATTTTATTACCCAATATTCTGACCGATTATTTTTCTAATTTCATATTTTATTATTCCTTGTTTCAACTTTTCTTTAGTCACCCTGAAATTTTTTTTTTTTTATTTTTATAAAAAATTTTGCAACTAACACGAGATTTTTGTTTTATATTCAGTCTCAAACAATTATTCTTGAATTTGCGAGAATGATATTTAATCTTCAATTAAGTAGAATGTTAAATTTTAATAATTTTTAAGGGTTTTTGTTATATTTGGTGACAAATGACAATGTAAAGATTTTTTTTACAACTATTAGTATATTTTGACATGTGATAGTATATTAGTTATAAAGTAATATTTACCATAGTTATTTATTCTTTCTTTTAGCATCATAGCTACTCCTTCATTCCTGTTTATATGAAGTTTTTCATTTTTCGAGAATTAATTTGACTAATTTTTGAAGGTAAATCAGATTAGATTAACCAATATTTTTAAGTTATAATTTAGATATACAAAAACTATACGAAAAGTATTACAAGTAGGGATATATGTAGCATTACGTCACGGGTTCAACTGAATCCATAATTTTTGATGCGTAACATAAATTTATATGTAAAATTCTACTAAAATTGAAATAAACAGTAGATTTTGAACTCATAAATTTAAAAATATAATGTATTAAATGCTAAAACTTATAAATGTGGAACCCCTAAAGTTTAAATCATGAATCCGCCTCTAATTACAAGTTTCATGATGCAAAAATAGATTTCAAAATGATGGCCAAACTTGACATAGCTTAAATTCAAAGAGCAAAAACCTTCACATAAACGGAAACGACTAAATAATTACTTGTAATTATGTTATAAATGATCAAATATATAATTATTGCGTGGAATTTAAAATCCAATGTCTAAATATCTAATGCGTCCGCATGATCATCGCGTTATCATTTGCTCATGTTTTCTTTAATTACACTTCCTTAAAATACACGCTCTGATTTTTTATCTGGAAATACAGTTATTTGGATTGTCTTGTGGGGGTCAAAGGAACAGTTCACCAGTCAAATCCTTTTGGAGAAAGAAGGCCGAAATAAGTACACCTTCCCCTCTCTCAAATTATGTGATAATAAATCCAGTTAGATCAACTCAATATTTTAAAATCAGAATTTAGATATTCAAAAATTATAAATAAAACTATTACATGTTGCAGTTATCTTATATTTGGTGCAATGGACAAAATTAAAATGCTAATCAAAACATACTTAATCTAAACTTTGAAAAGCAAAAAAGCCATAAATTAATATTATGGATAAGCTAGGAACGTGAGAGAGGGAGTGGGGCTGTTATATAGGCATGAAGCTGAAAAGTAGACATAATGATGGTCACCAGTGGCATTAAAAGGTTAGATTCTTTTTACCTTTGTACTTTATGAGTACAAAAATTATTTCTTTTGCAGATAACTATAGGATGGTAATCATAATTATTCCTAAATTATGCTCTAATCCGACATCATTAGCTATATATGTTTCTTGGGAACTAAATTAAGTATTCCATTACATTTAGAGACAATAGAGTGAGAAAAGTTTATAATGTTCAGCTTGCTGAAAATGTGACAGAACCGCCTAATTTGATCTTAACTTAAGGACTTTGCCCCGGAGAAGCTTTTAACTTCCTCATTAAGTTGAAAGATTTAATAACTGAATTCTGTTTAAACGTTTAGACCCCTACTCGATCATTAAAAGGAGTTAATCTCACATTTTCCTGCTAGAGGCTGCAAAATTAACCCATTTAACCGGTCCAATTCACCCAAGTTTAAAGAGGTTGGATTATGATCCGTCTGATTTGAGGATGCTGCTTCGCCGGGAAGTGGTGATGAACAAGCTTCTTTTCCACCACCGCCAACGGAACCTCCTCCAAATCTTGAAGGATTTATGAGATTTGTTAGAGATATGTAGACTGTGTTGTAAATTGTACTTTGGCACATCTTATTTACTTTTTTTTCCTTTTAATGGTGGTATTAGTACCTTGTTATGCTCATTCCATTGGGGGAGAGAAGATTAATAAAGATATGTCATTTTTAGTAATAAAAATTATTACACAAGTTTTTGATTTATCTCTTAATACATAATATATATCTATTTAATACATATACATATAATATATATACATAATATATATTATATATATACATAACATATAAACTTAACATATATATATATACTTAACATATATATAAACTTAATATATATATATATATATATATATATATATATATATATATATATATATATATATATATATAAAAAAAGACCACCAGGCCCGGGACCGTCTGGACAGGCCCGCCGGACACGTTTAGGCCCGGGACCGGCCCAGAATACACCCTTACCCAGCACTGTATATTTACTTTGGGACTATGAAACGATATTTCGGGAGACCCCCTGCATTTATATTATTGAGACTATGGGACGGTATCTCGAGAGATCCCTTGTTGCTATAGCTGTGTTCTGAGTTGTTCGTTGTCATTGAATTTTATTCCTGTTAGATTCACATGCATATTTTACTCGAATACTTGTTTTATGTCTTATTTCATTATATTTATACCAGTAGGGCCCTGGCATGATCTCGTCACTACTCGACCGAGGTTAGGCTTGGCACTTAGTGGGTATCGTTATGGTGTACTCATGCCCTTTCTTGTACATATTTTTCGTGTGTAGATCTAGGTACCTCTTACCAGCCACATCACCAGTAAGGCGAGCCAGCTATAGAGACTTCAAGGTATATCTGTCTCATCCGCAGACCTCGAAGTCCCTATCTATTTTACCCCATGTCAACTCCTCTTTGATTTTCTTCTTTTATTAGACTATGTAGTATAGGAGCAGTGTTTCTTTCTTTAGCTTGTGACCTATGACATTCCAGGTTTTGGGAGAGTTTATGTACTGTTCGAAAGTGATTATTGTATATGCCGAGCGACATCTCATTTCCTTGTTTAAGTTTACTTATTAGTCAATAGCTTTTAAATTTTCGTTCCTTTTTTCTTAAATGTTAGGTCTACGACTAGGTACCGTCACAACGGTTCACGGAGAGCGAATTAGGGCTGTGACAACCAAGCTTTTAAAAACTGCTTCTAAGTATGTTTTTCTCAAAAAAACTTTCAGAAAAATATTTTTGGAAAAAAACTAGTTTTTTCTGCTTCTCCAAAACTGCTTAAACATATCCTCTAAAGCCTTTTTTTTTTTTCAAAAGCTTGACCAAACACTTAGCTTTGAAAAAGAGCACTTTTTTTAACCAAAAAAGTGCTTTTAAATTTGGAGAAGCTTGGCCAAATAGGCTATAAGTGTAGTTTCCTCAAAAGTGCTTTTCTAAAAAGTATTTTTGGGAAGAAGCTATTTTTTTCCTTTTAAAAGCTAGGCCAAACACCTTAATTTAAAAAAAAAAAGAATTTTCCCAAAATAACTTGGCCAAGTAGCTTATAAGTCGTGTAGCACAACAATCAATATTCAAACTAAACTCAAAAATATAGAGAGAAACAAATTAGGGAACAAATATTATGTAGATTTGTAAGAACCTAAACATTTTTCTTATATACAAGAAAATAGCAAAATTAAAAGGAATAGAATTTGTGTCATGTTTGACGTGTTGACTGTTGAGTTATGACCTGCAATTTATCTTATTTTGACCTAAAGCAAGCTTTAGGTTGTTTGGTTCATGATATCCTCGTATGAGGGAATACTACATGATACGTCAAATATATATACTATATATATTATTTATCGTTATACTTTAAACAAATTTATCATCCGTAATTATATTTAATTTTTATAGCAAATTCATGAAACACGAGATTAATTATTTTGAACTGAAAGAAGAGAGTAACAAGCCCTTATAGCTTAGTTAATTAGTTAGAATGTCCGCTTAGTTAATGAAGGTCTTGAGTTAGACTCTCAACAAGACGATAGTTGATACAGGTTGTATTTGTTGTGTGAATGAATACAGTTTAAATATAATATATACGCTGCACGTTTGACCACATGATAATTAGGCAAATTATAGTTAATATGTTTTAAACTGTAGTGCTTTATGAAAATTTCTCGTATTGTAACTAACAACAAAGGGTTTAAATCTTTTACACTTTTAGCTTACAATATATTTTGGGATTAAGGGAATATTAATTCTTGACTCTAGGAATATATGGGGTGTCAGGACCGAAAAATACAGCTGTCATGCGGAAGCTAGTAAAGCAACACTTGAACAACGATAAACCAAACAACAAAAGAGAAATATACCAAAAGAAACACAATCATTTAACGTGGTTTGGCCAATTGACGTACGTCCACGACACATATGAGCAATCCACTATATAAAAGAGAGTATAAAATACCGAAAGAACAACCTCGCGAAGAGGCAAACACAAGTTACACATTAACATTTGTCCCGTAAAGTTCTCCCTCTAAATACGACTTTGGAATCCCGTATGGCAACATTTATGAATGTTACTGAATGAGAAAGAGTGATCCTCATTTTATAGAAATCCAAACATTTTTCCTACAAGAAAAAGAACTAGCCAAATATGAGAGATTTATAATTTCCTTCTAAAAGAAGGAAAAACCAGTTTTTGTAAATATGTCGTTGTTTCCTTTAACAGATAGGAAAACCAAATATGGTAAGAAAATCATGACAACACCTAATAATTCTCTTCCTTGGCCTAAATTTTCTAACAAAATAATCCACCTTCTTCGCATAATCTTCAACATGTAGCATCTCCAAATCATAGTTTGTCTCGACGTATGTAGCATTACGGTCAAATTTCTTAGACAAAAACTATGATTACCATCAATTAGGTTGCGACTTAAACTAAATCCGTCAAGATGAACCCGTCTTGAACCTCACTCTGATATCACTTGTTAGGACTGAAAAAGGCAGGTGCCATGCGGAAGCTAGTAAAGCAACACTTGAACAATGATAAACCAAACAACAAAAGAGAAATATACCAAAAGAGACACAAACATTTAATGTGGTTCAGTCAATTGACCTAAGTCCACGGCGGAGATGATCAATCCACTATATAAAAGAGAGTACAAAATTTCGAGAGAACAACCTCACGAAGAACCAAACACAAGTGACACACTAACACTTATTCCGTAAAGTTCTCCCCTCTAAATACGACTCTAAAACCCTGTATATTTATATTATGAATGTTATTGAATGAGAATAAGGGATTCTCATATTTAAAGAATTCCAAATCTTTTCCTATAAGGGAAAAGGACTAGTCAAATATGAGAAATTTATAATTTCCTTATAAAAGAAGGAAAATCCAATTATAATAAATATGTCGTCATTTTCTTTAACAGATGAAAAAGTCAAATATGATAAGAAAATCAATAAACACCTAAAACGAGGAAGCGGCTAAAGAGTCAACAAAAAGCTAGGTACTCCCTCCGGTCCAAAATAAGTGATTTTTTTGCCTTTTTTTTTGTGGTCCAAAATAAGTGATTTTTTCAAATTTTAAGAATGACTTAATAATGTTTTTCTTACATTGTCCTTAGAGTAATAATGTTGGAATATGTGTTAGGAGTGTTTATGTGAGATAGTAAGGTTAAAATAATCAATTCTATTGCTAATTAATGTTAAAATGTGACATTCTTAATATGTGTGAAAACATCCAAAAAATTACTTGTTTTGGACCGGAGGGGTAGTTACTAACCTAAGACGAAAGTTTTTTTTTTTTTTTTTTTTTTTACGGTTGACATCTTTTCCAACCTCAACTTGGCTTTCTCTAAAGTCATAGTCAAAGTTGTGCTCTTATGTTCACTTTGATAGGGTACAACGAACATCTTTCGTCATTTGCGACTGTCCCCTTTTTATTCTTTTTTGGCAACTTTCCAATTAATTATTTGATGCAGTAGAACGTATTTGAAGCAATAGCTTCCACCTCTGGATCTTTTTCTCCTGATCACTGAGGGTAAATTAGGTTATTTAAAATAAATTATTTTCAAAAATAAATATTAATTATTCTCTTTTTAACGAACCAATAGAAAAAAATAGTCTCAATTAAATTGGAAAACTTTTGAATAGATTAATAAGAAATTGTCTCAAGCAAATTGAAATAGATAGAGTAATTCACTATTAGAATTATGAAACCAGACAAATAGATGGAGAAAATTAGATGTTAACGCCTTAAAATTCTCTTTCATTATTCACATATAGTATCTCTTGATCCAAACATATTGTATCACATACGAAGTTTTGCTATTCCAACAATAAGAGCAAGAAATTAAATTAAGAAAGTAAAAGAAGAATAAATCCAAAGGGAAAGAAGAAAAACAAATGATTAAAAAATAATTAATCAACAACACCTTATGACTCGAGCAGGAGAAGGTCTAGAAATTGCAGAGTTAGAAGTACAAGATTTGATAGTATGAGACCTCATAAAAGACAAAACAGAAACCATTGCAGATTTCATTTTGACAACAAATTTCTTCAATTTCTTATTCCTCAAATTTTTCGACGATTCCAATTTATAACTTTGCAAAAATATATGCCTTTTCCTTGCCCTTTCCCTTCTGTAACTAAATGAACTCAACATAATTGGACTTCTATGATGTCTTCGACTTTTCTGTAATTTCATAATTGTTCTCTGATCACTATAATAACTATTTTCATCGCCCCTAAAACCAACTTCTCTTCGTGTTGGAGCTTCGTCATAGCTTTTTGATTGATCCAACGGCTCGTATCCATCGACCCTTCTGCTAAATCGCAACGGGTTGTTCAGTACTAGACTGCTCATAGCTCTCACCTTTGTGCTGAAAAAAACTTTTTGGTATTGAGAGCTTTTGGTTGCAGAGTTGAAGTGCAGCTAGCAATGAATATATACTGGTCTTGTAACAATGTAGTTAGTTTAATTTTTAAATTATTATTGATCTAAAGAAACGTGTTAATCTAGGTAATTTGACTGCGCTTATAAATATCGTAACGATTTTCGTTCTTGGTAGGCGGGAAGTCTTGAATATATTAAGTGATTTCAGTGTAGTATTAAAACTGTTATAGTCAAAGTCGAGAAGATATCATTTTCATAGCATTCACGCCTAGTTGGGGATTTAGGAAAATTATTGTAATGGACGACCGTGATGAACTGATCTATTGTTTCTTTTTTCTTTTTTTAAGTCGGATAAGAAATTGGCTCAATTAAGAAAGGAAATAAGGGAGAAACTTCTTTCAAGCAGCCAATATTTGAGTATTTGACTACAAGATTTGGTCATATCATTCCCTCTTCTGGAAACTAATAGCTTGGTTGGATGGTTGTTGCATGTTATATTTTATTGTATATTATTTTAAATATAATATTTATTTTGATTGTTATTTAAATTTTATGTATAAGATTGATTAAACTTATCGTTACGTAATGACGAAAAGTGACACTTTATGAATTGACCGATTTGGTATGGTCACGTTGGTTCCTTATTTTCTCAACTTGCCCTTTTTTATTATTAGATAGTCTTATTATATCCTTTGCCCACTTTTTTATATAACATTACCTCGTATCTTTTTTTCTTTATAATATTGCAGGTTTATTCTTTATATTATTGGTACATGATATTATAAAATAACGGTAAATTATATAATATATTTGAACATTATATATATCAAAATGTTACAATGCAATACAATATTATACAATATTTTAAGAATCGATATATAACGTAACCATCCAAACAAGTTGTAAAGACTCCTTAGGGGAGTTTGTCTGTTAAATAAATTATATATTGATACTTAGAAACGATAGATGGTAATGATGGGTGTTGGTGGGACTAAAGTTGGTAAGTGGGTCAGTTTGTGCTCGGGACCGATCCGGACTCACGAGTTAAGTGGACTAAGTGGGTTGGGACCGATAGGACCACTAGAGGTGGGCTTGGGCCGATATCATGGCCGGTTCTTTCCTAAGAACCGTTAAGGCCGGACACATTTGGCCCGTCAAGGGATCGGGACCGGACCGATCCTTAGCGGGCCCAATGTTTTTAAAAAAAAAAACTAGCTATTTGGCTATTTACAAAAAGAGTTGATGGGCTTTTAAAAAATAGTTGTTGGCTATTTAGAAAATAGTCATTTAACCTCCCAACTTAGTTTTAACCCTCCAACTTTTTATAATTATATTTTTTATATTTTCAACTATAAATACTCCATCATTCTTTTATTTTTTTTAAAATCAATAATAATTTATCACAATCTCTATCTAATTTTCTTCTATAATTGCTATTATTGCTTAATTTATTCCAAAAAATAATCAAAAAAATATTAAGGTTGTTAGCATTTCTGAAAAAATTGTGAAATTGGTGAATTGAAGTCTTCAAGTCTTCAACGATAATCAATTTTCAACAAGTTGTTCGTCAATTTGGTAAACTCGTTCTAATTCTTAAGTCTTAATATTATAATTTTATTTGTTTATTTATTTATTTGCTATTACTTGATTGATTAAGATATCTTCCTTAAGAAATATTTTTGGTAAAAGTTAGGATAAGGAAAATCCAAGACTGGCGAATCTAGAGTGGTACTGTTGTTCCTTCTCCCCTGCCCCGCTCTTCGAACCAAACTCCATATCCGTCATACACCTGATATCTTTGATATAGACAATAGTTTATTGCTACAATTTATTGAAAGTCAATTTTGGCATAATATTGCACCCGGTGAACATTTAGAGCATGAATTAATGAATGCTCTCTATTCTAATAATTATAATACTATTGATTAAAATGATGATAAGAAAATTGAACTTGATGAAACTCAACCGGATGATGATACATTCACTAGTCATGCTCCTAATGTTCATCCAACTAGTGATAACACTGCTAATCCAAATGATGACTCATTTGATACTTTCGTTACTGTTCATAAATTTAACATTTAATGCACATATAAGTGATGATGACGATTACCTTATGAATGGGGATTTGGCTAATGTTAAAATGCTTGTTGATTTAAAAAAAAAATCATATTGCTACAAATAAATTTTTTGGGCAATATTATCCTACTATTTCTAACTGCTTAGTTTATATTACAGAACTTGCAAATTTGTTTGCTTATTTTTCAGAAGGTGTGGTAATTTATCAACTTGCTATTGATTCAATGAGAAAAAAGTTTAAAAAATATTTTTTTCCTATTCCTCTATTTATGGTGTTGCTGCTTTGCTAAATTCCTGTATAAAATAAGAAGGTCCTCAATTTTGGTATGACACTGTTTATAATAGTTTACCACATGAAGATGATGAGTTGCCTAAACTTCCGTAAGAAATAACCTCATTTAAAATAAATGCTCAAACTATTTATAATGCTTATCAAGTTGCATTTTCCAACTCGTCTTCATATGATTATCAATATACTAAAAGAATTGCGGGAGTAAGAGGACGTAGTGCGTGGGCGGAGTTTAGGGGTTCTTTTTGTTCTAATAGTAATGACTTTTCACAACTAAATGAGCTTGAAGTTTATTTGTTGTAGCAACTTGAGGAAGTGAACCTCGATGACTCCTTTAATATTTTGCAATGGTAGAAGCACGAAGAAAAACACTTTATGATTCTTTCAAGGATGACTCGATATATTTTAACTATTCAAGTATCAACAGTGGCATTAGAGAGCTCTTTAAGTGAAGTAAGACTTCAAACCGCTGATTAGAGCGTCTATGGGGGAGTGCTTGGAAAAATCAGTACATTTAGAGATTGAATTCGTTCGAAAAGAAGAAATTTTGAACATGTTGAATCATAACAAGAAGAAAGATGAAGCTTGCGAAGAAATGCTAGTCGAATTTGTTGGGATGCATCTTCGCTGGACAATTGAAGCGGCAATGACCAAGTTACTTTTTCGCCACCACCAACGGAAATTCTTCTGAACCTTGAAGGATTTATGAAGTCCGTAAAAGATATTATATAGATTGTATGAACAAAAATTAGTATGTATTATGTACTTATATTGTGGCATGTCTTGATTTGTTCCTTTTTTTCCTCAATGGTGATATTAACACATTTTTGTGTTCTTTTTATAGGT
The DNA here is from genome assembly GCA_032618575.1 of Nicotiana noctiflora. Taxonomy (NCBI): domain Eukaryota; kingdom Viridiplantae; phylum Streptophyta; class Magnoliopsida; order Solanales; family Solanaceae; genus Nicotiana; species Nicotiana noctiflora. The sequence continues at coordinate 65,294 of JASVEL010000801.1, read as the reverse complement.
GGTGTGGAAGACTATGAAAGATATTACCATATTTTTTATTGCTATAATAAAATTAAAAGGCACTGCTTTGAATATCTTTTTATATTTTTTTAATCTTTAAATTTGAATTAAAAAAGTAGATCATAATTGTATAATAAATTTATAAGGCATTGTCTTGAATATTATTTAACATATTTTTCTGTCTAATTTTTATTTAATTTTTAAAAAATACTATTTAGTTGTTGGGCCAAGTTAGTCTTCCAGCCCGACCCGTTTAGCGTTGGACCATGAGCTTGTGGGTCCGGTCCTAGATCGGTTCCTACAAAAAGAGCATTTAGCCCGGGACTGCTAAACCCCTTTACTTAAGGAATTTTTACATGTGTATACCATATAGCAAACCTTTTTACCAATCATGTTTAAGGTTTGTGTTTATTACATTTAAGCATACCAAGTTTCAATTTATGTACCATAATTCAAATTAAGGCTTTAATTAAGTTATCATTAAATGTAGGAGTGTATTTAGGGACAAAATCTCCCAATTTATTTTGTTACCCGCTTCTCTCTCTTCTAATTTTTAAATTTTTCGTTCCTCACCCCCCACCCCCCACCCCACGATTTTCCCCCATTTCTTTTCTCCCTCACGTTTTTTCTTTTGTTAAGTTCTTTTCCTCTTTTGCTCAGTTTTTTTCTTATTTTTTCGAGGATTCACCCAAGCTTCAATCTGGAAAAAAATTGAAGTTATCTCCATATTCTTCAAAAAAATCAAAAAAGAAACATTCAAAAAAAGCTAAAAAATTCAACCCTCATAATATTTCAGTAAAGGTATTTTTATTTAATTTTTCTGCGTAGTTTCTGGAAACCTTCTAATTTGTCTAAATTTTGAGGTTTAATTTTGGTTATTTTGTATTTTTATATGAATCGTTAATATATTTGTAGTTATATTGTGGTAAATTTGTAGTTGTTTTCAGTGGTTTTGTAGTTAAATTGTAGTTATACTGATATTTTTTATTGCAGTTGTTCTCAGTTATTATGTTGTTAAATGCATTTTAATTGTAGTTAAACGTAGTTTATTGTACTCAATCCACTTTTTTCTATTTTTTTCAGAATAGCCCGTTTGCTGCTCAGCAAAATGTGGATTATGGTGTTCTTAGGTTTCACACTTTGTGTGAGCCTAGCATACCAAGCCAAAATCATATAGTAAATGTGTAGTTATTCTCACTTGATTTGTAGTTAAATGTAGTTTGTTGTAGTTACGCTAACATATATAATTGTAGTTGTGCTCAGTTAATTTGTAGTTAAATGTAGTTTATTGTAGTTATGCTGATATATATAACATTTTTACAACTACATTAATATATATAACTACTTTTACTTTTTTTGTAGATATATGTGTGGGTAGGTTGTTCTTAATTTAATTTTACTATGCTATTGTCATAACTTTAATTGTGGATAATTGTTCTGCAATTGTAGAAACGAGATTTGCGTAGCTTGAATTATCATCTACCACAATGGCGTCAACTTCAAAATCTCTATATCTTCCATATTTATACCAATTACCATTCGATTTCAGCATAATTGTGATTTTTGCCATGATTTTGTGTAGTTAACAGAAAAAATTTTAAGAACTGATATAGATGAGAGACTCAATGTCGACAAAGAACAAAATACAAAAATATTCAATTTCTACAATTTGATGTTTGGATAATTCGTAGCTTTTGAAAATAGGAGTGAGAACAGAGATCTCGTTCAGTTGAATAAGGAGAGATTTACGCAGCTACAAATTTTTTTCCTTTTCAGAATTTTGAATTAAATGCAAAGATTCTGCCATCAGATTTGTAGCCTACAAAAGCGCACGTTTATTAGGCAGAATCTCTTTAAATTTTATTTGGTATATAAATTGTAGAAATAATGTGAACATACCGGGTAATTTACAAATTTTGAACATTTTAGGTAATAATTTTTGCTATAGGGTATAGATATGAAAAAATCCATTTACTTTGAGGCCTGAGATCACGGCCCACAAGACATGCCCACTTGGCCCGTTTAAAGCCTGGACCAACCCACTTACCACCCCTAGGTGGGACGAATAGATCTGATTTCCTCTTCCATAGTAGTAAAACGAAATAAGCAACCTTACTTTTAACTGAAACATTTTTCTTTTTATTCTTTTCAAAAATGAAATTTATTTGAAACTTCTTATTATGTTGTGAAAAAACTAAAAGAATGTGAGGACTCAAAAAGAAGTGCCCATTTCTGTTTTTGTCCCTTTGCTTACATTCTCAACCATGTACAACTAAAACCCAAATCAGATAAGAAAAACCACAAACAACTGGCTCTAAAGATGAACACTTCCCTTGTCCCAAAGGCTTTGCCTTCTCTTCCTCTTCTCCATAGCAGAGCTCCTTTTATCACAACTAAAGCTTCAAGCCAGGAAAAATCTCATAAATCATCTAATATCCTATTATTAAAGGTTTGATTTCTTTAATTTTTCGCAAACTTTCACGATAAAAGACAGTCCAGTGCACTAAGTTCCTGCTATGCGCAGGGTTCGGGGAAGGGCCGGACCACAAGGGTCTTTTGCACGTAACCTTGCCAAGCATTTCTGCAAGAGGCTGTTTTTACGGCTTGAACCCGTAACCTCTTGATCACACGAGAGAACTTTAGCTGTTCGCAAACTTTCACGATACAACAATTATTACCATCACGGAATTTACCACTCTCCTTTTGTTGAATTCAATAATAGGCATCAAAATGCATCAATTTGAAGGCTATTGAAAGTTTGGCTTCTTCAAAATCCTTATTGGCCATTCAAGTTGCCACACTTTTGGCCACTGTAAGACCCTTTAGTTGAGATTAATTAACTCAATATTTCCTTTTTTATTGTTTTCTTTTTTATATGGTTGCTCTTTCTGAAGGATTAGTTTTTCAAGAATTCATAATATATAGGTAGGTGCAGAGCCAGCTTTGGCAGTGACAGGCGTGAATAATGAAGAAGACTTGGCTTGGGTGTTGATCCAATTGGCCATTTCTGCATTCTTCTACTTCCTTGTTGCCCCAGTAAGTGGAGATTAAAAAAATTGATTTAAGTTTTATTCACGAATAATATAAAATTTCATGTTGTCATTGTAATTTAATTGCAAGTAAGTTACCTTTTTATTATGCTGTTAATTAATACTAATGATATGAATTTACTCATAATTACCTTATAAATAAGGATTTTTTTTCACTTTTTGCCCGTGCCAAAAATTATTTAGATACGGTAGCCGAAAAAGTCGTTAAAATTTGTATAATTTTTGTATATAACATACAAATGTATATATATACAAAAAATACATATTTTTTCAACTATTATTTTGAGCGACTAGACGGTGTTATTTCCCTATAAATAATTTAACTGTGTAAATATTCTTATGAAACTTAAAATTAAAAATAAAATAAAATTAGAACATAAGGGTTCTAAAACATTATGTGCTAGTTGTCTTTATTTATTTTTTTCTTTATCAATTTCTTAAAGTTATACGTGACTTCGATTGCAGCCTATCATAATGACCTGGCTCAGGAAAAGGTGGTATAAGAGGGACCTATTGGAGATGTATTTGCAGTTCATGTTTGTTTTCATCTTCTTTCCAGGGTAAGTAGTAACTATACCATGTCTCGATATTTATTATTTACCTGAAAATCTGGCAAAAATTGGGAAAATTATCGTATTTCACCATTTAAAAAGAAAAGGAGGAAACTATATGTATGAATCGTTCAATTAATTCGATCAAGTAGGTATACTATCCTTTTTGTCCTAACATATGCTATACAGATAGAACATGTAAGTTTATATAATAAACATTATTAATAGCCTCAAAAAAATACTAACAGCAACTAAAACAAACTCAGACAAGCACTACAATATTATGCATATGCAGCTATAAAATAAATTGTAGCTAAATATGAAATTTTCGTAGCCAAGCACTTTAACTACAATATTTTTTTCTCATAGCATTCGTAGCAAAATGTGACGTAACAAAAAGTTAGCCACGCACTTGATATACTGCCATTAAGTACTAATACTTATTGCTACAAGTATTTTCTGTGTTGTTGCTATATTGATAGGAGTAATATTTTTTAGCCGCGATATATATGAACATTAGAATACATGGGAATTATAAACGCTAACTCTTAAATAGTGATATATGCAAAAAGAATTAGAAGAACTCAATACCTTATAAATAAAAAGACGTTACCCAAGAAAAGCTAACCATGAATCATCAAAATTAAATGCCTAAGTAGTCATCCAATTCTCAAGAAGAGAGGAACCAGAGATTAAAAACAACAACAATCCCTACCCTAGGGTAGAGAGACCGTTTCCAAATGGATCCCAACATCCTTCCCTCCAAGAACTTCCCATGTTGCTCTTGAGGAGACTTGAACTCACAACCTCTTGGTTGGAAATGAAAGTTGCTTACCATCAGAGCAACCCCTCTTAATTGGAACCAAAGATTATAATCATTAAAAGCAAAAATTAAATCATGTCTTCTCATTTACCCGGCCATTTATTGTAGTACAAATTTATTATTTATTGGAAGAAAAATTTACTTTTTAGTCCAAGAATATTGTAGGTGTGAGATTTAACAGAAAGGTAAAATAGAAATTTAATTTTTGATGGATATTTTGGTAATCAACTATTGCTTTAGGAGCTTCTTTTAGTATAGTATAGCATATGAAATGAGATATGAGATGAGATATGCATTGTTTAGTTATAACTAGCTTTTTGCTAAATTCCCAATGCTTTTACATCAATGTTTGGAATTGATAATTAGTTGGTTGATATATTGACCAAGACAATTGTTTCTAAAACTAGGGTTCTTCTATGGGCACCATTTCTGAACTTCAGAAAGTTTCCAAGAGATCCATCAATGAAGTATCCATGGTCTACGCCAGAAAATCCATCTCAAATTAAGAATGATTACAGGAAGTACCCATGGGCTACTGAAGAAGACTATGAAGTACTATAAATATAGCTACTAGAGATGTCCATAAACAATCTCTTTGGCTCTTGTAAATTTGAATTTATATGATGATGATTAATCATATGCTCGGGATAGTCAGTAGTCCATTATTGTGCTATATCCATGCAAGATGTTGTAACAAGTTCAAAAGGATGACTTGAACAACCAACTACAGCTATGTAACCATGTTGCACTTGAAAATAAGATAAATCTTAAAGAGGATACCTACAAAATGCTCTCTGGTTATACTCAAAGAGAAGAGAAACTAAATATACACTCCACCTAGGTAAAATCCTCTATTTAAATGTCAAGAACTAATAACAATATACAGTCAAAGTCCTAGTAAAAATCCCCTAAATCAAGGTCAAGAGCTAATAGAATTGTAACAGGGTTCTTAATTTCATCTGTTAGCTGCATTTGCCGAGGTGTTAAACTTGCACTGCAACCATGTCAACCGTCTCTCATTCTTAAGAGAGATAAAGGTTTCTCTGGCATTTGGATTCTCAAACAGATCTAATGCAAAAAAGTAGATACTTTGATCAACACCTTGCATTTCATCCAATACTTTTATGCATTTGCTTATAGCAAAGCGCTCCTCATTCCTCATAATGGCAGCTGCCCTCATCTTTGAAGCAGCTGCGATTTCCAGCATAGCATCAACTATAGCATCACCAGTCGCCTTGCGACCTCTTTTGCGAGGACCCGAATTTGGTGTTACAGGTTGATGCTTATTGTTTCCATCTAACATGTTTAAGTCCCCCCCTGAGCCTGACGAAGCATCCTCATCCACCAAAGCAGGATCAGCGGACATGGTAAAATGTCTTTGCATGTACAAGGCACAGAGGATTTCTACTTCCTACTGCAACAGTAGCATACAAGCCCATTATCACAAATTATTTTGCTAGTAGTTTAATTGAAGACAAACTAGTGACTAACACAGAAATTACACTTGCAACTAAGAAGAGAAGATCATGAGTTTATTCAAGCTGTAGATTGGAGGAAGGATATAATCAAGGGACAAAGTATTGTCAATCGCCACAAAAATATAAAATACAAATAATGCATGTGGGACGACACATCCAAGCTTTTTGCATCACAATTTCTTTTTCTAATAATAGAGATATCCCCGAGGGCCGGTGGCCCACGGTTAGAAAATCGGTGGATAGTGGACCAACCTTTTTACGTTCTCCACTTAAATACCATACTTTTGACTGAGACGGGGTTCAAATCCATGATGTGCGACTAAGCACGCATCTCGTGTTCCACTCTTAACACTAGACCAAAGCCCTAGGATAGCTTTCCACTTCGCAATTTAATGTTGTCATATGTTGAATCCTAGTACCTACTACCTACCCTCCTAGCTACTTGTACTTGGCCATTTTAGAGAAATCTAGATCTCAAACTTGCATAATGACAAAGTAACTACTATATTAAAGACGTGTTGCTGCAGAGCCGCAGCATTGAAATGCTTAATGAGGCATGACAAGCTTCTAGAACCAGCATCACATATTACATAGCATCAATTGTTTTTTTGTCTGTTTTTGATGAAGTATGAAGCAAATAGCATCAATTATTGACATGAACAAGACAACATTGCTCATAACAACATTGTTAAAGACTAGTCTGAGGGTTTGCACGTGTACCCATGTCAATGGGTATATAATTTTAAAAAAATTCAAGTGAATATTATTAGATAATGTGTGAGCTATACTTAATTATAAAATTAAAGAAAAATTCCCCAAAATGATGAAAGCTAGCTCAATAAATGAAGAAAACATGTCCCGCAAAAGTTTTCAAATGTCTTATTGTAATTTATGAGGATCCTTTATCTTCAATAAGCTAAAATCAAAACATTAGTACAACTAATATAAGCTAATGTAATAACAAACAAAAGACTCCTAAACCTAAAAGGGGCTAAAAGCACCTAAAGTTGTCTAACGCGATTTTCCTATTTTATAGGCTACTATTGTATTTATTATTATAATTATAATTTAGTGCATAGTTCAAATAAGTTCTAAATATTGGATCCAAACATTATGTATTTAGTATTGGGGTTTAATAAATATTGGAAGCAACTTTGAAATCCTACATATAATGTATAGTTTTAAATACTGGGGTTGACTTTAAATTTGGAACTTCCTATCAAATTCAAAATACAAAAAACAAATTAGGGCTTAATGACCTACATTCGGGATACCTTTTTTTTCACAATGTAGAATCATAAGTAGGTTTGAAAAAATATTGATAGTAAAAAGTATCACCATAAGGAAAGTTCTAATAATAAAAATTTAGACTGATTTCAAAATTTTAAATTTTAAATATTAAAAATAATTAAATAAGTATTCCTAAATATAAAAAAATAACTAAATAATTATTCCTAAATTAGAAAAATAATTAAATGACTAATTTATCCAATGTGAACTCTATTTAAAAGAGTAAAAAAAAACAGAACGATATTTTGCTAAGGATAAATAAGGTGCACATTTTGCGTGTGTACCCATAGCTTAATATTCATAAAAAAATGTAGGGGGCTGGAAATTGTTAGACAGAATGCTGAAGAAAGAAAATTTTCTAGGCAAACATTTAAGTCTCAAGGAAAATTTCATGAGTTATGTTTTTGTACATTCATATTGAAGGAGTAATTTGTTATAAAGCATATACACATATACAAGTTTTACATGATTATTTTGAATCACAGTATGTAAGCAAAGAAAAGGATCAAAGCAAACACTAAAATCTCAAGAAAAATGCAAAATTATATTTTGGAACATTCATGTTAAATACGATTCGAGGGATGATTGGAAACAGCCTCTCTGCCCTATCGGGTAGAGGTAAGGCCTGCGTACATATTATCCTCCCCAGACCCCACCACGTGGGACTATACTGGGTAGTTGTTGTTGTCGTCGTGTTAAATGCAAATTTTGTTCTAAAAAGCTATAAAAACCCACCAATTTTTACCTGAACCTTAAATATTGATATACAATATAATCATGTAAAATTGGTAGATTTTTATACCCTTTTATAACAAAAATTTGAAAATCTAGCGTTGAAGCTAGGCAAAACATCAAACAAAGACAAATGATTGACATAAAATTATGCAAGGTCATATATTGTTCTTTATAAAACAAATAGAAGCAGAAGGATAATAATAATATAATAAACGAAATTAAGATTTAGAATTAAATTCTAATAATATGGACGATAACAATAAGGAGAACCATAATGATTTTAAAGTACTAAAATTAAGACTTATTATATAATTCAAATGAGGAAAGCTTACATAAGTAAAATTTGATTTAAGTTCCTTCGTGCTTTTAATATAGTATATATTTGCTTTTAATTTCTTTTCAACCTGTAGCATATTCACAGAATCAGAAGGCAGGAATACCAAAGCTTGAGATTTTCAAGTAACTTGATCTGTTTAAGGATACCTATGGTTCGAAGAAACAGATTAAGAGTCCTAATTTTAAGTTCAAGGCCATTGTGTTTAATACAACAAGGTGCCATGCTACTTGGCCCAGTTATACGGGAACCATGGTCCTAAAACATTGCCATGGTCGAGTGATAAGAGCACAACACATTATGTGCATGTTACAAATTTGAGCCCTCCCAACTACCTTTTTTTCTACACTGTAGAGTTGTAATTGGTATTTGGAATATGCTTTATTCCATTTCTGCAATTAGAATATCGACTCTGTCTATATTCTACTACAACATGTTAAAAAGGGCCGACCCAGTTCAATACCCACTTCGTGAAACTCTATGCGACATTTTCTCTGCTTTGTAGAGAGGCTGATTCAAAAGCGCGACCGAAAAATCCTAAAAAAGGCATCTGTCTCTAAAGTCGATTCCAGAGTCATACTTCAACACGGTAGAAGGATTAAAGCATATTTTTTAGATTATATGTTATTCACAACATAAACGAACCAACAAATATAACCCACATTTCTATAATATGAGATCGTAAATCATGATTCCTAAAGCACATGAATTCAACAACAAAATAAAGAGGGTGGAGTTATATTTACCTTTTATAGGGCAGTGAAACAGAGGTGCAGAGCTCGTTTCAGATCTACCCCTTTGAATTTCGAATTGAAACTTGAGGGAGATAGAATACAAAAATTGAAAGTATAAATATGATTTTTCCAGATTTTCTCTCTTCCTTCGGCAGGGAGCTTAAGAAATTATATATAGAGGGAGGAAGAAGCTAAGGTTCAAGTTGGAGTTTTTTCGCTTAGAAGAGGAAAGAATGAGGGAGAGGTGGTCGTTTCAGAGAGAGAATGAAAATCAAACCCTAATTTGGGTTTCTAGTGGTAAGCGGGATTAATTCTTGTCCATTAGATCTAAAGAGATAAGTGTTTGAGATTGAGTCTTTTGGCAATTGATGAACGATGTCGTTTTAGGGAATCTTTAGTGAGTTCTACGGTTGGGCTGGTGGGTGGCTGGATTGGGTCTGTTGTTGTGGCTGCTCTAACGGGACACTTTATAGGCTTGAATCGGCTTTAGCTGGGCCTTTGTTTCAGCCTAAATTGGGCAGTTTTGGAGCTGATTTTGAGTTCAAAAATGGGGGAGAAATTAAAAAATGAGATTTTTTCCTAATTGTACCAAATATGAAATCTTATTACTTTAAATATGCATAATTTATTGATTACTTGCCCAATCTACACTTTAACTACAATTTATATACTATTCGACTGTTAGACATTAAAATGGTAGAATATTCCCTAAAAAAGCGCTAAAATTAAGGAGAGAATCTTAGTGTTAATTGATTTTACATTAAATTTAATTTTTAAAAAGGGAAAGGAGATTTCTCATCTGCATATTTTTTCTCTAGAACTACAATTCAACAGCAACAGTTACCCAGTATAGTCCCACAAGGTGGGGTCTGGGGAGGGTAATATGTAGACAGACCTTACCCCCACCCGAAAGGGCAGAGAGGATGTTTCCAATCGACCCTCGGCTCAGGGAAGGAAAGGAAAAACAACATCAACAAAAAAAGAGCATTAGTAACTCTAGCAGAAATCGCGCAAATAGTTATCTAGACATAAGAACCATAAATAAAATGACATGCAACAGTATCAGACAATAACTACCATAAATAACTACCATAAGGGGGACACAATCCAATGCACAAATCATCTATGGATCACCCCGTCAAGCCTCACCCAGCCCCTGGAGAGAGTACGAAAAATTCTAGGAGCCCCTATCCTACAATCTTGATACTAGACCTTCAGACTTTTCTATCAAGGGCCATGTCCTCGGAAATCCGCATTCTAGCCATACCATGCCGAATAACCTCTCTCCAATACCTCTTAGGACTCCCTCTACCTCTCCTCACGCTGAGCATCGCGAGTCGCTCACAACTTTTCACGGTGCATCATGACTTTTCCTGCGCAAATGCCTGAACCACCTGAGCCTCGCTTCACGCATCTTCTCATCCACCGGGGCTACCCCCACCTTCTCCCGAATAACTTCATTCTTAATCTTATCTAACATGGTGTGGCAAGACTAACACTGGAGTTGTGGTCAAAGTTGTCTTGAGCTTCTAAAAGCTCTCTTCGCACTCGTCCGACTATACGAACGGTGCACCCTTCTACGTTAACCTAGTAAAAAACGAAGCAATAGATGAACATCCCTGAACAAACCGGCGATAGTACCCCGCCAGGCTAAGAAAACTCTGGATCTCCGTAGCTGAGGACAATTTATGCCAACTCTGCACCATCTCTATCTTCTTTGGGTCAACCTGAATACCATCACTAGACACCACATGACCCAGAAAAGCTACCGACTCAAGCCAGAACTTACACTTGGAGAACTTCGCATACAGCTTCTCCTTCTTCAACCTCTGCAATACAACTCTCAAATGCTGAGCATGCTCCTCCTGGCTATGAGAGTACACCAGGATGTCATCAATAAACACAATGACAAATGAATCCAGATACGGCCGGAACACACTGTTCATCAAGTGCATGAATGCGGTTGGGGCATTGGTTAGCCCAAAAGACATCACTAGAAACTCATAATGCCCATATCTCGTCCTGACAAATGTCCTCATAATATTAGAATCTCTAATCTTCAACTGGTGATAGCCTGAACGAAGATCAATCTTCGAGAACACCCTCACTCCTTGGAGCTGATCAAATAAATCATCAATGCGCGGTAGAGGATACTTGTTCTTCACTGTTACCTTGTTCAGCTATCTATAATCAATACGCTTTCTCATTGAGCCATCTTTCTTCTTAACAAACAACACCGGTGCACCTTACGGTGACACACTAGGGTGAATGAATTCCTTATCTAGGAGCTCCTAAAGCTGCTCTTTAAATTCTTTCAACTCAGCTGGTGCCATACGATAAGGAGGAATTGAGATGGGCTGAGTGACCGGCACTAAAGCAATACCAAAGTTGATATCCCTGCCCGGCGGCATACCCGGCAGGTCTAATGGAAACACATCTGGGAAGACCCTCACAACGGGCACAGAATCAATACTAGGAGTCTCAGCTCCAACATCCCTCACAAACGCTAAATATGATAAACACCCTTTTTCAACCATCCTCTAAGCCTTTAATAATGAAATCACCCAGCTAGGGACATAATCAGTCGAACCCCGCCACTCAATCTGCGGAATACCAAGAATAGCCAATGTAACTATCTTGGCATGATAGTCCAGAATAGCATGGCACAGGGATAGCCAATCCATGCCCAAAATCACATCGAAGTCTACCATACCCAATAATAGCAAATCCACTCGGGTCTCCAGACCCCCAATAAAAACAAGACAAGATCGATAGACGTGATCCACAACAATCGTATCACCCACCGGGGTGGATACATGAACAGGCAAGGCAATACCATGGGTCGTACCCAAATGATGAGCAAAATAAGAAGACACATACGAGTATGTAGATCCATGATCAAACAAAACAGAAGCATCCCTTTGGCAAACTAAAATAATATTTGTGATCACTGCATCTGAAGCAACATTATCTTTCCTATCTGGAAGTGCATAGAAACAAGCCTGACCACCGCTCGATCGCTCATCGCTCCTGGAGAGTTGATGATAGGCTATAATTACATATTTTAGTCACTTATTATACTCGAGTTTACTGCACTTTAATTGAGTTTGAGCTTTAATCGCTAGTGTTTTATACTAATTGTGTGTTTTATGCCTTGTAGGTGTGATTCCGAGCTATATAAATGTTATGGAATAAATTTAGGTAATTTTAAGCTTTGAAGTATGAGTAAAAGCTCAAGGAATTAAGCCAAGAATGTGTTCGGGGGTCAAATTTGATAATTAAGTACGAACGAAAACTCGAGGAGGCATATTGCACTCAGTCTAGTACAATAGACATAACTGTTTGCTCATATCTCCATTTGGCCTCCATAATATTTGGTTGGAAAGCTAACTCAAAGGCTTACAACTTTCAAGTTTTGAATTTTTCCTAATTCCAAACGGAACAGGGTGAAAAACTGCAGTTTCACAGTGACCGCGGTAGAACCTCGACAGAAAATCAAAGACCATGTTTGGCCGCGGTTCTACCGCATTCTGGCCATGGTCGCGCCGCTCCAGGCATCGAAAAGAGTCTTATTTCGCCCGGGACAAGTTTATTTTGGCCCTACACTATTCCAACTTGTATAAAAGGCGTCCTAATTCTATTTGGGAATGTAGGGGACATATTTTGGACACAAATTAGACCTAAGGAGGCAAGAGACACTACTTTAGGGTTAGACAACACCCTTGGAGGCAAGAACGCATTGGGAGCAAGGCGGAGAATTCTTCTACGAGTTTTTTCTTCCTCTTCCAATTTTTCATTGTTGGTTATGACTTTTAGTATTGTAGGTTTACATACTATTATGAATAGCTAATTTGTTATCTAGAGTTTTGATAGAACCTTTCGTAGGATAAATTCTTGTTATGTTTTGATATAATTGAGCCATAGCTTTTCTCTATTTGTTCAACTACGTTTATATTCTAGTTGATTGAAGAGCTCTCAATTAGCCGTGCCTATTTAGTATGCATAACTCGGGAGACAATGCATATTTAGGTAATTGTTGAACAACACCACTCCGAAAGTATATGAGGGATCAATAACCGAGGGTTTAAAGGTGGGATTAGGGATAACGAAGCCTTGGGTGCAATCTGAAGTGAGTTGTATTAAAATCCACCTAGCGAAGCTCGGGAGAGTGCGTCTAGTAAATTGCTGTAATTACTCGGAAGAGATTTACGGTAATAAGAGTGCTCATGATTTGTAGAGAATACTTAGGCAAAATTATAGAAGACATAGCGGGAAGGATTACGACAATTGAGGAAATCATAACTCTAGACCTCCTTAATCTTGTCTTTACCCTTTAGTATATTTAGTTGTTAATTTAGTAGTTTAATTTGTTAGTTAATTAGTTAAACACAAGAATCTAAATATCTATAAGTTAGGAATTATTCAAGCTTGTCTTCTTGGTGACAGTGAACAGTTGTAGCTAAACCTTAGTTCTCTGTAGGATTCGACTCCGGACTTGTAAACCGGATTATATTTGCGGCGACCGCATTGTCCTTTTTAGAAAGCATAGTTGGGCGTGATCAGGAGACCTCTAGAAGACTGACCCCACCTCTACTAGACTGGGATGGTGCTGAAGTAGATGGAGTATAAGAGGAGGGCTAATCCCTATGCTGAGACCTACCCTTGCGAAGTCGAGGACACTGCCTCCTCATGTGGCCAAACTCGCCACAATCAAAACAACTGCCCGACGCTGAAGAAGGGGAGTGAAGAGAACCCCTCACCGCAGATGAACCCTGGGTTGAAGAAGAAGGTGTTGAACACTGAGCTGGGAGGGCGCAGAGTGAAGACTCGCCCTGCTGATAACCCTAACGGCCACAGCCGGAAGAAGCTCCACTATGCTCTAGGCGACCTGACTGAGGAGGTCTAAATGAACGACCTCTGCCCTGATGAAACTGGCCCATAGACGGAGCACCACTATAGCTACCGAACCTCGAGGCCTCTTATCCTCCCTCTCCTCTCGCTCTCGGCGACGATCCACCTCAATCTGGCGTGCCATATCCACTACCTCCTCGAAGGATGCTGCCACTACTCTCTCCCTAGTCATCAAGATACGAATAGAACAGTTGAGGCCATCTATGAACCTCCTGATCCTCTCACGATCTGTTGGGATCATCCATGTAGCATGTATGGCTAACTGAGTATACCTCAACTCGTACTAATTCACTGTCATATCACCATGAACTAGCCACTCAAATTGGCAGCGCAACTCCTCTCTGCGGGACTGCGACATATACTTCTCTAAAAAGATAGTGGAAAACTGCTGCCAGGTAAGGGGTGCTGCTCTTGCAGGCCTACGCCTCTCGAACTCCTCATACCACATGAATGCTGGCCTCGAAAACTGGAATGTAGTAAAAGATACCCCACTAGACTCAAGAATCCCTACTGTACGTAGCATCCTCTGACACTTATCCTAGAATCCCTAGGCATCCTCGCCCTTAGTACCACTGAATGTAGGTGGATGAAGTCTGCCAAGCCTCTATAATCGACGATGCTCATCGTCAGGCATCACCGGAACAACATACCCTAGGGCTGGCGCAACTGGAACAGCCGGTGCAACTACCTGAGCTGGGGCTGCCTCTAGCGTCTGAAGTCCCTGCACAACCTGCTTTGGTGTGCGAGCTGCGGGGGTCTGATGACCACCCCAGTCTGAGATGTCGCTGTGGCAGTAGTAGCTGAAACCGCCCGAGCCAAACCAGTGAAGACAGATAATATATGGGCCAATGCCTCCTGAAGGCAAGGAATAACAATAGGCACTGTCGGTGCTGCTGAAGCCTCAACCATTAGGGACTGAACCTGAATAGGGAAAACAGGTGGGTCTACTGGCACTGCCCCTGCCACTCTACCACGACCACGACCACGACCACGACCACGACCACGACCACGACCATGGCCGCGACCATGGCCTCTAGCCGGTGGCAATGGTGGTCGTCCACCTTGTCCGATACCACGAGTCCTTGCCATCTGCAAGAGAATAAATTAGAGAAGTTCAGTTCTTGGGACAACAAAACCGCACGACAGAGTTCAAGAATGTGAAGTGTTTCCTAAAAGGTCTATAGCCTCCCAAGGATAACTACAAATGTCTCTGTCCCGATCCTGCGAGACACTACTAACTGGCTCAAGACTCATGAGGCCTTGTAACCTAGGCTCTGATACCAACTTGTCACGACCCTAAACCCGGTCGTGATGGCGCCCAACACATTGCTAGGAAAGCCCGACCTATCACACACATTATCCCACAGATCTGGGGGTCACAAGTCAAGAGCCTCTGCCGAATAATGTAATAGTAATACTGAATGTATAGTAATATGAGTACAGGGAAGTCAAAACATAGATAAACAAGAGAGAAGTCGGGTTCTACGGACGCCAGGCAGCTACCTCGCCAACTCTGGAGAATACGCTGATAGCAGCTTGAATGGCCAAATATTTAACAAATTTTCCGACCGAATTCGGTCGGAAAGTTTAAATTTTTATGCTGTCAGTCAAAGTTTTCACATTGCCGTTAATTCTTCGGTGAGACGGTGACCATTGTAAGGATTGCTTGCTTTCTCTACTAGATATAAGTATGTGGTCATCTTTGACATTTCTCTAAATTAAAAGACAAAGAAAAGGAAATGGATTGATCCCTTTATTCAAATTGGATTTTCTGGTAGAAAAGCATTACGAGTATTCACGTTTACACTAAACTAATATATATACTCGTCTTTTACATTTGGTATCACTTAACCATGATTAATCACTCCTTCTTTGTTTAACTAAATTTATGCTCATAGTCTTAATACATATTACTCAGTGGCACATGATGAAATGCAACAGAAAGTATAGTAGGTATTCTTACGTCAATATTTTACTACTTCGTCATGATCAATTAATGTAATTTGGTATACAAATCGGGCGTCATAATTTTTTTTTTTAAGATAAGAAACTAGAAACTTAAACAGATAGTCTATTCAAATTGCTAAAGATAATTTAGTTCGCTCTTTTTTCTTTTATCCAAAGAAGTTAGGTCTGTACTTCTACCTCATCATCATATTGAATTGTTTCAAAACGAATATATTATGTCATGGGCGGCTTTCCAGTCATGTCTCATGACCAATTGCTTTTGACATTGATTTTCTCGTGCGACACTGACAATTTAGTCTAGCGCACGGAGGGGATCTAAGTTGGAGGACAGCAACTGTTCTGACATCAATTGTTTAGCCTTATATTGTCCTTCCAAGAAATCTCATAAAGTCGCCGCGTAACAATTATTATGAAAACAAAACTCATGTTGTTGGCACATTCTAAAAGCCCCAAAATTTTCTTATTTAAACAATGCTCCCCATCCTCCCCCCCCCCCCACACCCCCCTCTTCCTCCCCATCCCGCCTCATTTCCCTAAAATCTTCTCTTCAAATTTTCACGATAAAAACAATAATAATTCATAGAAAATCTGAGAGGCAGCGATCAGTGATTTCCAAATGACACCTTAGGTGTTAAAAAGACATGTTAGTAAGTGTGTAAACTTCTGTGTTTGTTTCGTTGTGCACTTAAGAAAAGTTGTGAAAAATTAAAACAAAATTCTCTACAAAATTTTCCATAGAGCTGAATAAAAGGTCAACGATTAAACAAATCCTATGATTTTTCCTAATTTCTTCAAAATGAATTTCTAAAAATCTTTCTAAGGACAATATTCTTTAAGGAACTGCTTAAACGTTTTAAAAAAAAAAAAAGACATGGATAATGGGCCGAATTAGGGTCCACTATGGAATGAAACGTTCAAGATTTTGGGTTTGTGCCCATAACTTCGAGTCCTCAAAAAGAGAGGCATATTTTGAGTTGATAAGTCCCATAATTGGGGTAAAATTTTAAATATATAGCCAGATTTAGAACCGGTAGTTCAAAATAGCATAATTTTAAAAATAATCGAAATTTAGCCATTTTTCATTTAAAGATAAATATGAGCGAAAACACTGTTAAAACCCGGAAAATACTCCAGTATATTATGTTGGAGTTCCAGCATAATTATATTTGAACTCCAGCATAATTATATTTGAACCCCAGCATAGTATGCTGGAACTCCAGCATAGTATGCTGGAACTCCAGCATAGTATGCTGGAACTCCAGCATAATATGATGGAGTTCCAGCATCAATATACTAGAACTCCAGCATAATATACTGGAGTTCCAATAAGTATATTAGTCTAGTATAATATACTGGAGTTTGGAGCGTTAGTGCTCCATTCTTCAGTATATTATACTGGAGCCAAAAAATTATACCGGTCCAGCATAACATGCTGAAGTTCATACACAAGTGCACCGAAATCCAGTATATTATGCTGGACCAGTCTCTATTGCAACAAAACAGTGGCTATTTTTCATTGACTTGATAAACGCTGGCTATTTTTGATTGACCAGTCCGAAAACTGGCTATCCGTGCTATTTTTACTATTATTGGGTCTTCTCAAAGGGGAGTAAAAAGTTGGCAAAATAATTTTGTATAGTCGCGGTAAAAATAATAATCAAATATATTCTGCATGTTATATACAAAAATTATATAAATTTTATACTTTTTCGGCTACCAAAATATAAATATTTTCTAGTGTGTGCTAAAAGTGATAATACACCAATGTTGAGCAACTTAAGGACCCATTTGGACATAGATTCCCAAATATTTTTTTAAAAAACCGATTTAGATGAAGTTTGATTTGAAATTAAAAATGTGATTGAACATGAATTTTGAGATAAGTTTTGGCATGTTAAAATGTTCTTTTTTATTTCTTTTTTTTTTCAGCTAAAAATATCCAAATGGTCATGATTTGGCTCGAAAAGTGGTCTGGAGCTATATTTGTGATTTGAATTTTGATTTTAAAAGTCACCTAAAAACTAGATTTATTATAAACAAACACATATTTGAAAAGAAAAAAACTTCTAAAACTTATGGCCAAACGCCTACTTACACATTTGGTCGGTTCACCAAAAATAATTACTTATACTAGTTAAATATATATAAAAAATACATTATTTATGTATAAAAAAATATATAATATAGTAATAAATAAAAATTATATTATACTTTATCGGCTATCATTTGGGTTCTGCTATAAAATGTAATTTTTTCTAAAAAGTTTGACTAATCTATTTCGAAGAAGTTTAATTTCTATACAAAAGATGAAGTAGAAAATACTCCTATGTAATAGTTAGTGCGCCAGTTGAGCAACAATAACAATTATAATTATTACGCCTCACTCTTAAAATTGGAGTCGGATATATGAATAATCATGAGCCACGTTACTCCATTTTAAGCATACAAATTTAAATTTAGTGACCTAACTAATTTAAACTAAGAGCCGTCCATTGTTCTCTAATTTATGGCACCCCCTGCCTGCTTGTTCAAAATTTATTGAAAATGCTTTTCTTTTTCTTCTTTTTCTTGACATGGTAAAAGCTCTAGGATTTCCTGTCAAAAAGTTCCTAAGCTTTTTCTTTTTTATAACCTAAATCTAACGGCTTATTTTATCACTTGTCTTCATTTTGTTCGGTGAACATTTCAAACTTACAAAATGATCATCTAGACACCTTCAAAATTTATGTAACGCGTCAGTATTTGTATTTACGTCTTCAAAGTTGGAAGGCATACTTGTCATCTGAAACCAAGTTTAAGGGTCTATTTATTATCCTATTAAATTCTTCTAGTTTTTCTTTTCTTTTTTCTTTTTCATATGCTCTTCCCTTGAAATGGTCCAAGCTATAGACTTTGTAAACTAACAAATTTTACCCAACAATTCAATGCCAAGAACATATTTAGGTAATTAATAGTAGTACCAAACTTCGTTAGTGGTAGGTGAAGTCACAAACTCGAAACCATACATATATTGTATTGACACCACAAGCGTAAGTGACATTTAAGTTAAAAAAAAGAATGATTACTCTACTGGGACTACCTGTCCAGTATTAGAACAATTTTGTTTCTCTTTATTACTTTTTTTTTGAGCTGTAAATTTTCCACTTAATAATAAAAGTTTTAATTTCCAAAAAAAAAAAAAAAATTACTCCATTTTCTTAAACTTGTTCAATCATCAACCACTAGAAAGCATAGTAACCCTTCCCCCTCCACACATTCCTCAATAAATATACAATAACGGCAACTACGATCACAATAATAACAACAAAAAATCCAGTTATACCCTCCCCTCCACCCATCACCCATACTCCTCAATAAATATGATCACTAAACTAATAAATAAATAAATAAAAATGACCATAATAATGGTTTTATTAATAGAACATATGCAATGGAAGCAAGCATAAAATTCAGGCATCAAATACATATAAACTAGACAACCTCTTGAACGCTTGAAATCGTTGCACAAATCCTCCACACAGTAAGAATCCAAGACTGTAATCTTCTGTTATATGCCTCGTAAAACCTTGGACCAGATGCTTTGAGTGTGTAAGAATAATACAACTCTAAAAGGTAAGTTATTGGGTGAATAATGCCTTCTTAAATAGACACGTTTTTAGCCAAAAATAGGGCTAAAAAAACGTGTAGGATTCTACTTTCACAACTAGAATCCTACTCTAGCTCTACCGGATGACTTTTCTCCCAAGTCATTTTTTACCCAAATCAGTCATGGTTTTTACTAGGTATAGCAGGGACCACAAAAATAATAAGAGGCTACTAATTATAGTATTAATTCAAAATTAGCACGAATTAATTCTTACTATAATTACTTGCAGTTATTCCACTAAAAACTGCAATTGAACTCCTCAATATGAATTTCAAAAATTCAGTAACACTTATTTTAACTCCCCATGTTAAGATCTCAAATACCAGTTAATTAAATTAAATTACTAAAAATTTAATTTAATCAACTAATTAAATCCTTTACAATTTTGCTTAAACTATTTCATGTGACGGATGCAAAATTCACCGGGCGGATTTTCACATGAAAACTTATAAGCTTACATAAAGGGTATCATCAAACTCAAAATCGAGTCATAGATTCTATCAACTAATTATTATTTCACAAATGTTATTCGTTATTGTCCAATCTATTAGGCATGCACTAACTTTGAATAGAGTCGTACATTTTGATAAATCAAAATAATAAATAAATCACAGTGATCATGATAACTATATCAAGATTGGGAATATAAGCTCATTTAATGAATTAGAGAAAATTGTTTTACATATATTCAGTACAAAAATATATTTTTTCTACTTGATCCGTTCAATATATATATATATATATATATATATATATATATATATATATATATATATATATATATATATATATATACTAAGTATACTAGCACAAGAAGTCAGAGTAATAATATCTTCGATTGTGAATATAGTTTATTAATTAATTATGAGAACCGACAACTTAATCTTCCGTGCATGAACTAAGATTTCATACACTAAATTGTCTACTGCGTAACTAAAATGACACATATGCAACAAATGATCTATTTAAAATAGTACTTTATTGAATATAATAAATTAAATAAACAGTTATTTCATAAAAAATAAAACAAATACTATATTTAAACCGTATGGTTAATAGTATACTCACCCGTTATAACATAAAAGGTAAATTATATCCTTAGCGTTCATTCTTTAATCCAAAAAGTAGATCACACAATTTATTTCATCCTCTACGTGTTATTTGCTAAGATGAGCTAATTAGAATTGAATTGGAGCAAGTGGAATACAACAAATGTGGACGTGCCTCATTTACTTATTGACTTTCAAAAAGAACCAAAATGCCCCATGTGTAGTTTGGAGTTGTTTGTTGGTGGTTGCTCACTGTGGTTCACTGTAGTCAGTGGTTGCACTTTAAAGGTCAATGTGATGTTCTTTGTCACAATAAATTAGTGAAGTCATGCTTTATTTGTTGGGTAAAACGGATTAAAAATACTCTTTAACATGATGTGATATTGTCTGTTTTGAACCAATTGCTAAAACATATAAATTTTTTAATACCATTAAAAGTATCTAACTCCTTATAAGTAAAATTTTTTTTCTTTTTTACTTTGCATATAGGGCTTTGTTCACACACACAATAATTTTTTTCAAGCTAATTTGGAGATTAATTGTGTACCACACACATGATCTTGAATATTTACGTTCACCGAAATCCACATACTATATGCATTTTCAAAGCTACGGGTAAATGTCATAATCCCCGTAGACGATCAAAGGCACGGAGCCGGCCCCCAGATAGCACTTCACCACCTTCATAGCTAAATCATTGGTTCTCACATCAATTGTTAAGCTAAACTAGCCTAAAGATACTTTTAACATTGTGTGATATTATTCGCATTAGGCTAAGCCCGTACGATTTTTTCCGGATGATCTCAAACTATTAAGAGTCCTATAAGAGTATTCAACTCCCTACAAGTAGAATTTTTGTCTTTCTACTTTTCACGTGTTCACATACACTAACATTTTTTTCCCTTATTCCCTCTTTGGACCATTTTTATGGGGATATTTTCATGTATTTGCTATAAAAATAATTATAACGAGTAAAGATAAAAAGTAAAATATAATTCAGCTAGCTGAGTAATCTCATCTTTGAGGGCGTTTGTGGAGTTGAATAGTGCACCACTTGCTGAACCATGAACATACCTAGCTAATTATGACTTCTAAGATCATAATATCTAGAATTGAATTGGAGCAAGTGATATACCCCAAATGTGGGCATGGTTGGCCATAGTTGACTTAGACAAGAGGGGTTGCTCTGATGGTAAGCAACCCCCACTTCCAACCGAGAGGTTGTGAGTTCGAGTCTCCCAAGAGCAAGGTGGGTAGTTCTTGGAGGGAAGGATGCTGGGGGTCTATTTGGAAACAGCCTCTCTACCTCAAGGTAGGGGTCTGCGTACACACTACCCTCCCCAGACCCCACTAAGTGGGATTATACTGGGTTGTTGTTGTTGTTGTTGTTGTTGGCCATAGTTGACTTATAGACTAGCAAAGAACGAAAATGCCCCATGCGTATGAGTTGTTTGTTGGTGTTGGCAGTGTTGCTATCTAAGGTTCAATGTAGTCAATGGTTGCACTTAATTTGGAGATCAACGTGCTGCATGCTCATTATCTCAATAATTTAGTGAAATCATATCCTCTTTCTCTCAGCTAACTGAGTTTGTGGAGTTGAATAATATTAGTAGATAGAGGCGGGTTTAAGATTTCTTGAAAATGGGTGCACCACTATAAAAATCGAAAAAAATATTAAGTAGGAATCAATATGTGTTCCTTTGGGTGAATAACCCATTATTTTTACCATTTTGCCTTCCGTCCAATTCCTGTGCGCGTGAGCCCAATTTTTATTCCTTGCTCTTTATTAAACCTGTAACGATTCGAACAGTCGTTTTATTTTCTACAATCCCATTTTTCTAAATAAGACTTTCTGTACTTGTTTAGCTGATTTATGATTTGCGAGGATGGTTGGTTCGAGATTGGGAAGAGCTTGGGTTGAAATCGGAACACTTGGTTACTTAAAGTTGACATAAAAGGCCAAGTTTGACTTCAGTCAAAGTTTTGAGCAAATAACCTCGAAATCCGAATTTGAAGGTCCTAGCAGATTTGTATGACAATTTCGGACATGGGCGTATGTTCAGATCGGATTTTGGATGACCCAGGAGCGTTTTGGGGCCTAATAGTGAAAGTTCATTCCTTAAGAATTTTGAAAATTTTTAAATTTGGTTTGGAGAGGGTTTTGATGTTATCAAGGTCCGAACATAATTCCGAGATCGGGAATAGATCCGTAGTGTCTTTTAACACTTGCACGTAAAATTTGGTATCAATCCGAGTAGTATGAGTGTGTTCAGGCGGGGCCCCCAAGTGTCAACCGAATAAGGCTCGAGTTGAGTTAGAAATTGGTTGCTGTCATAACCGCACCACTAGTTGGCCAGTCACAGCTGCAAGACCGCAGAAGTGGTTGACCAATCGCAGATGCGGCCAAGGCTAGCCAGCTCTAGAGCAGCAGAAACGGGTTACTTCCCGCAGAAGCAGCCTAGCCGGCCAGTGGAGCTACCATAGAAGCAGACTATTTTCGGCTGATGCGGTGGGCGCATGTATAGCCCAGGACCGCAGATGCGGAAACCACTAAAGGCAGTGGTCTTCATTTATAACGGGCCGGTGTTAGCCATTTTTGGCCCATTCCTACTCAAAGGTTGGGCGATTTTGGAGCTCTTAAGAGAGGATTTTCACCAAGCTCTTAGAGGTAAGTGATCCCTACTTTTAAATAATTGGATTTTGGGTAGATTAACATGTAAAGATTAGTAAAAATCATGGAATTAGAGTAAAACCTAGGGTTTTAATAAAAAATAAGATTTAACCACGAAATTCCTTATGGAATAAAGTAAAAATTATATATTCTTGATCCTTAGGTTATGGGTAACAACTTCCTTCAAAAATTTCGAAATCCAGGCACGTTGGCTTGGGGTTGAATTTTAGGAACCTTACCCTTGGAATTGGATAATCACTTTAATAGCTAGAATATGAATTTGTAAACATATAATGATGGACTTTTACACTATTTGAATAGTTTTGGATTGTGCGGCACCGGTATGAGAGTTTGGACGCATTCTTGAGTTGGAGTAGGCTCGAAACGAGGTAAGTCTCTTTTCTAACATTGTATGGGTAAATGTCCCTATAGGTAAATTTAATTAATATATGATTAATTGTGGGGACTACGTACGCACTAGATGACGAGATTCCGTATGTAACTACTTTTAGGATTACATCATGCTTTGTGGATGCGATTAATTGCTTATGTATACTAACGGTATGAAAAAATTAAGTTAAGAAAATCTAAGGAATTACAGGCTTCAAGTGAATTGTATTCATTTTTATAAAAACGAATTAAAGAAGTGTTGTGTTTAAAATGATGAAAATTATGTTGATCGCATCACACATGTGATTCGCGAGCGAGGTGAATAGATGCATATATGGTTCGTATTGTTCGACCCTCGGCATAGTACATTTTACTTTTATGTTGGATCGGACCGAACATCCTTGGTGGTATTTGCATGTGATAATAGAACCGGAACCCTTATAATTCATATGACTTATTGCTAGTAAGGTCACTAATTTAAATGAGGAAAGTGTTTAGTTTTATTATTTGGATGAAAGGATTTTTAATAACTATTCATGTTCGAGCTTTTTGTTATCTACATACGCTGTCAATTAAATATACTAAACTTCATATTATAATATTTGCTGGCCCTAGTAAGTTTCGAAGTCGACCCCTCGTCACTATTTCTATGAGGTTAGGCGAGATACTTACTGGGTACATATTTTTATGTACTCCTGCTACACTTTTATACTTGATTGTACAGGCTTTGAGGCAGGTGAATTTGGTCATCAGTCTGCCGCATAGAGTGGATTTCTCAACTCAAGACTTTCTAGTGAGCTGCCTTTTCGAGCTGATCTGCAACCGCTAGAGTCTCTCTTTTGTCTTTATGATCTTGTCTATTTCTTTTCCATACAGTAGGATAGTATGATTTTGTATATTCTGCTAGACTGCCCTCATACTTGTAACACCAGGTCTTGGAACACATATTAGTGAAATTATGATGTTTTTGCTTGTCTTCATTATTGAGATTTGCATTTATTTCTTTCATTTAAATAAGCTTAAGTTCCTGAAACTATAAATTTCTTAAATCTATAATGGAAGTTATCATGTTCCAACTACATAAATGATGATTTACTATTTGATTAATGATGGCTTGCCTAACAACGGTGTTGGGCGCCATCACGGCCTAATAGGCAAAACGAGTAGAGTCTTGCGAATTGGTACGGAGAAGTTTGTACTTATCTTCAAGAGGCTATAGGGTGTTAGAAAACTACTTTTTATTCATCTATTATCGTGCAGTTGATGATGTACTAAATTTCCTTATCTATTCTCTCACAGATTGTGAGGACACATATGGTGGATGTTCCAGACTCAGGAGGAGCTGCTCCCACATTGTTAGAGGCTGAGGCTGAGGCAAAGGCCAGGGGAAGGTACTGGCCCGAGGTAGGGGACGAGGATGTCCCAGAGCTGCCCCAATTTCACCACCTGCAGACCCAGCAGGGGATCTGATTATCGAGGAGCAGGCGAGGTTCCCCCAATAAATCTCGCCCTAGCAGATTTCATGAAAACACCAAGCTTCTCGGAGGTCATGCGTCGTATGCTACGGTTCAAGGACTCGATGAGTCAGGCTAGTTTATTTCCAGCAGACCCAACCTCATCTCAGGCAGGAGGAGGGAGCACAGACCCTTCCTACGCAGGTTCCTGAGCACACAGCTACCGTATATCATACTCCGGGTACTACCCACTGGCGGTGCGCAGCCAGTTGCAGTAGTGGCACCTGAGCCCAGACCAACCGCGGACATCGATTCATAGAAGGTTTTGGACAGATGGACGAGGCTACACACTCCTACCTTCGAAGGTGAGTGTCATGAGGATGCCTAAGATTTTATTAATAGGTGCAGGGATTGACTGCATAACATGAGTATATTGGAGTCCCATGGAGTGGATTTCACCACCTTATAGTTAGAGGGAAAGGCCCGTAGATGGTGGCAGTCTTACCTTCTCAGCAGCCCAGCAGGTTCTCCTCCCATGAATTGGGATCAATTTACACAACTTCTACTGGACATGTATATTCCACCCTATTAGAGGGAAGAGTTGTGGTGTTAGTTTGAGCAGCTAGAGCAAGGTCATATGTCTGTGACCAACTTTGAGGCGAGATTCACCAAGTTGTCTCGCCATGCACTCATGATACTTTCTGCTGAAACGGAGAGAGTACAGAGATTTGCTATGGGGTTATACCTCGGTATTTTAGCTAGCATGGCCCGAGAGGTTGAGGTGGGGACTAAGTATAAGCTAGTGGTAGAGATTGCGTGCAGGATTAAGGGTTACCACCAGAGGAGCACTGAGCAGTTACAGCAGGACAAGAGGGCCCGATTCTCTGGAGAGTTTAGAGGTGCCCAGGCTAGGGGCAGAGGCCAGTTTGGAAGGGACCATCCCAGTAGGGCCCCATATTCAGCACCACCACCACCTCCACGAGGTGTACCAGTGAGTCCTTATATTAGTGTGATACTGGTGAGTTCTTACTGCCCACCAGTTATTCAGGGTTTATTAGCCGGGTATTCTGGATATCACAGTTCTTCTAGTGGATATTCGGTCATCAGGGTCAGGCTTTAGGATAGTAGTCTATGACACCGAAAGATTGTTACGAGTATGGAGATTCGGGTCACATAAAGAGTACTTGCCCCAGACTTCAAGGCGAGGCAGTATAGTAGGGTCATCAGTCTATGATTGCAGAACCGACCATCCAGTAACCCAGAAGTAGGGGACAAGTTGGTAAGGGCTGTCCTAGAGGTGGAGGCCAGGCAAGGGGAGTTCATCCATCTACTGTTTACCCAACGCTCCACCTAGATTCTATGTTTTTCTGGATAGACCAGATGCAGTGGCCTCAGATGTTGTGTTCATAGGTATTATTTTTGTATGCGGTAGGGATTCTTCATTATTATTTGATCCAGGATCTACATATTCATAATGTCATCTCTATTTACTCATTTCTTTGATATCCATCGTGAGTCTTTGGGTTCTCCTATTTATGTGCCCACTCATGTGGGCGATTCTGTGGCCTTGGATCAGATCTACCGATCCTGTATGGTTACATTCAGTGGTTTTGTGAGTAGATAAGACCTTGTGTTAGTTGATATGATCGACTTTGAGGTCATCCTAGGCATGGATTAGTTATCTCCATATGACGCCATTCTTGATTGTCGTACCAAGACTTTTACTTTAGCAATGCCACGATTACCAAGATTGGAGTGGAAGGGGTCCTCCGTTAGTGTATCCAATCGGGTTATCTCTTTTCTGAAGGCCAACATCTGGTCGATAAGGGTTGTTTGGCATATCTAGCATCTGTTCGAGACACCACCGTAGAGTCTCCAATAATTGAGTCAGTGCCAGTAGCCCGGGAGTTTGCTGATGTGTTTCCTTCTGACCTACCAGGCATGTCGCAGGATCGTGACATTGATTTCTATATTGATTTGGTTTCAGGTACCTAGCCTATATCTATCCCACCATAGCGTATGGCACCGAAAGAGTTGAAATATTTGAAGTATTAAATTGATGAGTTGTTAACAAAGGGATTTCGAGAGTAGTGTATCACCTTGGGGTGCACCGATATTATTTGTAAAGAAGAAGGATGGGACTATGCAGATGTGCATTGATTACCGCTATTTGAACATGGCTACTATAAAAAATAAGTACCCATTGCCGCACATTGTGATTTGTTCGACCAGTTGTAGGGATCTAGAGTGTTCTCTAAGATC
This sequence comes from Nicotiana noctiflora, assembly GCA_032618575.1. Classification (NCBI taxonomy): domain Eukaryota; kingdom Viridiplantae; phylum Streptophyta; class Magnoliopsida; order Solanales; family Solanaceae; genus Nicotiana; species Nicotiana noctiflora. The sequence goes on along the minus strand of JASVEL010000801.1, from coordinate 37,948 downwards.
GACTTAAGATCAAGGTGTCATCAGCTAAAGATTTGAGACTTAGATGTCCCGAAGACTGCTTTCCGTACTAGATAGATATGGCCATTATGAGTTTTTGGTGATGTACATTGGCTTGACTAATGCTCCAGTGGCATTTATAGACTTGATGAACATTGTGTTCATGCCTTGTATTGATTCCTTTGTTATTGTCTTTAGTGATGACATCTTGATATACTTACGTAGCCCGAGGGAGCACAAACAGCATTTGAGAGTACTGTTTCAGACCTTGCGAGAGTAGAAGCTATATGGTAAGTTCTCTAAGTGTGAGTTTTGGATAATGCCAATAGCATTATTGGGGCATATTGTATCAGGAGAGGGTATTAAGGTGGATCCCAAGAAGATTGAGGCAGTTTAGAGTTGGCCACGTCCTACTTCAGCGATCGAGTTCAGGAGTTTCCTAGGATTAGCAGGTTATTACTGCCGATTTGTGCAGGGCTTTTCATCCATTGCATCACCCCTAACTATATTAACCCAGAAAGGTACTCCTTTCTATTGGTCTAATGATTGCGAGGAAAGCTTTCATAAGCTCAAGATGGCCTTGACTACAACATTGGTTCTAGTGTTGCCTTCCGGCTTATGGATGTATACGGTATATTGCAGCAGTTCATGCATTATCTTGGGATGTGTGTTGATGCAGGAGGGGAAAGTTATAGCATATGCTTCACGTCAGCTGAAGATTCATGAGAAGATCTACACAGTGCATGACCTAGATTTAACAGCGATTGTTCATGCTCTTAAGATATTGAGGCATTATCTGTATGGGGTATCATGTAAGGTTTATACTGATCATCACAGCTTACAGGATTTTTTTTAGCAGAGGGGTCTCAATTTGAGACAACGTAGATGGCTTGAGTTAATAAAGGATTATGACATCACCTTTCTTTATCATTCGGGAAAGGAATATGTGGTCGCAGATGCCTTGAGTAGGAAAACAGAGAGTATGGGTAGCTTGGCATTCATTTCAGTAGAGGAAAGGACACTAGCTTTGGACATTCAGTCATTGGCAAACAGACTTGTAAGGTTGGACCTTTGAGAGCCCACCCGAGTCCTTGCGTGTGTTGTTTCTCAATCTTTACTATTGGAGTAGATCAAGGCTCGCTAGTTTGATGTCTGCATATTGGCAGTTCTTAGAGAGACGGTGCTATAGGGTAGTGCCTAGGAGGTTTATATTGGTGAGGATGGTGTTCTGAGACTCTAGGGTCGCCTATGTGTTCCTCGTGTCGATGGCTTGAGGGAGAGGATTCTAGAAGAGGCACATATCTTGCGATATTGAATTCATCAAGGTGATACGAAGATGTACCGTGGCCTAAGTCAATGTTATTGTTGGCAGAGGATGAAGAAAGATATAGTTGAGTATGTGGCGAGTTGTTTGAATTGCCAGCAGATTAAATATGAGCACCAGAGGCCACGTGGCCTACTTTAGCAAATACCTATACTCGAGTAGAAGTGGGAGAGCATTACCATGGACTTCGTAGTTAGATTTTTGCGGATACTACAGGAAGTATGATGCAATTTGGTTCATTGTTGACAGGTTGATCAAGTCGGCACACTTTATTCTTGTTATGATTACTTATACTTCAGAGAGATTGGCTCAGATATACGTTCGGGAGATAGTTTGGTTACATGGTGTGCATGTTTCCATCATATCAGATAGAGGCCCTCAATTTACTTCCCATTTTGGGAGAGCCGTACAGAGTGAGTTAGGGACCTGGGTGGAGCTCAGCACAACATTCCACCCGCAGACCGACGAGCAGTCGGAGCAAACAATTTAGATGCCAGAGGACATTCTTAGAGCATGTGTGATTGACTTTGGAGGGCAGTGGGATCAGTTCTTGATTTGTACAAGTTTGCTTACAACAACAATTATCAGTCTAGCATCGAGATGGCTCCATTTGAGGCTTTATATGGTCGGTGATGCTGTTATCTTGTCGGGTGGTTTGAGCCTGGTGAGGCTAAGTAGTGTGGTATAGATTTGATGGAAGATGCCTTGGAAAAGGTAAAGTTGATATAGGAAAGACTTCACACAGCTCAATCCAGACAGAACAGCTACGCGGATCAGAAGGCGCGTGATGTATCACTCATGGTCGGCGAGAAGGTTCTCTTGAAAGCATCACCGATGAAAGGTAATATTAGATTCAGGAAGAAGGGAAAGTTGAGCCCAAGGTTTATAGGACCATTTGAGGTGTTGAGGCGAGGTGTAGAGGTTTCTTATGAGCTTGCTTTATCCCCCAGCTTATCGGGAGTTCATCCAGGTTTTCACGTGTCTATGCTACGGAGGTATCATGCTGACTTGTCTCAATTTTTAGACTTCAGTACTATTCATCTAGATGATAGCTTGGGTAATGAAGAGGAGCCAACTGCCATTGTTGATAGAAATGATCGCCAGTTGAGATACAAGAAGATTTCTGTGGTAAAGGTCTAGTAGAGGGGCCAACTCGTCGAGGAAGTGACCTGGGAGTCCGAGGAGGACGGGAAGAGTAGATATTCACACTTATTTATAACTTTAGGTATAAATCTAAACCCGTTCGAGGACGAACATTTGTTTAAGAGGTGGAAAATATAATGAGTCGACTAGTCTTTTTTCATTCTAGAATCTCGTTCCCCTAAATAAGACTCCTCGTACTTGATTTAACTAATTGGGTATGGTTGATTCGAGATTTGGAAGAGTTTGGGTTAAAATCAGAACACTTGGTTCCTTAAGGTTGGCTTAAAAGGCCAAGTTTGACTTCAATCAACATTTTGGGTAAGCGACCTCAGAATCCAGATTTGAAGGTTCCAACAGGTCCATATGATGATTTCGGACTTGGGCGCATGTCCGAATCGGGTTTTGGATGACCCGAGATCATTTTGACGCCTTGTGAGCACGTGATTTTTACCCTACACATGAGTTATTCAAAATAAATAATTTTTCCTTATTTCTTAAATTTTTGTGTGAATTTTGTGTTAGTTGTTTTGCATGTTATCTGCATGTGATAAATGAAAATACAAAATTTGCATCTTTAGGAAATTAATTCATTTTCTAACAAATTAAAGAAAAAAAAAATTAGTTAGCTTTTAAATTGAAAATAAAGGGAAATTAGTTTAATAGTTTTAATAAAATCCAAATAAATACAAGATAGGAAGATATAGAAAATACAAAAGCAAAATCGAAATACAATAAAATACCAAGAATACAAAGGAAAATACAATACCCTACTTAATAAATGGGACGAATTGGGCCAAAATCCATAACCCTTCAGTGGCCCAAACGCAAAAAAATGCCCCAGCCGAGCCGGTCCAAACAAGTCTCCCAGCCCAAATCCCCACCCAGGCATCAGTTTGTGTAACGGTTGATCTGAACCGTTGGATTAATCAATCCAACGGCCAAGATCATATGTTTCCTTACCCATTTCCGTTTATACCATACCCGGCCCGTCTTAACCCGCCCTTCACCCAACCAAACGACGCCGTTTAAATCGAAGAGATTGATCTGAGCCGTTGGATCCTTTTCATCCAACGGCCGTGATTAATTGTATCATTTTAATAACCTAACACCCCCCAAACCCGTTAATCAGTCTCATATCCCACACCCCTATTCATCGTCTCTCATCAGAGGCGAAGCAAAACCCTAGCGCCGCCCTCGCACCCCATCGACGGAAACCCGGCGGCAACAACGCCGCCGACCACCAAAATAACACCACACAACCATCTCAACCCCCTCTACAAGAACCTGGCAATCCCTAATCTCGAATCAATCAGGAAATTCTCGAATCTTCATTTGAAGATTCAAGTTAAACTCGAACTAATGCCAAACCTCACCAAAATCACACCATAGCCTCCCATGACCTCCCTCATACCCCCACCGGCTTTGGTTTTGCTCGAATCAAACCCAAAGCCCCAAGCCCCAAATTTGAGCCTATGAACCCTAGATTTCAAATTAGAGTCTTCGTTTAGATTCGAGAGAAGTTGAAGCCTAATAGAATTTAATTGGGATGTTTTCGCTTGAAAACATCTCAATTAAAGTCCTTTAGACTCCAAATCCAAGTCCAAGCTCAAAACAGCCCGGTTTTTGCTTTGATTTCAACTTCGTTCAAGGTAATCTCCCTTTTTTCCTATCTATTTTAATTAGGTATGCGTTGTTTATGTGTTTGTTTAGTTCAATTTGTTTAATTTTCTTCTCGTTGGCCGTCCCTATCTGTTCTCCCCTCAAAGACCTTTTATTTGGTCAAATTGTTTTCTGTTATTTGTTCGAATGTGTTTGTCATAGGATAGTTATTCGTTTTGATTAGCGTCATCGAATACCTAAGTTTCACTTTGGCCGAGATTTCAGAATCACTGTTTGGCTGATTAATTGGTTATCCATGATTATGTGTTGTAGTTAATCGAATATCGTCGATTTACTTTCGTAGGTCTGTTTGTTAGAAACAACAGAGCAGTAATTCCTTTGTTACTGACTGATGTCTTATTTGAATCACTGTGGACTAATTTCTTATTTGAATCACTGTGGAGTGGGAGTTTGAATTGCCTGTGTTTGAGTTAGTAACAAGATTGGTTATAGCTGAATTAAGCTCAGTCTCATTAGCAACTAGTGGACTGCCACCATGTGAGCACATGTTAGCCCATAATAATATGCCCTTTGAGTTGTGGAACCTGCTGTACAGCAGGCCACTGACTGTCCTGTTGAAACCAGAAATTATTCATTAGTAAAGCCCACACTTAGACAAGATTAAGTGGACAATGGGCTGGGCAGAGAGAGGGATGGGCAAAGGGGTTTAATTTAAGGTCTTTGTACCATTAGGGGTGGAAGGGTTTAGCTATAAGTAGAGGAGCAGTCTGAAACATGAGGGGGGCTCTTGGAGAGCAGTATAGACATTGATACCTACAAAAACTTTAGACATACACAGTGACAATGATCTTTGAGGAAGTATTTCTGGAAATACAGTGATAGACAGAGATACCTGGAGAGAAAAACATACACGGATTTCATATAAAACATACATACACAGCTTTGAGGGAGAGAGTTTGAGAGAAAAGTAAGGAAGAAAACATTGTGCTTCTTCACTGTCTCACTGTTTTATTAAGCTCGGATTGGGTTTGTATTGGCTATTGCCATTTGGTCTCTGGATTTGTTGCTGGGTATCTGCTTCTGTTTGTCATTGGCCCTGTTTTGCTGGTGTGGTTTTGTTGCTGTGATTATACCTTGGCTACTGTTGTGGTCTGTTTTTGGTTGCTGCTTGGTGCTGGTTGTTTGGTTACTACTGGGTTGCTGTTTGCTGTTGTGTGTTGTTGTTGATGGTTCACTATTGCTGTTGTTTCATTGCCTTGACTGATACCTAGTCTTCTTCTATTGTCATCATTCCAGGTACACAACCTTGTAACTTCAAGTGATCGTTTGGATTATGAAATGCCAATAGATGTTGTATTTGATATATTGATCCATTTGTCCTATTGAATCTGCGTTTTTTTACTGGGCTGTTATTAGACTATTAGCTAGATTGTTATCGTTGTGAATAAATGTAGACCTTGACAGTTATTTCATTAGTAGTATGTTTGGACTGTAATTAAGATTATATTTCCAGAACTGATTATTTGTTAAGTGTTGTAATAGTTAAACGGTGGAATTAAATCCTCAAAGTTTTGATAGGTAGATTAATTCAACAAGTTCATGAAGGTTAATGTCTCTGTTTATGCCATTGTTTTGGTATTAACTTGGAGATTAGTAATAGTTAAATCATTTGATAAACAATGGATCTTTTTTATGATTAATAATTTTATTGCATTTTTGAATCAGTAAGTCTAGTTAATTGGACTTTGTTGGAATAGTTTTCATATAAATCCCAAGTGAAGGCATAACTCACAATTTGTCCATTGACTAAAGTTCTTTTTGTCTTCTTATTCAATTGTTTAATCTATTGTATATTATTAATCAAAGTAAATCCATTACTAAGTGGCTTGCAAGGAAAGATGAGTTATTCTTTAAAGTTAAATTAATCTGTATGTTGTCAACACAATTACTTTAATTTAAATAAGAAAATCAATAGGGAAAGACAGTTTTGCAAATGAGTGAGGGCGAATTAAAATGTATGCTGGACGCCTAGGAGCAGTAGAGTTAATTGGTTCGGCGGATGAATTTTATGTTAGGCCCAATTATCAGCGTATGGCCACTATTGTTTAATTGATATCCTATGGTATTTTCCTAACAACAATCAATTAGGATTCTCCTTTCCTTTTGATACAAAAAAAAAACAAACATAATAGAAAATTAGTCATTTTAGACATGACCTTTAGTAGAAATGAGACGAGCCTCGCCACACTAAATATATAATTGCGGGGCCCTCAAATTAGTTGTTTTAAAAACTTAGACTTGGAAGGACCGTTTAGTGAATTTCATGGTCCTTTCCCAAAGTTAACAAAGACGATATACTCTTTAGGCACAATTTATAAGTAAATTACTTTCCTAAATACGGGTGCGCATTTATGTGACCCAAATCTTACTCTCGGCGGAACTGAAATACATTAAAGTCACAGGCGTACTGGTTGCGGTGTGACTCGAAATGTGTTTTCGTGACGTCGCAATTCTTCTAAAAAATAAAAGCGGAGCATTAAAAATACATAGTTAAAATATATAAAGAAATCAGACAAAAGCAAAAGTGCAATTGAGCGACCGTGCTAAAACCACGGAATCCGGGAGTGCCTAACACCTTCTTCCGGGTTAACAGAGTTCCTTATCCGGTTTTCTAGTTTCGCAGACTATACTACAAAGTCATAAATTTCCTCGGTTCGGGATCAAACTGGTGACTTGGGACACCATCATTTTTCCAAGTGGCGACTCCGAATTTAATAAATGGATCCCGTCTCGATTGTCCTTTAGTTGGAAAAACTCCCTTTATTACGCCCTCGCGGGCGTGCGGAAAAAGGAGGTGTGACACGCCTAATAGTGAAAGTTGATTCCTTAAGAATTTTGAAGTTCTTTAAATTTGGTTTCGAGCAGGTTTTTGTTGTTGTTTTTGTCTATATCTGATTTTATTATATGTTTAATTAATGTGCTACATGTCTACCACTTTGATACTAGTTGCACCGTATATACAAACTGCTATATGTTTTCCGCTTTGATATTGCGTGAACTGTATATAAAACTGTGCCGAAAACCCTTCTCTTCTTACCTCCCGGGGATGTGCTTACTGGTTGAGACTCCCCTTTCTGTTAGTGTCAATACCAAAATAAGAAAAGAGGCAGGATAAGTTACAAAGCCGAACGATCCCGCGGGTCCTCGGTACGTAGCTCCCTCCTCAAATCCGAGTTGTCCGCTCGGGTACACGGTCTAGTACCATTGAAAACATCAGGATATTGAGCCTAGATTTAGGACGTTTATTTGCATCATATATGACTTAGGGGACTCAACACAGGGGTTGGGTCCGTCTAGGACAGGCAACCCGAAATGAAAAGACCATCTCGCTATATCATATTTGTTGTAAGCATTTATTTAGACGGGCATGCTGACCGGCTTTTAAATACGGAAGAAAAACGAAAAGAAAAAGAAAACAAAAGGAAATAGTATGGGGAAATAAATATTTTTCAGAAAAATACAAAAAATGTGTTTTACCAACAAGTCAATAAATCTAGTTGGCCGATAAAAAACGACGGAAGGTTGACTTTGCCAACAAAATGGTTTTCTCGATAAAATGTGTTTTCTTTAAAATAGTTGTTTTGACGGACCGAACTACGCGGGTTTGATTCTCACCAGGTGTGAGATACGTAGGCAGCCTTTAACGGGTCCAACTTCCCTTTATCTCAAAATAAGTTTTCGACGACCACCTTTTCATCAGTCTTAATATTTTGACCAGTCAATTCCTGTGGCCCGTTTCATTTTTTTTTTGAAAAAGATAGTTTTGGGTCAAATAAAGATTTCTCTTTCATCTAAAAATTACCTTAATAAATGTGCAGAATGAGCACGAGTCAGAATACAACCGAAGCTATCATAAACAAGGTCCCCTTAAGTTTGCATAGGTGGTGGAGCGACTTGGGCGAGCAAGGACAAGACACAGTTAAGCTGTACCTGGGAGATCTAGTGGGGCTACTAAATATTCCCCGAGAGGAGACATCATACGAGCCTTGATCTCTTTCTGGGATCCAGCACACAATGTGTTCCACTTTTCGGACTTTGAACTCACACCAACATTAGAAGAATTGGCCGGGTATATCGGAAGACCAAAAGTCCCTATGAGGGAACAATATCTCATTGCGCCGAGGGTAGTGACAGTACATAGGTTTTTGGATACTGTGAAAATCCGCAGAACTGTACACAACCCAGACTTATCAGAAGGGTTCTGCACTTTAGCATTTATATATGACAAATATGGTCATTATGGGGGCTTCAACAAACACAAAAGCAAAATCTGCAGCGGAGACAACCAGTTAAAATGGGAGGAGCATAGACGCATCGCCTTCATGATAGCTTTCCTAGGTTCATTAATATTTCCTAGAAAAGATGGGAATATCAACATACAAGTGGTAGGGGTCGTCAGCACTCTGATGAAACAAAACAATAGTACTTTGGCTCCCATGATAATATCAGATATCTCTCGTGCACTCACTATCTGCAAAGCCGGAGGGGTCTTCTTTGAAACTTGCAACGTACTGCTCCAAATGTGGATGATCGATCACTTATGTCGTCGCCCACAGTTTATGAGGTATAGTTTATCGGAGAAAACCTGTATAGAAGAATTCCCTACGAGGGTCGAGGGACATGATTTGCCAGAGGGGATTAGCGGATGGGTACGACTCTTGCGTTTGATTCTAGCCAGCAAGATAGAATGGACGTTTGGCTGGCTACCCGTGGAAGAAGTCATATATGCATCGGCCACGGAATCATATTTATTGCTAATGGGCCTCAACAGCATCCAGCCCTACGCACCAGGTCGAGTATTGAGACAGTTGGGACGATTCCAAATAATCCCAAAAGAAGAAGACCTCAGCCCACATGTGGTTGAAATTGGACCAGGAGGACAGTTCCCCGAAGCGTTGGTCCGAAAGATTTGGAGTGAATGCCAAACATTGAAGATAGACACTCGGGTGCGAGATCGAGCCCGGGGTGAAGTATTGTCGGAATACCCTGCATGGTATAGCAAAGATCTGGAGCATCAAAGGCCCACAAAAAGGCCCCACCTCAGGGAGTTTGCTGGAGCGTCACAAGAACAATGGGACTGGTTGGCCAGAGAAGAGGCTTATAGAACAAAAATTAGCAGGATAGAGCAACGGACCCAGGAGCTCCAATTTGAAATGGATATGCAAGCCGCCGCCAACGAAGGAGATAAAAAGAAGTTGGCACAAGAAAATGACTTTTTGAGAGCTCAAATCCAGCAAATGAAAAGGGATGCTGACAGACAGTTGAGGAGTCGAGCAGACGAAAAATTGATAAAGGGTCTGAGAAGCCAAGTTGCCGATGTCCAAAGGGAATTGGAAGAGTCGACAGCCCAAACAATGAGGATCCGTGCTAGCTGGAGAAAGGAGGCACATCAACATGCACTTCACCTACAACGGGTGGAAGAAGATTACACTAAGACCATCACTAGTCTAAGGGAAGCAAATGTTATCCTCAGGGAGCGGGTTTTCAAGCAAGCCCGAGATGCTAGAGCAGACCTCGACCATTGTCACAATTTGATGGCCCGACTGCAAGAACAAGTGGATAGGCTCCTAGACCAAGTCACCAACAATGCTCAAAGATTAGGGGCGAAAAACCAGCAGATAGAATGACTACTCAGAGAAAGGAACATGATCAAGGACAGAATTGGAGAAATCGGGCATTATGTCACCATGAAGTGCCTAGCTTGTGAACAAATGCCCCGCACCGACCTTTTTGCTTCAGTTATGGGCTATGTTCATCCGATCATGAGAGAATTAAGGGGACTACACAAGGACCTCACACCAAGGCCCGCGACAAGGCCGAATGATGCCTCGCGGGCCCCCAGGAATTTTAGAGCATTAGATTTTTGATTAAAATGTATTTTTGAAATATTGGGTCAAGCTAGTTGGCATTTTTATTTTACATTCTCGAGTCAAGCATTTCTTTTACTTTGCTGATTGTTGTAAGACGTGTTTTGTAACTTTGAGGTTTTATTTGATATAAAAGTTACTGAATTTTGCCACAATCTTGTTACCAGAACTACGCTCGGTCTGATTCACGCGGGGACGTGATACGTAGGCAATCCACATAAGATTCGACCACCACTAAAAAGAAAGGAAAAGAATACGAAGGTTAATAACAATAAGGTTTTCAAGGATAGTTGAAAAAGAAGAAAAAGAAAAAGAGAAAGAGAGAAAAGCCGGAATGACGCATGTTATGAGTACATGTAGAAAGGGTTATTTGGTTAGGTGCATTACATCCAACGTGCTATAACATTTCTGTTAAACTCGGTAAACTAACAAGTTTGTCAATTTCCAGAAAAGTTTAGCAGTTGGTTTGACAGAATATACTGGCCAGCCACCACTACCGTACTACATCTAAAGGGCCAATTACAAGCAAGCATGTCTAGTTCCGGTAAAAGTCTTGAGGAAGAGAAATCGGAGATACAAGTCATGAAAGAAGAGGTAGACCGGTTGAAACAGCAGATAACAGAGATGCACCTGGCCTGGGCTAGGGGACAGTCTTCACCAAACCGCCCTACTCTCGCATCAGCTCCAGAACATCCACCCCTTGATCCATCGACAAGCGCCCCAATCTATCCATACTACCAAGGGGAAAACCCTTATGTCACCCAAATTCCACCAGCCAAACAAAATCTTCCTCCAGTCACCCCTGTTTTTGTGGCACCCCCACCTGCTACTCTACAAAAGTCACCCGGTGAGCCGCATGTTCAAATCCATGACAATTCTTACTATCCTCCCGAGCCTACCTTCAGGGCTCCTGAACCACATCCACACACCCCTCATTGGGATAACCCGGCAGAACCGGAAAAGCACTTCCAAAGTTTGGAACATGAGGAAGTTATTAGAAAAGTTAAAAGCCTGGAGCAGTCCTTCAGGAATATGCACGGCTTGGGCAACCAGGTCAGTGTCACTTACAAGGATCTGTGTCCATTCCCAGATGTCCAGTTGCCAACCGGGTTTAAAATGCCCAAGTTCGACCTATACGAGGGGCACGGTGATCCAGTAGCCCATCTTCGAGGGTTTTGTAGTAAAATGCGAGGAGCCGGAGGACGGGACGAGATTCTGATAGCTTACTTCGGTCAGAGTCTGGGAGGATCTGCGCTGGAGTGGTACACTAGACAGGACCCCAGCAGATGGTTTACGTGGGATGATTTGGCTCAAGCTTTTATCGGCCAGTTCCAGTACAATCTTGAAATAATCCCCGACCGCTTATCATTGTTAAAATTAGAGAAGAAACCTGCTGAGAGTTTCAGAGAATTTGGTTTCCGCTGGAGGGAACAGGCAGCAAGGGTAGATCCGCCTATGAGAGAGAGCGAGATGGTGGATTACTTCTTGCAGACACTAGAGCCAACCTATTTCGGACATCTGGTGACGTCCGTGGGCAAGTCATTCACCGAGGTGATAAAAATGGGGGCTATGATCGAGGAAGGCTTGAAAGCCAACAAGATCATGAGCTACTCAGCATTGAAAGCCACCACCCAGGCTATCCAAAGTGGTACTGGAGGAGTACTTGGGAAAAAGAGGAAAGAGGAAGTCGCGGCAGTCGAGTCCGGGACATGGTTCGGAAACAGAGGCCCTGCACCCCAATATAGCCCGCCCCAGCTTCACCACCAAAATTACTTCCACAATCCATATAACCACCCGCAACATTACTATCCCGCACCTGATCCCCATTTTACTGTCCACCACGCACAGTCCTATTCTGCACCTCACGTCCATGCATCGTGGCATGCACCAAACCCGCAGAACAATTATCCACCCCCAAGAGCTTACAGAAACCCCTCGGGCGCGAGTTTTCGTCCGAACCAGGCATTCAAAGGCGACAGGGCGCCAAGGCCAAAGACTTTCACTCCTCTGGGGGAGTCTTACACCAGTCTGTTCCACCGGTCGAAGCAAGTAGGGTTGCTAAATTCGGTTGAAGCTAAGCTACCAAACCCTCTTCCAAAGAACCTGGACCATTCAGTAAATTGTGCATACTGCTCAGGATGTCCAGGACACGACACGGAAAAGTGTTGGAGGTTGAAAACGACCATCCAGGAGCTCATCGACACTCGCAGGATTGAGGTCCAGACTCCAACAGAGCCCAACATCAACCAAAACCCACTTCCAAGCTCATCATGAGACCAACATGATCGAGTTGGTACGGGTAGAAGAAGGAAAGGAGAAAGCCTCCCAGACTGTAATGATGATCATGTCTAGCGGGGTAGGAATGAGAAAGGGGCCGAGCCTTGATGAGTCATCTATTTGCAAGAAGGACATACCAGGAGGGTCAGAAGCAGGAAAGGGAAGTGTGAACGAAGTACCGGTGAGGCCGGGGGAAGAAAAAATAGTTGTACCAGGGGTAGTAACCAAGCCCGTCTTGACGGTAGCAGGCATTCGAATGGATCCTTTTATCATCAAGCCAGCAATACAGTTGCCAATAACTGATAGCCGAGCTATTCCATGGAATTATGCTCGGATTACGACAACCTACAGAGGAAAGGAAGTGAAGGAGGAAGTTTGCGAAGCGCAAGGTTTGACCCGCTCGGGGAGATGTTTTGCCCCTGCGGAATTGAGGAAGATCACTCCGGCAACATTGAAAAAGCCGGTAACTGACGAAGAGGCGGAAGAATTCCTGAAAAAGATGAAGCTGCATGACTATTCTGTCTTAGAGCAGCTGAAGAAAACGCCCGCGCAAATCTCATTGCTATCCTTGCTGATACATTCTGAAGAACATCGGCAAGCTTTGATGAAAGTTCCGAATGAGGCCCACGTACCTGATAAAATCTCAGTGTAAGTCATTTGGAGAAGATCACCAATAGGATCTTCGAAGCGAATCGGATCACCTTCACCGATGATGAGTTGCCTGAGGAAGGCACCGAGCACAACAAGGCTTTATATCTTACGGTAAAGTGTGAGGTGGCGGTGGTTACCAAAGTCCTTGTCGATAATGGATCCAGTGCTAACATCTGTCCTCTCTCCACACTAGACAAGTTGAAAGTGGACATCGGCAGGATACGCAAGAACAACATATGTGTTCGAGGGTTTGATGGAGGAGGCAAGGCGTCGGTTGGGGACATAGTGTTAATCTTGACAATTGGGCCAGTGGAGTTCACCATGGAATTCCAGGTGCTGGACATGGTGGTGTCATATAACCTTCTGATAGGGCGACCATGGATCCATGCCGCAAGAGCAGTTCCATCCAGCTTACACCAACTCGTCAAGTTTGAGTGGGACCAACAGGAGATCGTCGTCCATGGAGAGAATGATCTACAACCAGGCACCATCGTCCCCTTTGTTGAGACGGAAGAAGATGTTGGGCCATGGGTATACCAGATTTGCGATGTGGTATCCGCCAACCGAGTTCCAGAAGGGGAGTGCATTCCCAATGATAGAATAATTACTGCAGACGTCATGGTGGCTCATGAAATGTTGAGACATGGTTTCATACCCGGTAAAGGTCTAGGTGCATCTCTACAAGGAATCATACAACCGGTATCCGTGGTCGAAAACGTGGGAACCTTCGGTTTGGGATTCAAGCCAACATCAGAGGACATCCAGCGAGCCAAGAGGAATAAGCAGAAGACATGGGTGCTCCCGAAGCCTGTTCCACGCCTTTCCCAATCTTTTGTCAGGTCTGGAGTAAAAGGACATCCGGCGACAAAGGTTCCTAGTCCTATGGTTAGGCCAGACGAAGAGTTCTTAAGAAAGTTCGAGGACCTATTCGCAGATATATGCATGCTCGAGGATGGTGAAGGACCCAGCCATGCCGAGATACAGTTTGTGGGATCAAAAGCAAAATTGAATAATTGGAAGGCTACTCCTCTCCCTGTCCGGAAGGAGTCTTGGTAGTTTGTTTTGGATTGTTTTCTTTCGAAATTTTGTGTTGGGGGTTGTCCCCGGAGTAAAATCCATTTGTTTTAGTTCATTTTGATTTGAGTTTGCAAGTTTGTTTTTCCTTGTACTGTTCCCATTAATGAAATTTTGCTCCCTTCGTGTCTAATTTTGTTTATTTTCCTTCTTTTTACTTTTCTGAACAGCCTTCTTTCAACTGATCTTAATGATATGGCGTGCTTAAAGATTAATCAACCCAGTCTAGAAAGTCAATCGGGTTTGGAAATAATAACACATGAAACAAGAAGTGACGAGAGTGAATCGGAATACGGCGATGATGAAGCCGTAGAAGAAATTGGTGAAGAATTAAGTCACTTCGAGGAAAAACCCAAACCAAATTTAAATGATACTGAGGCTGTTAATCTGGGGAACACAGATGACGTCAAAGAAACCAGAATAAGTGTCCATATTGAACCTAACCTGAGAGAAGAGTTGATCAAAATACTCATGGAGTTTAAAGATATTTTCGCATGGTCGTACGACGACATGCCAGGACTCAGCACTGATCTAGTGGTTCATAAATTACCCACCGATCCGGCATATCCTCCCGTCAAGCAAAAACTGTGGAAGTTCAAAACGGAGATGAGTGTAAAGATCAAGGAGGAAGTAACCAAGCAGTTGCAGGCGAAAGTCATTCGTGTCACTCGATACCCTGAATGGTTGGCTAATGTAGTACAGGTGCCAAAGAAGGACGGAAAGATCCGAGTATGCGTGGACTACCGCAATCTCAACAAGGCAAGTCCTAAGGATAATTTCCCGCTTCCCAATATCCATATCCTGATTGATAATTGCGCTGGACGTGAAATCGGATCCTTTGTGGACTGTTATGCGGGGTATCATCAGATCCTGATGGATGAAGAGGACGCAGAAAAGACGGCTTTTATCATACCGTGGGGGACTTATTGCTACCGAGTGATGCCGTTCTGTTTGAAGAATGCAGGGGCAACATATATGAGAGCGATGACTACGGTATTCCATGACATGATACACAAGGAAATTAAAGTGTACGTGGATGATGTGATCATAAAATCCAGACGTCAAGAAGACCACGTTGCCGACCTCAGGAAGTTCTTTCAAAGACTTCGAAGATATGATATCAAGCTCAATCCGGCCAAATGCGCATTCGGAGTTCCATCAGGAAAGTTGCTAGGGTTCATCGTCAGCCGACGGGGCATTGAGTTGGACCCATCCAAAATCAAGTCCATTCAAGAGCTACCCCCGCCAAAGAATAAAACAGAGGTAATGAGTCTATTGGGAAAGTTAAATTACATCAGTAGGTTTATTGCTCAGCTTACAGCAACCTGTGAACCCATATTCCGTCTGTTGAAGAAAGACGCTGCGATATAATGGACGACAGAATGTCAGGAAGCGTTCGACCAAATCAAAGGGTATCTGTCAAACCCACCCGTACTAGTTCCGCCTGAACCAGGCAGACCCCTAATTCTTTATCTGACGGTTTTGGAGAGTTCGTTCGGCTGCGTACTGGGGCAGCATGATCTTACTGGCAGGAAGGAACGTGCCATTTACTACCTCATTAAGAAATTCACGGTCCACGAGGTCAAGTACACCCATCTAGAAAAGACATGTTGCGCTTTGACTTGGGTAGCCCAAAAGTTGAAACATTATTTGTCTTCTTACACCACTTACCTCATTTCACGTTTGGATCCGTTGAAGTACATTTTCCAGAAACCTATGCCTACAGGGAGGTTGGCAAAATGGCAAATATTACTTACAGAGTTCGACATCATATATGTGACAAGGACGGCTATGAAAGCTCAAGCCCTAGCCGATCACTTAGCTGAGAATCCTGTCGATGACGGATACGAACCTTTGAGGACGTATTTTCCGGACGAAGAAGTATTGCAAATTGATGGGTTGGAACTAACCGAGGAGCCGGGTTGGAAGCTTTTCTTCGACGGAGCGGCGAACGCAAAAGGAGTCGGAGTAGGGGCTGTGCTCATCTCTGAAACAGGACATCATTATCCTGTTACCGCTCAACTGCGTTTTCATTGTACCAATAATATGGCTGAGTACGAGGCATGTATCTTGGGGTTGCGATTAGCGGTGGACATGGATGTACGGGACGTCTTGGTCTTGGGAGACTCGGACCTTCTAGTACATCAGATTCAGGGAGAATGGGAAACCAGAGATTTAAAGCTTATCCCATATCGTCAGTGTTTGCATGATTTGACCAAACGCTTTCGATCGGTAGAATTCAAGCACATCCCAAGGATGCATAATGAGGTTGCCGACGCTCTAGCTACTTTAGCATCAATGCTACATCACCCAGACAAGGTTCGTGTCGACCCGTTACATATCCAGGTCCGGAATCAACATGCTTATTGTAATATGATAGAGGAAGAGATGGATGGTGAGCCATGGTTTCATGATGTTAAAGAGTACCTCAGGTTAGGAATATACCCAGAGCAGGCAATCGGAGATCAAAAGAGGGCTATTCGGCGGTTGGCGAACGGATTTTTCCTTAGTGGAGGGGTGCTGTACAAAAGGACCCCAGACTTGGGATTGTTAAGATGTATAGATGCGAGTCAAGCCACAACAGTGATGACAGATATACACTTCGGAGTTTGTGGACCACACATGAGCGGGTATGTATTGGCAAAGAAGATTCTTTGAGCAGGATATTACTGGCTCACTATGGAGCGTGATTGTATAAGTTTCGTGTGAAGATGCCATCAGTGTCAGATACACGGAGATTTGATTCATTCTCCACCGACCGAATTGCATACAATGTCAGCGCCATGGCCATTTGTTGCGTGGGGTATGGATGTTATCGAACCTATAGAACCTGCAGCTTCCAATGGTCATAGGTTCATTCTGGTAACGATCGATTATTTTACCAAGTGGGTGGAGGCTAAAACCTTCAAATCAGTAACCAAGAAGGCGGTGGTAGACTTCGTACATTCCCACATCATCTGCAGGTTTGGAATTCCAAAGATAATCATCACAGATAACGGCGCCAATCTTAACAGCGGGTTGATGAAGGAGGTCTGCTAACAGTTCAAGATTACACACCGAAATTCCACACCATATCGTCCCAAAGCAAATGGTGCGGTTGAGGCAGCAAACAAGAATATAAAGAAGATATTGAGGAAGATGGCAGAAGGGTCCAGGCAATGGCATGAAAAGTTACCATTTGCACTGTTGGGTTATCGCACTACCGTCCGGACTTCGGTAGGTGCAACTCCTTACTTGTTGGTGTATGGGACTGAAGCAGTAATACCCGCAGAAGTTGAAATTCCATCCCTCCGAATTGTCGCTGAAGCTGAGATTGACGATGATGAGTGGGTCAAAACCCGATTAGAGCAATTGAGCTTGATCGATGAAAAGAGATTGACAACAGTATGTCATGGCCAATTGTATCAAAAGAGAATGGCAAGAGCATATAACAAGAAGGTACGTCCCAGGAAATTTGAAGTAGGACAACATGTGTTGAAGAGAGTTCTACCGCATCAGGCCGAAGCGAAAGGCAAGTTCGCTCCAAATTGGCAGGGACCGTTTGTTGTGACTAGGGTATTATCCAACGGCGCGCTATGTCTAACTGATATCGAGGGAAGATGCACTGATATGGCTATCAATTCCGATGCAGTCAAGAGATATTATGTGTAATTCTTTAATGTATTTGTCAATGATTGTTTTCGTTTGTGTGTATTTTGGCATTTTTCGGAGAATGAAATGACAGAGGCAATTTTTCTACTACCCAAACACTTTAACCTTTGCTTTCCCCTTGAGCCTTAATAATTCTTTCATATACCCTCTTTCGGAATCACCAAGAAAGATGCGTAACAAAAGAAAAAAAGGGAAACAAAGAAAAGACACAAGAAAAAGTGAACTACGTTCGACCTGATTCCTCAAGAAGGATACGTAGGCGCCACACGGCTCGGTCATAATAAAATAAAACTCAAAAGTTCCCCAAGCAACAAAACGGGGGAGGAAGTCATTGTTTCATTTGGAAAAATGGTGTGGATTCCGAAAGTTGTAATGAGCTAACCGTCGAGGTTAAACCCCTTTTTTAGCCTCACGCACAAAACCACATTAATGACCGAAAAAGACCTCTCGATCAGTATTCGAGGAATGCCAAGTCATGCGAATGAAAGCCAAAAGTGACATCCCGACCCTCGATTGAATCCAGGATGCACAAGCCGAAAAGGGATAATGCTCTAGAAGGAATCTCATGGGTGATACCCCACCGCAGGGAAAGAAAGCGTAAATGAGAGAGTCTTAACGGTGAAAACCCTCGCGGGCACCTTAAGGCGAAGAAAGTTGAGAGAAATAAAATGAGAGAGTCTTACGGTGAAAAACTTTACGGGCACCCTAAGGCGACGGGAGATAGAGAAATGAGAGAATCTCATTAGTGAAAACCCTTCAAAGGGCACTATGAGGTGACGAGGCAAGATGGTTACAAGATGTCTGCATGAGACAAGGTTTGGACATTCGTTTATCCTAGCAAAAATGCGGCCATCAGAAAGCGATTGACATGAATAGACCGGGTAGATTAATCTCAAAGGCGCGGCATAACCGTTGAATTAGTCACACATTCAGATAAGTTTTCCTATTTTTGAGTTCAGAAAAGTTTTCCTTTTCTTTTGTCATTTGCGGTCAGCATTCTTTTTCTTTTCTTTTGTTTTCGAAAATTGATTTTTCAAAGCTTACTACGAAGTCTCCCAAAGCAGTATAATGAAAATGAATAGGCGTGGAACGAGGCAATAAGGCAGAAGTCGTTCCGATAGTAAGATTGGAATGACAGGTTGATTGGAAGGTTCGCAGGAATTATGGAGTATGATGGACACATGTGGCACGTCCGGAAGATGATTTCACGCAACAGATCACCGGCTAAAAAGAGTCGGATCAAACCAAAGATTGGAATGAAAGGGAGAGATGAGAAACCATCTGTGGAAAGAGCATCATCCCCAGCAAGCGCTAACGTCGTCCCCAAAGTTCGAGGGAGGCCAAACCGCTGAAAGAGAAAAGAAAATGGCCCCAACAAGAGTGGCACGACCACTCACTGCGTTTTGAAACTAACAATTTTTCTTTGATTTAAAGCAGGAAAGGAGGGTTCGTCGGCGGAAAAGCATACCACCTAGAAGTGTATCAAACTGGGGCAGAAAATTTTCTCCTGTTGCGAAAATTTTCTTGAGAGCAGATACCCGGTAGATAAGGATAGAAAGCAACACAAGATTTTGGAAAATACCCGTTCCGAGCAGAATAGTTTTGACAGAGGCCCAGACAACACGATGGGGTGATCTTTGAGCCGGTATCATCCCCAGCAATGGTTGGGAAAATGAAACACCAACTTCGAGATTCCCGCCGCAGCATTATATCCCATAAGTTTTCAAAGAAGCAGAGGTGTGAGTCCCCGAGGAGGAATGGGAAGAAGGAAGAGGAAAAGGGGTCCCCCGCCAGGATAATCCCCAGTCCATAACATTTCAACCCCCGGCGAGTCCGAGAGAGAATGAGGGGTGAAGGAAACGAAGAATACTTCCTCAGCAGCATCATCCCCAGCAGGTGAGTATACAGTTCCAAAGATATCCCCAGCTGCCAAAAGAAAAGTAATACGACCCAGGGGAAAGCAATTCCAAGACAAGATAATTCGGAAGAAAAGGTGGCCCAAGAGGCGATGCAGGAAGAAGAAAATGGTACGGAAAACAAAGGAGTGGCGATTTATTTTGAAGTTATAGTTGGCGAGTTGTAGTTGAAGTCAGGGAGCCCGCCTGAAGAATGGAGTGGCGATTTTATTTTGAAGTTGTAGTTGAAGTCAGGGAGCCCGCCTGAAGAATGGAGTGGCGATTTTATTTTGAAGTTGTAGTTGAAGTCGGGGAGCCCGCCCGAAGAATGGAGTGGCGATTTTATTTTGAAGTTGTAGTTGAAGTCGGGGAGCCCGCCCGGAGAATGGAGTGGCGATTTATTTTGAAGTTGTAGTTGAAGTCGGGAAGCCCGCCCGGAGAATGGAGTGGCGATTTAGTTTTGAAGTTGTAGTTGAAGTCAGGGAGCCCGCCTGAAGAATGGAGTGGCGATTTATTTTGAAGTTATAGTTGAAGTCAGGGAGCCCGCCTGAAGAATGGAGTGGCGATTTATTTTGAAGTTATAGTTGAAGTCAGGGAGCCCGCCTGAAGAATGGAGTGGCGATTTAGTTTTGAAGTTGTAGTTGAAGTCAGGGAGCCCGCCTGAAGAATGGAGTGGCGATTTATTTTGAAGTTGTAGTTGAAGTCGGGGAGCCCGCCCGAAGAATGGAGTGGCGATTTTATTTTGAAGTTATAGTTGAAGTCAGGGAGCCCGCCTGAAGAATGGAGTTTTATTGAAGTCAGGGAGCCCGCCTGAAGAATGGAGTGGCGATTTTATTTTGAAGTTGTAGTTGAAGTCAGGGCGCCCGCCTGAAGAATAGAGTTGCGATTTTATTTTGAAGTTGTAGTTGAAGTCAGGGAGCCCGCCTGAAGAATGGAGTGGCGATTTTATTTTGAAGTTATAGTTGAAGTCAGGGAGCCCGCCTGAAGAATAGAGTGGCGATTTATCTTAAAGTTGTAGAAGTCAGGGAGCCTGCCTGAAGAATGGAGTGGCGATTTATTTTTGAAGTTGGTTGAGGAAAGCGGTAGAGCATAACGGAAATCCCCAACATGAATCCAAGTTCATAATCAAAAGGAAGGCAACGAAGATCGGAAAGATGGTTCAGACTTCGAAGGAGAATAGTTCGAAGATCACAAAGAAGGGACCAAGGGTCGGAGTTCGGCAATCAAGATAGGCCGAGATAACAATTGTCGGAAGAGAAGAAGCACGTGAAGGAACATCAGAGCCCGCAAGATGGCAATGAACATGGCAAGATCGAGTGGAAAAGATAGATAAGAATTGGCAATACTGTAACTTAGTCTAGCTTCTTATTTTGTTTAGCACGATGTAATAAGGAGGTCAGTTAAGCAGTGGCAACAGCAGCAACAGCAGTAACAACAAGATCACATTAGTCATGGTAGTCCCAGCTACCAAAATTTCCCGAACTACACTGACCTGATTCCTGTTTAGCCTCGGATGTGTAGGCAACCTCTGAAGCATGGTGCGGTCAAAGCTTTTCAAAATGCTTCACAATGGAATACTCGAACGGGTAAAAATCATTCATAAGTTGCTCACTTATCTTTGCGCTGAAACTCTTCGTGTTCCCGAGCAAAGAGGGGCAGCTGTGAGCACGTGATTTTTACCCTACACATGAGTTATTCAAAATAAATGATTTTTCCTTATTTCTTAAATTTTTGTGTGAATTTTGTATTAGTTGTTTTGCATGTTATCTGCATGTGATAAATGAAAATACAAAATTTGCATCTTTAGGAAATTAATTCGTTTTCTAACAAATTAAAGAAAAAAAAATTAGTTAGCTTTTAAATTGAAAATAAAGGGAAATTAGTTTAATAGTTTTAATAAAATCCAAATAATTACAAGATAGGAAGATATAGAAAATACAAAAGCAAAATCGAAATACAATAAAATACCAAGAATACAAAGGAAAATACAATACCCTACTTAATAAATGGGACGAATTGGGCCAAAATCCATAACCCTTCAGTGGCCCAAACGCAAAAAACGCCCCAGCCCAGCCGGTCCAAACAAGTCTCCCAGCCCAAATCCCCACCCAGGCATCAGTTTGTGTAACGGTTGATCTGAACCGTTGGATTAATCAATCCAACGGCCAAGATCATATGTTTCCTTACCCATTTCCGTTTATACCATACCCGGCCCGTCTTAACCCGCCCTTCACCCAACCAAACGACGCCGTTTAAATCGAAGAGATTGATCTGAGCCGTTGGATCCTTATCATCCAACGGCCGTGATTAATTGTATCATTTTAATAACCTAACACCCCCCAAACCCGTTAATCAGTCTCATATCCCACACCCCTATTCATCGTCTCTCATCAGAGGCGAAGCAAAACCCTAGCGCCGCCCTCGAACCCCATCGACGGAAACCCGGCGGCAACAACGCCGCCGGCCACCAAAATAACACCACACGACCACCTCAACCCCCTCTACAAGAACCTGGCAATCCCTAATCTCGAATCAATCAGGAAATTCTCGAATCTTCATTTGAAGATTCAAGTTAAACTCGAACTAACGCCAAACCTCACCAAAATCACACCATAGCCTCCCATGACCTCCCTCATACCCCCACCGGCTTTGGTTTTGCTCGAATCAAACCCAAAGCCCCGAGCCCCAAATTTGAGCCTATGAACCCTAGATTTCAAATTAGAGTCTTCGTTTAGATTTGAGAGAAGTTGAAGCCTAATAGAATTTAATTGGGATGTTTTCGCTTGAAAACATCTCAATTAAAGTCCTTTAGACTCCAAATCCAAGTCCAAGCTCAAAACAGCCCGGTTTTTGCTTTGATTTCGACTTCGTTCAAGGTAATCTCCCTTTTTTCCTATCTATTTTAATTAGGTATGCGTTGTTTATGTGTTTGTTTAGTTCAATTTGTTTAATTTTCTTCTTGTTGGCCGTCCCTATCTGTTCTCCCCTCAAAGACCTTTTATTTGGTCAAATTGTATTCTGTTATCTGTTCGAATGTGTTTGTCATAGGATAGTTATTCGTTTTGATTAGCGTCGTCGAATACCTAAGTTTCACTTTGGCCGAGATTTCAGAATCACTGTTTGGCTGATTAATTGGTTATCCATGATTATGTGTTGTAGTTAATCGAATATCGTCGATTTACTTTTGTAGGTCTGTTTGTTAGAAACAACAGAGCAGTAATTCCTTTGTTATTGACTGATGTCTTATTTGAATCACTGTGGACTAATTTCTTATTTGAATCACTGTGGAGTGGGAGTTTGAATTGCCTGTGTTTGAGTTAGTAACAAGATTGGTTATAGCTGAATTAAGCTCAGTCTCATTAGCAACTAGTGGACTGCCACCATGTGAGCACATGTTAGCCCATAATAATATGCCCTTTGAGTAGTGGAACCTGCTGTACAGCAGGCCACTGACTGTCCTGTTGAAACCAGAAATTATTCATTAGTAAAGCCCACACTTAGACAAGATTAAGTGGACAATGGGCTTGGGCAGAGAGAGGGATGGGCAAAGGGGTTTAATTTAAGGTCTTTGTACCATTAGGGGTGGAAGGGTTTTAGCTATAAGTAGAGGAGCAGTCTGAAACATGAGGGGGACTCTTGGAGAGCAGTATAGACATTGATACCTACAAAAACTTTAGACATACACAGTGATAGTGATCTTTGAGGAACTATTTCTGGAAATACAGTGATAGACAGAGATACCTGGAGAGAAAAACATACACGGATTTCATATAAAACATACATACACAGCTTTGAGGGAGAGAGTTTGAGAGAAAAGTAAGGAAGAAAACATTGTGCTTCTTCACTGTCTCACTGTTTTATTAAGCTCGGATTGGGTTTGTATTGGCTATTGCCATTTGGTCTCTGGATTTGTTGCTGGGTATCTGCTTCTGTTTGTCATTGGCTCTGTTTTGCTGGTATGGTTTTGTTGCTGTGATTATACCTTGGCTACTGCTGTGGTCTGTTTTTGGTTGCTGCTTGGTGCTGGTTGTTTGGTTACTACTGGGTTGCTGTTTGCTGTTGTGTGTTGTTGTTGATGGTTCACTGCTGCTGTTGTTTCATTGTCTTGACTGATACCTAGTCTTCTTCTATTGTCATCATTCCAGGTACACAACCTTGTAACTTCAAGTGATCGTTTGGATTATGAAATGCCAATAGATGATGTATTTGATATATTGATCCATTTGTCCTATTGAATCTGCGTTTTTTTACTGGGCTGTTATTAGACTATTAGCTAGATTGTTATCGTTGTGAATAAATGTAGACCTTGACAGTTATTTCATTAGTAGTATGTTTGGACTGTAATTAAGATTATATTTCCAGAACTGATTATTTGTTAAGTGTTGTAATAGTTAAACGGTGGAATTAAATCCTCAAAGTTTTGATAGGTAGATTAATTCAACAAGTTCATGAAGGTTAATGTCTCTGTTTATGCCATTGTTTTGGTATTAACTTGGAGATTAGTAATAGTTAAATCATTTGATAAACAATGGATCTTTTTTATGATTAAGAATTTTATTGCATTTTTGAATCAGTAAGTCTAGTTAATTGGACTTTGTTGGAATAGTTTTCATATAAATCCCAAGTGAAGGCATAACTCACAATTTGTCTATTGACTAAAGTTCTTTTTGTCTTCTTATTCAATTGTTTAATCTATTGTATATTATTAATCAAAGTAAATCCATTACTAAGTGGCTTGCAAGGAAAGACGAGTTATTCTTTAAAGTTAAATTAATCTATATGTTGTCAACACAATTACTTTAATTTAAATAAGAAAATCAATAGGGAAAGACAGTTTTGCAAATGAGTGAGGGCGAATTAAAATGTATGCTGGACGCCTAGGAACAGTAGAGTTAATTGGTTCGGTGGATGGATTTTATGTTAGGCCCAATTATCAGCGTATGGCCACTATTGTTTAATTGATATCCTATGGTATTTTCCTAACAACAATCAATTAGGATTTTTCTTTCCTTTTGATACCAAAAAAAAAACAAAAATAATAGAAAATTAGTCATTTTAGACATGACCTTTAATAAAAATGAGACGAGCCTCGCCACACTAAATATATAATTGCGGGGCCCTCAAATTAGTTGTTATAAAAACTTTGACTTGGAAGGACCGTTTAGTGAATTTCACGGTCCTTTCCCAAAGTTAACAAAGACGATATACTCTTTAGGCACGATTTATAAGTAAATTACTTTCCTAAATACGGGTGCGCATTTATGTGACCCAAATCTTACTCTCGGCGGAACTGAAATACATTAAAGTCACAGGCGTACTGGTTGCGGTGTGACTCGAAATGTGTTTTCGTGACGTCGCAATTCTTCTAAAAAATAAAAGCGGAGCATTAAAAATACATAGTTAAAATATATAAAGAAATCAGACAAAAGCAAAAGTGCAATTGAGCGACCGTGCTAAAACCACGGAATCCGGGAGTGCCTAACACCTTCTCCCGGGTTAACAGAGTTCCTTATCCGGTTTTCTAGTTTCGCAGACTATACTACAAAGTCATAAATTTCTTCGGTTCGGGATCAAACTGGTGACTTGGGACACCATCATTTTTCCAAGTGGCGACTCCGAATTTAATAAATGGATCCCGTCTCGATTGTCCTTTAGTTGGAAAAACTCCCTTTATTACGCCCTCGCGGGCGTGCGGAAAAAGGAGGTGTGACACGCCTAATAGTGAAAGTTGATTCCTTAAGAATTTTGAAGTTCTTTAAATTTGGTTTCGAGCAGGTTTTTGTGTTATCGAGGTCTGAACAGAATTATGAGACCAGTAATAGACCCGTAATGTCATTTAAGACTTGCACACAAAATTTGGTGTCAATTCGAGTAGTATAAGTGTATTTCATTGCATTGGATGTGAATTAAAGAACTTGAAGTTCATAAGTTTGATTCAAGTGGTTTTAGGGGTGGTTCTTATATTTAGCATTGTTTTGAGCGTTTGAGAGTTTGAGCGAGTCCATTTTATGATTTCAAACATATCATTGTGTTCAGACGGGGCCTTGGGGGCCCGAGTTGAGTTGAGTTGAGTTAGGAATTTTGGAAGGAGCTTAAGCTCCAGGTTGCTATCATAACCGCACCTACGGTTGGCCACAGAAACGACCGACCAATCGCAGATGTGGCCAAGGGTGGCCAGCCCTGGAGCCACAAAAGTAGCCTACCTTCTGCAGAAGCAGCCTAGCCGGTCAGTGGAAGTTCCGTAGAAGAGGATTCTATTACGCAGATGCGATGGGCGCAAGTGCGGCCGAGGATCGCAGATGCGAAAATCACTGAAGGCAGTGGCCTTCATTTATTGGCCATTTCCACTCAAAGGTTATGCGATTTTGGAGCTCTTGAGAGATGATTTTCACCAAGCTCTTAGAGGTAAGTGATCCCTACTTTATGTGAGTTACATACTTGGATTTTTGATAGATTAACATATAAAGATTAGTGAAAATTATAGAATTAGAGTAAAACCTAGGGTTTTTATAAGAATACAATATTTAACAACGAAATTCGTTAC
Source organism: Nicotiana noctiflora (assembly GCA_032618575.1). Classification (NCBI taxonomy): domain Eukaryota; kingdom Viridiplantae; phylum Streptophyta; class Magnoliopsida; order Solanales; family Solanaceae; genus Nicotiana; species Nicotiana noctiflora. Next base: position 11,845 of record JASVEL010000801.1, on the reverse strand, counting down.
GGAATAAAGTAAAAATAATATATTCTTGATCCTTAGGTTATGGGTAATAATTTCCTTAGAAAATTTTCGGAATCCGGGCACGTGGGCCCGAAGTTGAATTTTAGGAATCTTGCCCTTGGAGTTGCATAATCGCTTTAATATCTATAATATGAATTTATAAACCTATAATGATGGACTTTTACACTATTTGAATAGCTTCGAATTGTGCGACTCTGGTTTGAGAGTCTGGACACATTTTTTAGTTGGAAGTAGGTTCGAAACGATGGAAGTCTCTTTTCTAACCTTGTATGGGCAAATGTCCCCAAAAGTGAACTTAATTAACATATGATTAATTGTTGGGTCTACGTACGCACGAGGTGACGAGAGTCCATATATAGCTACTATTCTTGTTATTTCCGAATTGTTCTAGGATTACATCATGCTTTGTGGCTGCTATTAATCGGTTATATATGCTAATGGTACGAAAGAAATGAAGTTGAAGGAAATCTGAGGACTTATAAGCTTCAAGTGAATTTTATTCATTTTTATAAAAATGAATTAAAAAAGTGTTGTGTTTCAAATGATAACAATTATGTTGATCGCGTCGCACGTATGATTTGCGAGCAGGGTTACGCTTCTACTGCGTCGCATGTATGATTCGCAAGCGGGGTGAATAGATGCATCTATGGTTCGTGTCGTTTGACCATCAACAGTGCACATTTTATGTTTATGTTGGATCGGGCCGAATGTCCTCGGTGGTATTTGCATGTGATAAAATAACTGAAACCCTTATAATTCGTATGGCTTATTGCTGGAAAGGTCACTAATTTAAATGAGGAAAGTGCTTAATTTTATTATTTGGATGAAAGGATTTTTAATGATTATTCTTGTTTGAGCTTGTTGTTATCTACATACATTGTGAATTAAATATACTGAACTTCATATTATTATATGCCCTAGTAAGTGTTGGAGTCGACCCATCATTACTACTTCTGCGAGGTTAGACGAGATACTTACTGGGTACATATTTTTATGTACTCATGCTACACTTTTGTACTTGATTGTATAGGCTTTGAGGCAAGTGCATCTGGTCATCAGTTCGGTGCATAGAGTGGACTACGCAGCTCGAGACTTTCCAGTGAGATGCCCTTTCGAGCTACAGCAGCTGGAGTCTCTCTTATGTCTTTATGTTCCTGTCTATTTCTTTTCCATACAGTAGGATAACATGGTTTTGCATATTCTACTAGACTGCCCACACACTTGTGACACCAGGTCTTGACGCACATATTAGTGAAATTATGATATTTTGGCTTGTCTTCATTATCGAGATTTGCAGTTATTTCTTTAATTTAAATATGCTTAAGTTCTTGAAACTAAAAATTTCTTAAATCTATAATGGAAGTTATCACGTACCAACTACAAAAATGAGGATTTACAATTTGATTAGTGTTGGCTTGCCTAACAACGGTGTTGGGCGCTATCACGGCCTAATAGGAATTTTAGGTCATGACAAACCGATATAAGTAGACGGTGTTAAGGGACCTATAAAAACTGATTAAAACGATTGAACCATATCGTACCAAATTGATTATTAAGTTTTTATAAAATTGTACGGTTTTATATGTATCGATAATTGTATCAAATAATTAGGGTAGATTTTATAAAAATAAACCAAAAAATATCAAACGTAATGATTAAATATACTTTAATATAAGAAGATTTAAAAACAGTAAAACATTAAACATTGAGACTAAATAGGCGTTTGGACATAAGAATTGTAAAATTCCAAAAAAAGGTAAAAAAAATTTCAAGTGACAATGGTATTTGAAATATGGAGATGTGTTTGGACATAAATTTCAGTTTGGGTTGTTTTTGAAGTTTTGTGAGTGATTTGAAAACTACTGTTTGGAGTTTTTCAAATGTTTAAAAATTTCCAAAATTCGTCTTCAAGTGAGAATTAAAATTTTTATAAACAAACGTTGATTTCGAAAAAATGTTAAATTTCTTGGAAAAAAAGAAAAGAAAAATTATGTCCAAAGGGCGGCTTCAAACCAAAAGGTAATTAACCCCAAAATTCCAATTACCAAACTTATTCTGGTACTCAATATTGAAAGTAAATATGTTCTAACATCTTGAGTAGCAAGCCACAAGGTATTCTAATATTCTTGAGTAACAAACAAGCTGCAAGGTTTTGGATATATTTCCTCTTGTATAATTTGTATCTCTCTTATTGGATACTTAATCTTTTAATATACTCTATATGTGAGTCTCGAATTGATTAATATCTTTTCATTCGTGTGTTTTATATATTTCTCTAATTTTTACTTAATTTGTTCTATGGTGCTACCGAATTAACAGTGGGATGGATAGCAATTTTGACGGTCTTTCATTATCATTGATTCATCATCTTTTAAATAGTAAAAAATATCTTGAAAAGTTTTCTAAAGTCTTATCCAAGTATAGATATTATCGTGTTCTAACTTCTACTAGTGACTCTTTCATAATATTTTAAAAAAATATCAAAAATTAACCGAATCGGAATAATTAAGAGGGTTTTGAAAAGTACTCAAAATAAAATAATTGAAAATTTTGTATGGTATAAGTTTTAAAAAATAACCTACCAAATTGAACCATTAAAATTAAACCCCTAAATAGAAGGAAAATTCACTATAAAAAAAATAATAAAATAAAGATCTTGCTCTCTAAGGGACACTCATTTTTGAGATACCACTAATTTCTCCAACCATTAATTATTGGTACCTAACTTGTCAAAACCAATGATGCCTAACCCAATTAGTAAGATTCATCAGACCCTAATCCATAATTTTGGTTGATCACTTCTCACTTAACACTTGACAGTAATGCATGTTAGTGCAAAAATTTCAGTATCGTTAACCCATCCATAATGGATAATTTGTATGCTACCATTTCACTCGTCACTCACAAATAAACGAAGAAAAATTCAAGCGTTTGGATTAAAATAACTTATGGTTTTAAATAACATTATCCATTAAAGTTAACAAAAACACTTGTATTGCAAAGTCAAAGATATGATGTATCGCTGGCTTCTTTTTTTCCCACAAATGGACCCACATCTCTTCAAAAATATTGACTTATTGTGAAATGCAGAAGAGATTATCAAACAAGTCAGCCTCATCCACTATCATTAGTCCATTACTCAAGGAAGTCATTATCAACTCGAGTATTGTCTTCCAGCCACTTTATCGCCTACCTTGATTTTACTATTTGTAAAATATATATACGAATCTCAGAAATAACATCGATCTGCACATTATCTTTTTCAGATCTCACGTATGAGATTGAATTAGATTTTTTGTTATTGTATATACGAATCATCTCGAATATATAGCTAAAACTACCCCTTTTCTAGATCCACGTTATATCAATAACACAACTCTAGCTATAGGCAGTTATAGACAAGTTTCTTTTGAAGTAAATGTTAGCAATGGCGAATCTAAAATTTATAGATCATGGCGAATCCAAGTTAGGTGCATCAAGGATGAGGATGGTAGAGTCCTGATGGGGGGAGTCTCAAGTCAAACATAGATGGCAGGCGTACTTCCGAGACCTTCTCAACGAGGAGGGGGACCAAAACATAGAACTAGGGGAGCTGGGGCATTCAGAGCGTCATAGAGACCTAGGGTACCGCAAGCGCATTAGGATGGAAGAGGTCGTGGGGGTTTTTGCATAGGATGAGAAGAGGTCGAGCGACCGGGCCAGACGAAATCCCGGCGGAGTTCTGGAAATGCATGGGTAAGCCAGGAGTGGAGTGACTCACCAGGTTGTTCAATGCGATCTTCAGGTCCAAAAGGATGCCGGAGGAGTGGAGGTGGAGTACAGTGGTGCCTTTGTATAAGAACAAAAGGGATATCCAGTGTTGCAACAACTATAGGGGCATCAAATTAATAAGCCACACCATGAAGGTCTGGGAGCGGGTGATCGAGGCCAGGGTGAGGGAGTCGACATCTATTTCCGTGAACCAGTTGGGTTTCATGCCGGGTCGGTCCACTACAGAAGCTATCCACCTTGTCAGGAGATTGGTGGAACAGTTCAGGGATATGAAGAAGGACCTGCACATGGTGTTTATCGACTTGGAGAAGACGTATGACAAGGTCCCTAGGGAGGTACTATGGAGGTGCCTGGAGGCTGAGAGCGTGCCGGAAGCCTACATCAGAGTAATCAAGGACATGTACGATGGAGCTAAGTCTAGGGTCAGGACAGTGGGTGGGGACTCAGACCATTTTCCGGTGGTTATGGGGCTCCATCAATGATCTGCGCTTAGCCCCTTCTTGTTTTCCTTGGTGATGGATGCTTTGACGCGGCATATTCAAGGGGATGTACCTTGGTGTATGCTATTTGCTGATGATATAGTCCTGGTAGACGAGACAAGGGTCGGTGTTAACGAGAGGCTAGAGGAATGGAGACAGACTCTCGAGTCTAAGGGGTTCAAACTAAGCAGGTCTAAGACAAAATAGCTGGAGTGCAAGTTTAGTGCTAAGCCGAGCGAAGTGGGAGGGAGTGTGACGATTGGATCTCAGGCCATAGCCAAGAAGGATAGTTTCAGATACCTTGGATCGGTGATCCAGGGGGACGGGGAGATAGACGGGGATGTCACTCACCGTATAGCGGCGGGGTGGGCGAAGTGGAGGCTTGCATCAGGAGTCTTGTGTGATAAGAAAGTGCCACAGAAACTCAAGGGGAAGTTTTATAGAGTTGTGGTTAGACATGTTGTATGGGACGAAGTGTTGGCCGGTGAAGAAATCTCATGTTCAGAGGATGAAGGTTGCGGAGACGAGGATGCTTAGGTGGATGTGCGGGCTCACCAGGTTAGATAAGATTAGGAATGAAGTTAATCGGGAGAAGGTGGGGGTGGCCCCAGTGGATGAGAAGATGCGAGAGGCGAGACTTCGGTAGTTCGGGCATGTGCGGAGGAGAAGCCACGATGCCCCGGTGAGGAGTTGTGAGCGGCTAGCGGTGGTCGGTGTGAGGTGAGGCAGAGGGAGGCCTAAGAGATACTGGGGAGAGGTAATTAGACAGGACATGGCCAGGATGCGGATTTCCGAGGACATGACCCTTGATAGGAAAGTCTGGAGGTCTAGTATCAGGGTTGTAGGATAGGGGCTTTTAGATTTTTCGTACTCCTTTCCCGGGTTGGGTGAGGCGTGGTAGGGCCGCCCATAGAGGATTAGTTTGTGTTCTCTTATGGTAGTCATTTCCGGTAGTTACTGTTTTAATATCATTGCATGCCTGCTTATTTACGGTACATATGTCTCTTATGTTTAGATAATTTTTACGCGATGTATGCTGGAGTAACTAATGCGGTTTTTGTTTTTGTTTTTGTTTGCCTTTCTTTTCCCTGCGCCGAGGGTCGATTGGAAACAACCTCTCTGCCCTCTCGGGTAGAGGTAAGGCCTGTCTACATATTACCCTCCCAGACCCCACTTTGTGGGAATATACTGGGTTGTTGTTGTTGTTGTTGTTGTTGGATGTTTCACTAATTTAATGTACATTTACCGTGGTCAAACATGATCATATAACACTCATGGTCAATTATTTAAATTATGGGAAATTGCCAGGTAGATTCATTTTTAAGTAGCTTATTATTAAAATTGGCTATTAGTATTAGTGAAGTATTACTAATATTAGCGAATAAGCTATTTATAGCAAAAAAGAGGTCAATTTTTGCTTTCTTTTGAGCAGGTATTATTAGAATAGATTAGGTACATCATAAGAAGTTTAAATCTTAGTTTTTGGGTGATTTGGCGGAGTTTTGAAGTGGTTTGCATTAAAAATTCAAATTAGAAGATGAAACATGAAAAAAATGATGTGTATCACATATGTATCATATTTATATCAAATGTATCACATGTATATCCACATATACATGTGTCTGTGATACATGTTTGATACATGTGTTGCGGAAAATTTTTAGCTTAATTTTAACCACATATTTTGATACGAAATCTGAAAAAATCACTTCCAATCTTCTTAAAAATTGTATATCGACTCATCCATATGTTTTCAATGAATTCCAACCATAGCCATTGAAAAATGTCATTCATGAAATTTTCTTTTCATCATGCAACTAATGTTGCTAACCACGCTTAAAAATATGGAAGAAGATCTTTGCGTGTCATTCTTGGAAAGAAAGAACCTTATTTATTGGGATTTTAAATTTTTATATTTGCTTGGCTAGGTTTGGTAAGTTTATAATCAATGACTAGAGGTTGGTAAGTTGTAACTTATTTGGAACATTTATGTAACATTCCCTTAAATTTTTAAGTTCTATATATGAAAATACATAACAAAGTTTGGCCAAAGCAAATGGGCGCTTTAGCACCTATACCTCAAACCGTAAATCCGGCACTGAATGTTCGGACCAACTTGCACGCACCTCAAATAGTCCACTGGGAACGGCTAATTTTCATCAGCATAAATACTAAATATATTACAACTACTCATCAAGATCTAGACAGACAAATAAAACCAACATAGGTAGTCTTCTTTCCATTAATAGCATATTAGTTGTTTCTCCACTTCAAATGGAATGTGAAGTGTAAAGATATTTACATGAAAATGTACAAAAAGGAAGCTTAAAGCACTTAATGAAAGGTCTTCAAAATCATACAAGAAAAGGAAACAACATTTTGCAGAAGCGTGCAAGTATTGGTCATAAAAGAAAAAGCTTAATCATAGTCATTTCATGATCATATTACACCATTAGTCCACTGCTATACGCGACGTCCACGCCTATCTCTAGCTTCACCTCAAGTTTTATCCCTTCAAAACTAAGCTAATCCCTATACAGAAACAGTCACATGAGTTTAGTGCCTTTACAAAGAGGCAATCAGTGCCAAAAAGAGAAGGTCACTCCAGAATCAGTCCATTTGTGGGGTTCAAATGGTAAGTCAACATTTATGTTTTTAGCCATGACGAATGCCCAAGAAGTAGTTAAAGTCATGGTGCTGGACCCCTAATTGCTTTAGCCATGAATCAGCCACGCTTAATAGTGACACCAGCCTCTCTTGGTCCCTTCCACTCCTGTCCGAAATCCAGACATCACCCTGCATCTTGTAAGTTGCCAAACCGAAAGGTGAAAGAGGGATTGTTTCCCCTCCGTTTCGTTTCCTAATACCTTTCCCCATGTTATCTTCAAGGTCCATATCTGCACAAAACCAACAGTAAGTGTAAAAATCTTCTGCATATTATCGATCGAGTAACATAGGTAACCAAATTTCAGTTGTTCATAGGACAAAATGAACAATACCTTGGAAAGAAGAAGAAAGAGTGTGGAATGTGAGAAAGCATGTAGACAAGTCCTTAATGGTTTTCCCCATGGGAATGTGATAGATAGGGTACCTATAAATTTCATATCAATAAAGTTAGTGACACAATCTTTCCTTAATTTCATCTCATTATTTTCTGTTTGCCATAATAAAGCATCAACATAAATGAGGTGTATCAATAGGATTTGCTACAGCGTAAACAATATCCCCTTGAACATCAATGAAGGTGCAATATAAGGATTTCGATTGGTAAGAGTTTTTATACATTGAAATCACCTGAATTTGGTAAAATATACTCAAAAAGAATCATCAATTATTAGTGCGCGGAGAGACAGAGATAGAAAGAGTTGATATACCAAGCAACTGACATCCAACTTGCTGGTGAAAGATCTACACTTCTCAATGACATTAATCCAGGGTGTCTTTCAGCTAAGCTACTAATCTGAAAGCAAACTGAATAGTTAGATACACATTGAATACAAAATAAAGCATTATAATCTTAAGAAATTCAAACTACAGTTTCCCTTGTATAGAACAAATGCCTAAATAAACCAGAACTACATAAGTAAAGAAGCAAGTAACTGCTATAATTAAGGAGCTCGGAGAGAATTGAATAATGATGATGCAGTATTTGTAGCATCAAATAGTTATAAATAAGAAATCGCGCCAAAAAAGGAGTGTACATTTTGTATAATTCTGTTATAGCCATTACCATCTTTTACTCAATCAAAATGCACAAAGAAGAAAACAAGAAACAGTTGAACCTGGAATAGAACACAAATCAATGTACAACTTATATGCTTCTACGGTTCTACCACACATGAATCGCTGGCCAATAGCATAAATTATACAACAACAGCAACGAACAACCCACTGGAATTCCAGAAGTGGGGTCTGGGAGGGTAATATGTACGCAGATCCTACCTCTACCTTATGAAGGTGGAGAGGCTGTTTCCAATAGACTCTCGACTCAAGAACAGTAAAAAGGACACAATAACCATTAATGGCAACAAAAATATGAAGCAGAGGAATAAGAATGGAAACAATGGGCATAGTCTATAACTATAGCTTTTCATAGTGCAAAAGAATGGCAAGAATTGGGAGACAAATTACCTTATCCACCAGAGGTACTCTTCCATATGGAGAAGATCTCTCAAAGTATTGATAATAAAGGTAACCCAATCTATCATTCATTTGCAAGTTGCTATCTTGATCAAATAAACCTTCCTCTGAGGAACAACCATCCCATCTTGATAGCTTTTCACTCTCACTCTCATCACTCAATGAATCACTAAAAGAATCCCTTGTCTCCCAAACAGACTCATTCTCCTCCCTATAAGAAAAAACATAAAACCACTTTTAACTTCAAGAAAAGGCTTTATACCACACAAAAAATATGATTTTCAACTATATTGTTCGGACTATCCAGAATTGGTGTTGCACCCATTCGGATCCACCAAAAATACACTATTTTTGAGAACCCGACAAGCACCCAACAGCATTTTTGAAATGTCCGTGCAACATAAAAGTGAAGTCCGGTGCACTAAATTTTCGCTATGCGTGGGGTCCGGGAAAGGGCAAGACGACAAGGGTCTATTGTGTGCGGCCTTAACCTGCATTTCGGCAAGAAGCTATAACCTCCTGGTCACACGGAGTCAACTTTACCCTACATAGCTTTTCAATTATAAGAATCTGAATTTCTTTTCTCAAGAATAGGACCAATAAGTTAGAAAGTATACCATGTACTATGATCAATTTGAGATAAAAATGAATACAATTTAACAATACAAAATGGTACCTTAAAATGCTTACAGATGAACTGCTGGTGAAAATTTGAATAGCTGAAAGATAAGGCACATAATATTGGACTAAAGTTTCACCACTTTCTAATTTAATAGGAACTCCAGCACCATAAGCACTCCATTCATCATAACAATTCCATAAATCAGCCAATGTAAAGTATTCAATCTCTTCCTTTTCTTTAGGATGCCAAAGCCTATTAAGGTTTCTACTTTCACTCTGCACAAAAACCAAATCATATCATACAAAATAACACATGCTCATCTATTTAAAGGAACAAAAAAAATGTACATAAACAAACCTTAGCAAGAAACTGAGATGGTACTAATGGTGTAGTGCAATTCAAGAAAGAATCAAGATTTGATTGCATTGAACCTTTATCAATAGTCATGATTATTGAAGCAGATTACAGAGAGAGAAAGAGAGAAAAAGAGAAATGAAACTGTTTTCTCTCTTCTAACTCTGTGAAATTGTTTATATAAGGATACCCCACAAAGGAAAACAAAGACAAAACAGAGGAAGAAAGCAAATTATAGAGAGAGGGGAAGAGACTATAACAGGATTTTATATTTTTATTACCTTTTATATGTCAATGAGAAAAAAATATGAAGACTTTTTGGACTTCCAAAAAATTACTCCACTAAATAAAGAAATAAAAGGAAACAGAAATATTTTTTATTTCCTTTTATTCTCTCTTTTCATTGCTAGCGAAAAAACCACAATCCTATAAGAACACAATCAAGTCAAGAATTTCAATCCCAAGATTGGAAGAAAAAAAGGAACAAATTTCGTTTATTTCTGGAAAATGACGTAACCCTATGACCAAAAAATCCAAGAAAAACTACCCCCATGTTTCCCGCAGAAAGAAAGAATGACGAAAACAATGAGAAAAAGAATGGACTTTTTAGGAAGATGTTAGTGTCACGTCAAGAAACCAAGTGTTTAGCTTATTTCTTTTGGCATAATGGAATTTCATGGTGTTGGATAAAAAGGAATCAATATTGTTCACACTATAGATAAAATATAAGTCTGGTTAATAATATTTGCAGGATAAATATTTTAGATCCTGCATAAATACGAAATATTTTGTGTACTAAAAAAAAAATAAACAATGTATTATTTTTATTTTTTGGGAACGATATTTTGTATTATTGAATTTAATTTGAGTGTATGATCGACCAATAGATTTTTGTGACCTAATGAACGGGCTTCGATGATGGAAAAGAGACAGAGAGACACTGAGACAGTGGAGGTGGCGGGGCTACAATTAAGGCATGAGAGTAGAAGATATTAATACTCCTATTTCTCAATAGGTCTTTCTTTATTAAAATGGCTGTTTTTGTCTGTTTATCTCAATTTAATTGCCTTTAATTTTGGGAATACCTCACTTACCCTTTAGCCTTATAGGTTTGGAAAAAAAAAAGAGATAATACATAAAATACCCATCAAACTTGTCCGAAAAAACTATTTACACACCTAAATTTTACGGGCGACCTTTTACCCACTATTCTAAACTTAAGTGAATTTAATACCCATTCAAAAATCTGAACCAAGTCTTATGATGGATGTGTGTTACACGCACCATAAAGTCCCCTATTTTTAGTTTTTTCATTTTTTTTAATTTAAGTTTTTGAAAAACGAAAATTTTATGTTAAAAAACAAAAAAAATTGCTTTTACAAATTTGTGTTCCCAGTTTTTACAAAACAATTTTTTTTTTAAAAACAAAAATATTTTGTTAAAAATGAAATTTATTTTTTCTGTTTTAAAAAAAAAACCAGTTTTATACAAAAAAAAATCAGTTTTTATAAAAATAAAATATTTAAAAACAGAAAAAAATAATATTTTTCAAAAACGAAAATACTTTGCTTGAATTTTTTTCTTCAGTTTTTGAAAAACAAAAATATTTTGTTAAAAAAACTATTTTTTCATTTTTTTAAAAGGTATGGATAATGAATGAAGATAGAGAAAGAAAAACCGAAAAAGAAAAGAGAAAAAAATAATATTAAGTTAATTAGTTATACTATCATATTAGAAAGTGACACGTGGACCACAAATTAGTTTTGATTTTTTTTTGCCTTCACACACGCAGCTACAATGTGAACTACACATTTTGCGCAAAAGAGGTATTAAATTGACTTAAGTTTAGAATAGTGGGGTAAAAGGTCGCCCATAAAGTTTAGGTGTGTAAATATTTTTTCGGACAAGTTTGATGGGTATTTTATGTATTATCTAAAAAAAAATACATCTTTCATCTTTTGAATGGGATAGGAACGGATGAATTATTTAAACTCTAAATACAAACTTTTTCCTCGACTTCGAACAAATTTTGGTTGAAACTCGAAAAAAAAATGAGTTTTTTGAAGTTGTGTTGAAAAATAATATTTAAAAGTTGACGATATGTTTGTAGATGTATTTTACTTGAAAAAAAAAGTTGAAGTTTTATGAGTGAGCAAATTTGCATCTATACCCGCTTTTTGAATCACATTTTAACTCGTGCCCGCTTTGCAAAAAAATTACAAGCGTACCCACTTTTTGCTTAATTTCAGCATACATGGCTAAAGTAGCAAAGACAATCACACAAAACTCCAGCATTCTAGTAGACGGGACTGAAGTAATAAGTGTGCTGAACTTTTTGTTTGTAATTGCTCAATTTAAGCATAGTAGCTGAAGTTTTGTTCTCTATTTGCTAAAAATTTTGTTTATAATTGCTGAATTTTTTGTTTGTAATTGCTGAAATTTTTAGTTTTGTAACTTACGA